>OY292520.1:370259-730890 GCA_958496365.1 Subacronicta megacephala | reverse complement strand
AGCAATCGCGGGTGCAACATCAAATTATCGCGGGTGCAACCCGTCTTATTTAAGTGAATATAAACATCAATAAAATCTTATATAGGAACAAAATAAGAAATCAAACAATTTTCATGACTAATTAGTAACCTTCTCGGTCACTTTTGTTAATTATTTCTTCTCAAATACGTCAATATTCGCCGAAAATTCCATGAACTTAAGAACATAATTATTTCTATCAGTCTTTTTCTCTGGCGCTTCCAACTTCGCGATTATGTCTTTAAATTGCACGTCCGCTACCTATGTCATTCTCGATTTCAGTGAATTGTTTACCATATCGTCTTCAGAAATTTCACTCTTATTTCTCCATGTTCATCCATATCGCTTTGACGCACCCCCACGTATCAATAATGAATAAGTATTTGTTTTTTGGCCGGATTTGCAGAACTGTTGTACGAGCACGCACAAACCAGCGCAAATATCTTGCGGTAAGACATCGGCACGGACAATACCCGTTTTAGGGCATTGTTCTGCTGGTAATTTCGAGGGTTGAAGAGACGTTAGTGGATACTCGTCATTCTCAGATTCGTTCACTTCACATTTTTTTTAAATAAAAAAAGCTTATTAACTAGCAGTGTGGGTCGCACATTACTAGTATTCTTGTTAACCCCTCGTGCTAAGCTAAATGCTTGTATCACAAGTGGGTCCACGTCGGTAGTGCAATGGGTGGGTTTCGAACCGGCAACCACATGATCGAAAGTCCGACGCCCTAGCCATTAGGCTACTGCTGCTTCATTGAATCACGGGTCCTACCACGACTGAGATGGTCTACAAGAAGTTCAGGATTTTCTATTAACTTTCGCCTATATGTCTGCGAAGCAAACTCTTTATGTTGCTCTTGTGTCATTTAAGCCGATGTTTCTATAAAAAAAGCTAAATATAATAGATATAAAGACAAATATTTATATGCATCATCAATAATACACAACATATATTATTATAGGCATGTCAAAACAATAAAATATACAATAAATCACACATTTAAGGTTATTTGAAAAAAGTGTTGCACCCGCGATTCTAATAACGATCACGGGTGCAACCAATTTCAGTTAACGTTTATTTTAATTCAACTAACATTACACTATTAAAAACGACTGATTTAAGTTTGATTTTGAAATCTTCTTACTTTTACAAAGTTTCTAAACATTAGCACTGTATTTCAGTGAAAAAAACGAACTTTTATACCTTTTGTATCGCGGGTGCAACAAGCTAACAATATTTTCTTGCAGACAGTGATGCTTAAAAAATAAAAACAAATACTTACGTTTTTTGGCAAATATGAATATATGAATATCGCCACTTAATGTTTAGCCAGTGAAACATAACTTAAAACTATCAGAAACAGCTGTTTCATGTCTGCGATACCTGGTGTGATTTTGCAGTTTAACCAATTCTTCAGAAGGTAATATTTCGAAGCGGGCCAAAAAATAAAATATGAAGTAAAATCGAAAAAAATATATTTTAATATTAAATTTAGACATTCTTCTTTGCACTGTTATGAAGAAAGGTTAGAAATAAGGTGATTTAAAAATTCATTTCGAAAATCGTCTATAGCGGAATCGCCCATTTACGGTATTTTCGATATTTACTGATTTTTCGTTATTATCGATGCTATCTTCATAACAGATCTCAATTTTATCGTATTATCGATATTTTCGATTTTGACGGTTTTTTCGGTATTTTGGATATTTACGGTTTTTTCGGTATTTTGGATATTGAAGGTTTTTTCGGTATTTTTGATATATACTGATTTATCGTTATTATCGATGCTCTCTTTATAAAAGATCTCAATTTTAACGTATTTTCGATATTTTCGATTTTTACTGTTTTTTCGGTATTTTGGATACTGACGGTTTTTTTCGGTATTTTGGATATTGACGGTTTTTTCGGTATTTTCGATATTTACTGATTTTTCGTTATTATCGATGCTATCTTCATAATAGATCTCAATTTTATCGTATTATCGATATTTTGTATATTGACGGTTCTTTTCGGTATTTTGGATATTGACGGTTTTTTCGGTATTTTCGATATTTACTGATTTTTCGTTATTATCGATGCTATCTTCATAATAGATCTCAATTTTATCGTATTATCGATATTTACGATTTTTACGGTTTTTTCGGTATTTTGGATATTTACGGTTTTTTCGGTATTTTGGATATTGACGGTTTTTTCGGTATTTTCGATATTTACTGATTTTTCGTTATTATCGATGCTATCTTCATAATAGATCTCAATTTTATCGTATTATCGATATTTTCGATATTTACGGTTTTTTCGGTATTTTGGATATTTACGGTTTTTTCGGTATTTTCGATATTTACGGTTTTTTCGGTATTTTCGATATTTACTGATTTTTCGTTATTATCGATGCTATCTTCATAATAGATCTCAATTTTATCGTATTATCGATATTTTCGATTTTTACGGTTTTTTGGTGTTTTGGATATTTACGGTTTTTTCGGTATTTTGGATATTGACGGTTTTTTCGGTATTTTGGATATTTACGGTTTTTTCGTTATTATCGATGCTATCTTCATAATAGATCTCAATTTTATCGTTTTATCGATATTTTCGATTTTTATGGTTTTTTCGGTATTTTGGATATTTATGGTTTTTTCAGTATTTTCGATATTTACTGATTTTTCGTTATTATCGATGCTTTACTTATAATATATATCGATTTTATCGAAGTATCGATATTGACGGTTTTTTCGGTATTTTCGATATTTACTGATTTTTCGTTATTATCGATGCTATCTTCATAATAGATCTCAATTTTATCGTATTATCGATATTTTCGATTTTTACGGTTTTTTTGGTGTTTTGGATATTTACGTTTTTTTCGGTATTTTGGATATTGAAGGATTTTTCGGTATTTTGGATATTTACGGTTTTTTCGATATTTACTGATTTTTCGTTATTATCGATGCCATCTTAATAATAGATCTCAATTTTATCGTATTATCGATATTTTAGATTTTTACGGTTTTTTCGGTATTTTGGATATTTACGGTTTTTTTGGTATTTTCGATATTTACGGTTTTTTCGGTATTTTCGATATTTACTGATTTTTCGTTATTATCGATGCTATCTTCATAATAGATCTCAATTTTATCGTATTATCGATATTTTCGATTTTTACGGTTTTTTTGGTGTTTTGGATATTTACGGTTTTTTCGGTATTTTGGATATTGAGGGTTTTTTCGGTATTTTGGATATTTACGGTTTTTTCGATATTTACTGATTTTTCGTTATTATCGATGCCATCTTAATAATAGATCTCAATTTTATCGTATTATCGATATTTTAGATTTTTACGGTTTTTTCGGTATTTTGGATATTTACGGTTTTTTCGATATTTACTGATTTTTCGTTATTATCGATGCCATCTTAATAATAGATCTCAATTTTATCGTATTATCGATATTTTAGATTTTTACGGTTTTTTCGGTATTTTGGATATTGACGGTTTTTTCGGTATTTTGGATATTTACGGTTTTTTCGTTATTATCGATGCTATCTTCATAATAGATCTCAATTTTATCGTATTATCGATATTTTCGATTTTTACGGTTTTTTTGGTGTTTTGGATATTTACGGTTTTTTCGGTATTTTGGATATTGACGGTTTTTTCGGTATTTTGGATATTTACGGTTTTTTCGTTATTATCGATGCTATCTTCATAATAGATCTCAATTTTATCGTATTATCGATATTTTCGATTTTTATGGTTTTTTCGGTATTTTGGATATTTATGGTTTTTTCAGTATTTTCGATATTTACTGATTTTTCGTTATTATCGATGCTTTACTTATAATATATATCGATTTTATCGAAGTATCGATATTTACGGTTTTTTCGGTATTTTCGATATTTACTGATTTTTCGTTATTATCGATGCTATCTTCATAATAGATCTCAATTTTATCGTATTATCGATATTTTCGATTTTTACGGTTTTTTTGGTGTTTTGGATATTTACGGTTTTTTTCGGTATTTTGGATATTGACGGTTTTTTCGGTATTTTGGATATTTACGGTTTTTTCGTTATTATCGATGCTATCTTCATAATAGATCTCAATTTTATCGTATTATCGATATTTTCGATTTTTACGGTTTTTTTGGTGTTTTGGATATTTACGGTTTTTTCGGTATTTTGGATATTGACGGTTTTTTCGGTATTTTGGATATTTACGGTTTTTTCGTTATTATCGATGCTATCTTCATAATAGATCTCAATTTTATCGTATTATCGATATTTTCGATTTTTATGGTTTTTTCGGTATTTTGGATATTTATGGTTTTTTCAGTATTTTCGATATTTACTGATTTTTCGTTATTATCGATGCTTTACTTATAATATATATCGATTTTATCGAAGTATCGATATTTACGGTATTTTGGATATTTACGGTTTTTTCGTTATTATCGATGCTATCTTCATAATAGATCTCAATTTTATCGTATTATCGATATTTTCGATTTTTATGGTTTTTTCGGTATTTTGGATATTTATGGTTTTTTCAGTATTTTCGATATTTACTGATTTTTCGTTATTATCGATGCTTTACTTATAATATATATCGATTTTATCGAAGTATCGATATTTACGGTATTTTCGATATTTACTGATTTTTCGTTATTATCGATGCTATCTTCATAACAGATCTCAATTTTATCGTATTATCGATATTTTCGATTTTGACGGTTTTTTCGGTATTTTGGATATTTACGGTTTTTTCGGTATTTTGGATATTGAAGGTTTTTTCGGTATTTTTGATATATACTGATTTATCGTTATTATCGATGCTCTCTTTATAAAAGATCTCAATTTTAACGTATTTTCGATATTTTCGATTTTTACTGTTTTTTCGGTATTTTGGATACTGACGGTTTTTTTCGGTATTTTGGATATTGACGGTTTTTTCGGTATTTTCGATATTTACTGATTTTTCGTTATTATCGATGCTATCTTCATAATAGATCTCAATTTTATCGTATTATCGATATTTTCGATTTTTACGGTTTTTTTGGTGTTTTGGATATTTACGGTTTTTTCGTTATTATCGATGCTATCTTCATAATAGATCTCAATTTTATCGTATTATCGATATTTTCGATTTTTACGGTTTTTTTGGTGTTTTGGATATTTACGGTTTTTTCGGTATTTTGGATATTGACGGTTTTTTCGGTATTTTGGATATTTACGGTTTTTTCGTTATTATCGATGCTATCTTCATAATAGATCTCAATTTTATCGTATTATCGATATTTTCGATTTTTATGGTTTTTTCGGTATTTTGGATATTTATGGTTTTTTCAGTATTTTCGATATTTACTGATTTTTCGTTATTATCGATGCTTTACTTATAATATATATCGATTTTATCGAAGTATCGATATTTACGGTATTTTCGATATTTACTGATTTTTCGTTATTATCGATGCTATCTTCATAACAGATCTCAATTTTATCGTATTATCGATATTTTCGATTTTGACGGTTTTTTCGGTATTTTGGATATTTACGGTTTTTTCGGTATTTTGGATATTGAAGGTTTTTTCGGTATTTTTGATATATACTGATTTATCGTTATTATCGATGCTCTCTTTATAAAAGATCTCAATTTTAACGTATTTTCGATATTTTCGATTTTTACTGTTTTTTCGGTATTTTGGATACTGACGGTTTTTTTCGGTATTTTGGATATTGACGGTTTTTTCGGTATTTTCGATATTTACTGATTTTTCGTTATTATCGATGCTATCTTCATAATAGATCTCAATTTTATCGTATTATCGATATTTTCGATTTTTACGGTTTTTTTGGTGTTTTGGATATTTACGGTTTTTTCGGTATTTTGGATATTTACGGTTTTTTCGGTATTTTGTATATTGACGGTTCTTTTCGGTATTTTGGATATTGACGGTTTTTTCGGTATTTTCGATATTTACTGATTTTTCGTTATTATCGATGCTTTACTTATAATATATATCGATTTTATCGAAGTATCGATATTTACGGTTTTTTCGGTATTTTCGATATTTACTGATTTTTCGTTATTATCGATGCTATCTTCATAACAGATCTCAATTTTATCGTATTATCGATATTTTCGATTTTGACGGTTTTTTCGGTATTTTGGATATTTACGGTTTTTTCGGTATTTTGGATATTGAAGGTTTTTTCGGTATTTTTGATATATACTGATTTATCGTTATTATCGATGCTCTCTTTGTAAAAGATCTCAATTTTAACGTATTTTCGATATTTTCGATTTTTACGGTTTTTTTGGTGTTTTGGATATTTACGGTTTTTTCGGTATTTTGGATATTGAGGGTTTTTTCGGTATTTTGGATATTTACGGTTTTTTCGGTATTTTCGATATTTACTGATTTTTCGTTATTATCGATGCCATCTTAATAATAGATCTCAATTTTATCGTATTATCGATATTTTCGATTTTTACGGTTTTTTTGGTGTTTTGGATATTTACGGTTTTTTCGGTATTTTGGATATTGACGGTTTTTTCGGTATTTTGGATATTTACGGTTTTTTCGTTATTATCGATGCTATCTTCATAATAGATCTCAATTTTATCGTATTATCGATATTTACGGTTTCTTCGGTATGTATTTTCGATATTTACGGTTTTTTCGGTATTTTCGATATTTACTGATTTTTCGCTATTATCGATGCTATCTTAATAATAGATCTCAATTTTATCGTATTATCGATATTTTCGATTTTTTCGGTTTTTCCGGTATTTTGGATATTTACTGATTTTTCGTTATTATCGATGCTATACTTATAATACATATCGATTTTATCGAAGTATCGATATTTACGGTTTTTTCGGTATTTTGGATTTTAACGGTTTTTTCGGTATTTTGGATATTTACGGTTTTTTCAGTATTTTGGATATTGACGGTTTTTTCGGTATTTTCGATATTTGCTGATTTTTCGTTATTATCGATGCTATCTTCATAATAGATCTCAATTTTATCGTATTATCGATATTTTCGATTTTTACGGTTTTTTTGGTGTTTTGGATATTGAGGGTTTTTTCGGTATTTTGGATATTTACGGTTTTTTCGGTATTTTCGATATTTACTGATTTTTCGTTATTATCGATGCCATCTTAATAATAGATCTCAATTTTATCGTATTATCGATATTTTAGATTTTTACGGTTTTTTCGGTATTTTGGATATTTACGGTTTTTTCGGTATTTTCGATATTTACGGTTTTTTCGGTATTTTCGATATTTACTGATTTTTCGTTATTATCGATGCTATCTTCATAATAGATCTCAATTTTATCGTATTATCGATATTTTCGATTTTTATGGTTTTTTCGGTATTTTGGATATTTACGGTTTTTTCGGTATTTTGGATATTGACGGTTTTTTCGGTATTTTCGATATTTACTGATTTTTCGTTATTATCGATGCTATCTTCATAATAGATCTCAATTTTATCGTATTATCGATATTTTAGATATTTACGGTTTTTTCGGTATTTTCGATATTTGCTGATTTTTCGTTATTATCGATGCTATATTCATAATAGATCTCAATTTTATCGTATTATCGATATTTTAGATTTTTACGGTTTTTTCGGTATTTTGGATATTTACGGTTTTTTCGGTATTTTCGATATTGACGGTTTTTTCGGTATTCTCGATATTTACTGATTTTTCGTTATTATCGATGCCATCTTAATAATAGATCTCAATTTTATCGTATTATCGATATTTTAGATTTTTACGGTTTTTTCGGTATTTTGGATATTTACGGTTTTTTCGGTATTTTCGATATTTACGGTTTTTTCGGTATTATCGATGCTTTACTTATAATATATATCGATTTTATCGAAGTATCGATATTGACGGTTTTTTCGGTATTTTCGATATTTACTGATTTTTCGTTATTATCGATGCTATATTCATAATAGATCTCAATTTTATCGTATTATCGATATTTTAGATTTTTACGGTTTTTTCGGTATTTTGGATATTTACGGTTTTTTCGGTATTTTGGATATTGACGGTTTTTTCGGTATTTTGGATATTTACGGTTTTTTCGTTATTATCGATGCTATCTTCATAATAGATCTCAATTTTATCGTATTATCGATATTTTCGATTTTTATGGTTTTTTCGGTATTTTGGATATTTATGGTTTTTTCAGTATTTTCGATATTTACTGATTTTTCGTTATTATCGATGCTTTACTTATAATATATATCGATTTTATCGAAGTATCGATATTGACGGTTTTTTCGGTATTTTCGATATTTACTGATTTTTCGTTATTATCGATGCTATCTTCATAATAGATCTCAATTTTATCGTATTATCGATATTTTCGATTTTTACGGTTTTTTTGGTGTTTTGGATATTTACGTTTTTTTCGGTATTTTGGATATTGAGGGTTTTTTCGGTATTTTGGATATTTACGGTTTTTTCGATATTTACTGATTTTTCGTTATTATCGATGCCATCTTAATAATAGATCTCAATTTTATCGTATTATCGATATTTTAGATTTTTACGGTTTTTTCGGTATTTTGGATATTTACGGTTTTTTTGGTATTTTCGATATTTACGGTTTTTTCGGTATTTTCGATATTTACTGATTTTTCGTTATTATCGATGCCATCTTAATAATAGATCTCAATTTTATCGTATTATCGATATTTTCGATTTTTACGGTTTTTTTGGTGTTTTGGATATTTACGGTTTTTTCGGTATTTTGGATATTGACGGTTTTTTCGGTATTTTGGATATTTACGGTTTTTTCGTTATTATCGATGCTATCTTCATAATAGATCTCAATTTTATCGTTTTATCGAAATTTACGGTTTCTTCGGTATGTATTTTCGATATTTACGGTTTTTTCGGTATTTTCGATATTTACTGATTTTTCGCTATTATCGATGCTATCTTAATAATAGATCTCAATTTTATCGTATTATCGATATTTTAGATTTTTACGGTTTTTTCGGTATTTTGGATATTTACGGTTTTTTCGGTATTTTCGATATTGACGGTTTTTTCGGTATTCTCGATATTTACTGATTTTTCGTTATTATCGATGCCATCTTAATAATAGATCTCAATTTTATCGTATTATCGATATTTTAGATTTTTACGGTTTTTTCGGTATTTTGGATATTTACGGTTTTTTCGGTATTTTCGATATTTACGGTTTTTTCGGTATTTTCGATATTTACTGATTTTTCGTTATTATCGATGCTATCTTCATAATAGATCTCAATTTTATCGTATTATCGATATTTACGATTTTTACGGTTTTTTCGGTATTTTGGATATTTACGGTTTTTTCGGTATTTTGGATATTGACGGTTTTTTCGGTATTTTCGATATTTACTGATTTTTCGTTATTATCGATGCTATCTTCATAATAGATCTCAATTTTATCGTATTATCGATATTTTCGATATTTACGGTTTTTTCGGTATTTTGGATATTTACGGTTTTTTCGGTATTTTGGATATTGACGGTTTTTTCGGTATTTTCGATATTTACTGATTTTTCGTTATTATCGATGCTATCTTCATAATAGATCTCAATTTTATCGTATTATCGATATTTTCGATTTTTACGGTTTTTTGGTGTTTTGGATATTTACGGTTTTTCCGGTATTTTGGATATTGACGGTTTTTTCGGTATTTTGGATATTTACGGTTTTTTCGTTATTATCGATGCTATCTTCATAATAGATCTCAATTTTATCGTATTATCGATATTTTCGATTTTTATGGTTTTTTCGGTATTTTGGATATTTATGGTTTTTTCAGTATTTTCGATATTTACTGATTTTTCGTTATTATCGATGCTTTACTTATAATATATATCGATTTTATCGAAGTATCGATATTGACGGTTTTTTCGGTATTTTCGATATTTACTGATTTTTCGTTATTATCGATGCTATCTTCATAATAGATCTCAATTTTATCGTATTATCGATATTTTCGATTTTTACGGTTTTTTTGGTGTTTTGGATATTTACGTTTTTTTCGGTATTTTGGATATTGAGGGTTTTTTCGGTATTTTGGATATTTACGGTTTTTTCGATATTTACTGATTTTTCGTTATTATCGATGCCATCTTAATAATAGATCTCAATTTTATCGTATTATCGATATTTTAGATTTTTACGGTTTTTTCGGTATTTTGGATATTTACGGTTTTTTTGGTATTTTCGATATTTACGGTTTTTTCGGTATTTTCGATATTTACTGATTTTTCGTTATTATCGATGCTATCTTCATAATAGATCTCAATTTTATCGTATTATCGATATTTTCGATTTTTACGGTTTTTTTGGTGTTTTGGATATTTACGGTTTTTTCGGTATTTTGGATATTGAGGGTTTTTTCGGTATTTTGGATATTTACGGTTTTTTCGATATTTACTGATTTTTCGTTATTATCGATGCCATCTTAATAATAGATCTCAATTTTATCGTATTATCGATATTTTAGTTTTTACGGTTTTTTCGGTATTTTGGATATTTACGGTTTTTTCGATATTTACTGATTTTTCGTTATTATCGATGCCATCTTAATAATAGATCTCAATTTTATCGTATTATCGATATTTTAGATTTTTACGGTTTTTTCGGTATTTTGGATATTGACGGTTTTTTCGGTATTTTGGATATTTACGGTTTTTTCGTTATTATCGATGCTATCTTCATAATAGATCTCAATTTTATCGTATTATCGATATTTTCGATTTTAACGGTTTTTTTGGTGTTTTGGATATTTACGGTTTTTTCGGTATTTTGGATATTGACGGTTTTTTCGGTATTTTGGATATTTACGGTTTTTTCGTTATTATCGATGCTATCTTCATAATAGATCTCAATTTTATCGTATTATCGATATTTTCGATTTTTATGGTTTTTTCGGTATTTTGGATATTTATGGTTTTTTCAGTATTTTCGATATTTACTGATTTTTCGTTATTATCGATGCTTTACTTATAATATATATCGATTTTATCGAAGTATCGATATTTACGGTTTTTTCGGTATTTTCGATATTTACTGATTTTTCGTTATTATCGATGCTATCTTCATAATAGATCTCAATTTTATCGTATTATCGATATTTTCGATTTTTACGGTTTTTTTGGTGTTTTGGATATTTACGGTTTTTTTCGGTATTTTGGATATTGACGGTTTTTTCGGTATTTTGGATATTTACGGTTTTTTCGTTATTATCGATGCTATCTTCATAATAGATCTCAATTTTATCGTATTATCGATATTTTCGATTTTTACGGTTTTTTTGGTGTTTTGGATATTTACGGTTTTTTCGGTATTTTGGATATTGACGGTTTTTTCGGTATTTTGGATATTTACGGTTTTTTCGTTATTATCGATGCTATCTTCATAATAGATCTCAATTTTATCGTATTATCGATATTTTCGATTTTTATGGTTTTTTCGGTATTTTGGATATTTATGGTTTTTTCAGTATTTTCGATATTTACTGATTTTTCGTTATTATCGATGCTTTACTTATAATATATATCGATTTTATCGAAGTATCGATATTTACGGTATTTTCGATATTTACTGATTTTTCGTTA
Source organism: Subacronicta megacephala (assembly GCA_958496365.1). Taxonomy (NCBI): domain Eukaryota; kingdom Metazoa; phylum Arthropoda; class Insecta; order Lepidoptera; family Noctuidae; genus Subacronicta; species Subacronicta megacephala. The sequence goes on along the minus strand of OY292520.1, from coordinate 719,216 downwards.
TTATCGATGCTATCTTCATAACAGATCTCAATTTTATCGTATTATCGATATTTTCGATTTTGACGGTTTTTTCGGTATTTTGGATATTTACGGTTTTTTCGGTATTTTGGATATTGAAGGTTTTTTCGGTATTTTTGATATATACTGATATATCGTTATTATCGATGCTCTCTTTATAAAAGATCTCAATTTTAACGTATTTTCGATATTTTCGATTTTTACTGTTTTTTCGGTATTTTGGATACTGACGGTTTTTTTCGGTATTTTGGATATTGACGGTTTTTTCGGTATTTTCGATATTTACTGATTTTTCGTTATTATCGATGCTATCTTCATAATAGATCTCAATTTTATCGTATTATCGATATTTTAGATTTTTACGGTTTTTTCGGTATTTTGGATATTTACGGTTTTTTCGGTATTTTCGATATTTACGGTTTTTTCGGTATTTTCGATATTTACTGATTTTTCGTTATTATCGATGCTATCTTCATAATAGATCTCAATTTTATCGTATTATCGATATTTACGATTTTTACGGTTTTTTCGGTATTTTGGATATTTACGGTTTTTTCGGTATTTTGGATATTGACGGTTTTTTCGGTATTTTCGATATTTACTGATTTTTCGTTATTATCGATGCTATCTTCATAATAGATCTCAATTTTATCGTATTATCGATATTTTCGATATTTACGGTTTTTTCGGTATTTTGGATATTTACGGTTTTTTCGGTATTTTCGATATTTACGGTTTTTTCGGTATTTTCGATATTTACTGATTTTTCGTTATTATCGATGCTATCTTCATAATAGATCTCAATTTTATCGTATTATCGATATTTTCGATTTTTACGGTTTTTTGGTGTTTTGGATATTTACGGTTTTTTCGGTATTTTGGATATTGACGGTTTTTTCGGTATTTTGGATATTTACGGTTTTTTCGTTATTATCGATGCTATCTTCATAATAGATCTCAATTTTATCGTATTATCGATATTTTCGATTTTTATGGTTTTTTCGGTATTTTGGATATTTATGGTTTTTTCAGTATTTTCGATATTTACTGATTTTTCGTTATTATCGATGCTTTACTTATAATATATATCGATTTTATCGAAGTATCGATATTGACGGTTTTTTCGGTATTTTCGATATTTACTGATTTTTCGTTATTATCGATGCTATCTTCATAATAGATCTCAATTTTATCGTATTATCGATATTTTCGATTTTTACGGTTTTTTTGGTGTTTTGGATATTTACGTTTTTTTCGGTATTTTGGATATTGAGGGATTTTTCGGTATTTTGGATATTTACGGTTTTTTCGATATTTACTGATTTTTCGTTATTATCGATGCCATCTTAATAATAGATCTCAATTTTATCGTATTATCGATATTTTAGATTTTTACGGTTTTTTCGGTATTTTGGATATTTACGGTTTTTTTGGTATTTTCGATATTTACGGTTTTTTCGGTATTTTCGATATTTACTGATTTTTCGTTATTATCGATGCTATCTTCATAATAGATCTCAATTTTATCGTATTATCGATATTTTCGATTTTTACGGTTTTTTTGGTGTTTTGGATATTTACGGTTTTTTCAGTATTTTGGATATTGAGGGTTTTTTCGGTATTTTGGATATTTACGGTTTTTTCGATATTTACTGATTTTTCGTTATTATCGATGCCATCTTAATAATAGATCTCAATTTTATCGTATTATCGATATTTTAGATTTTTACGGTTTTTTCGGTATTTTGGATATTTACGGTTTTTTCGATATTTACTGATTTTTCGTTATTATCGATGCCATCTTAATAATAGATCTCAATTTTATCGTATTATCGATATTTTAGATTTTTACGGTTTTTTCGGTATTTTGGATATTGACGGTTTTTTCGGTATTTTGGATATTTACGGTTTTTTCGTTATTATCGATGCTATCTTCATAATAGATCTCAATTTTATCGTATTATCGATATTTTCGATTTTTACGGTTTTTTTGGTGTTTTGGATATTTACGGTTTTTTCGGTATTTTGGATATTGACGGTTTTTTCGGTATTTTGGATATTTACGGTTTTTTCGTTATTATCGATGCTATCTTCATAATAGATCTCAATTTTATCGTATTATCGATATTTTCGATTTTTATGGTTTTTTCGGTATTTTGGATATTTATGGTTTTTTCAGTATTTTCGATATTTACTGATTTTTCGTTATTATCGATGCTTTACTTATAATATATATCGATTTTATCGAAGTATCGATATTTACGGTTTTTTCGGTATTTTCGATATTTACTGATTTTTCGTTATTATCGATGCTATCTTCATAATAGATCTCAATTTTATCGTATTATCGATATTTTCGATTTTTACGGTTTTTTTGGTGTTTTGGATATTTACGGTTTTTTTCGGTATTTTGGATATTGACGGTTTTTTCGGTATTTTGGATATTTACGGTTTTTTCGTTATTATCGATGCTATCTTCATAATAGATCTCAATTTTATCGTATTATCGATATTTTCGATTTTTACGGTTTTTTTGGTGTTTTGGATATTTACGGTTTTTTCGGTATTTTGGATATTGACGGTTTTTTCGGTATTTTGGATATTTACGGTTTTTTCGTTATTATCGATGCTATCTTCATAATAGATCTCAATTTTATCGTATTATCGATATTTTCGATTTTTATGGTTTTTTCGGTATTTTGGATATTTATGGTTTTTTCAGTATTTTCGATATTTACTGATTTTTCGTTATTATCGATGCTTTACTTATAATATATATCGATTTTATCGAAGTATCGATATTTACGGTATTTTCGATATTTACTGATTTTTCGTTATTATCGATGCTATCTTCATAACAGATCTCAATTTTATCGTATTATCGATATTTTCGATTTTGACGGTTTTTTCGGTATTTTGGATATTTACGGTTTTTTCGGTATTTTGGATATTGAAGGTTTTTTCGGTATTTTTGATATATACTGATTTATCGTTATTATCGATGCTCTCTTTATAAAAGATCTCAATTTTAACGTATTTTCGATATTTTCGATTTTTACTGTTTTTTCGGTATTTTGGATACTGACGGTTTTTTTCGGTATTTTGGATATTGACGGTTTTTTCGGTATTTTCGATATTTACTGATTTTTCGTTATTATCGATGCTATCTTCATAATAGATCTCAATTTTATCGTATTATCGATATTTTCGATTTTTACGGTTTTTTTGGTGTTTTGGATATTTACGGTTTTTTTCGGTATTTTGGATATTGACGGTTTTTTCGGTATTTTGGATATTTACGGTTTTTTCGTTATTATCGATGCTATCTTCATAATAGATCTCAATTTTATCGTATTATCGATATTTTCGATTTTTACGGTTTTTTTGGTGTTTTGGATATTTACGGTTTTTTCGGTATTTTGGATATTGACGGTTTTTTCGGTATTTTGGATATTTACGGTTTTTTCGTTATTATCGATGCTATCTTCATAATAGATCTCAATTTTATCGTATTATCGATATTTTCGATTTTTATGGTTTTTTCGGTATTTTGGATATTTATGGTTTTTTCAGTATTTTCGATATTTACTGATTTTTCGTTATTATCGATGCTTTACTTATAATATATATCGATTTTATCGAAGTATCGATATTTACGGTATTTTCGATATTTACTGATTTTTCGTTATTATCGATGCTATCTTCATAACAGATCTCAATTTTATCGTATTATCGATATTTTCGATTTTGACGGTTTTTTCGGTATTTTGGATATTTACGGTTTTTTCGGTATTTTGGATATTGAAGGTTTTTTCGGTATTTTTGATATATACTGATTTATCGTTATTATCGATGCTCTCTTTATAAAAGATCTCAATTTTAACGTATTTTCGATATTTTCGATTTTTACTGTTTTTCGGTATTTTGGATACTGACGGTTTTTTTCGGTATTTTGGATATTGACGGTTTTTTCGGTATTTTCGATATTTACTGATTTTTCGTTATTATCGATGCTATCTTCATAATAGATCTCAATTTTATCGTATTATCGATATTTTCGATTTTTACGGTTTTTTTGGTGTTTTGGATATTTACGGTTTTTTCGTTATTATCGATGCTATCTTCATAATAGATCTCAATTTTATCGTATTATCGATATTTTCGATTTTTACGGTTTTTTTGGTGTTTTGGATATTTACGGTTTTTTCGGTATTTTGGATATTGACGGTTTTTTCGGTATTTTGGATATTTACGGTTTTTTCGTTATTATCGATGCTATCTTCATAATAGATCTCAATTTTATCGTATTATCGATATTTTCGATTTTTATGGTTTTTTCGGTATTTTGGATATTTATGGTTTTTTCAGTATTTTCGATATTTACTGATTTTTCGTTATTATCGATGCTTTACTTATAATATATATCGATTTTATCGAAGTATCGATATTTACGGTATTTTCGATATTTACTGATTTTTCGTTATTATCGATGCTATCTTCATAACAGATCTCAATTTTATCGTATTATCGATATTTTCGATTTTGACGGTTTTTTCGGTATTTTGGATATTTACGGTTTTTTCGGTATTTTGGATATTGAAGGTTTTTTCGGTATTTTTGATATATACTGATTTATCGTTATTATCGATGCTCTCTTTATAAAAGATCTCAATTTTAACGTATTTTCGATATTTTCGATTTTTACTGTTTTTTCGGTATTTTGGATACTGACGGTTTTTTTCGGTATTTTGGATATTGACGGTTTTTTCGGTATTTTCGATATTTACTGATTTTTCGTTATTATCGATGCTATCTTCATAATAGATCTCAATTTTATCGTATTATCGATATTTTCGATTTTTACGGTTTTTTTGGTGTTTTGGATATTTACGGTTTTTTCGGTATTTTGGATATTTACGGTTTTTTCGGTATTTTGTATATTGACGGTTCTTTTCGGTATTTTGGATATTGACGGTTTTTTCGGTATTTTCGATATTTACTGATTTTTCGTTATTATCGATGCTTTACTTATAATATATATCGATTTTATCGAAGTATCGATATTTACGGTTTTTTCGGTATTTTCGATATTTACTGATTTTTCGTTATTATCGATGCTATCTTCATAACAGATCTCAATTTTATCGTATTATCGATATTTTCGATTTTGACGGTTTTTTCGGTATTTTGGATATTTACGGTTTTTTCGGTATTTTGGATATTGAAGGTTTTTTCGGTATTTTTGATATATACTGATTTATCGTTATTATCGATGCTCTCTTTGTAAAAGATCTCAATTTTAACGTATTTTCGATATTTTCGATTTTTACGGTTTTTTTGGTGTTTTGGATATTTACGGTTTTTTCGGTATTTTGGATATTGAGGGTTTTTTCGGTATTTTGGATATTTACGGTTTTTTTCGGTATTTTCGATATTTACTGATTTTTCGTTATTATCGATGCCATCTTAATAATAGATCTCAATTTTATCGTATTATCGATATTTTCGATTTTTACGGTTTTTTTGGTGTTTTGGATATTTACGGTTTTTTCGGTATTTTGGATATTGACGGTTTTTTCGGTATTTTGGATATTTACGGTTTTTTCGTTATTATCGATGCTATCTTCATAATAGATCTCAATTTTATCGTATTATCGATATTTACGGTTTCTTCGGTATGTATTTTCGATATTTACGGTTTTTTCGGTATTTTCGATATTTACTGATTTTTCGCTATTATCGATGCTATCTTAATAATAGATCTCAATTTTATCGTATTATCGATATTTTCGATTTTTTCGGTTTTTCCGGTATTTTGGATATTTACTGATTTTTCGTTATTATCGATGCTATACTTATAATACATATCGATTTTATCGAAGTATCGATATTTACGGTTTTTTCGGTATTTTGGATTTTAACGGTTTTTTCGGTATTTTGGATATTGACGGTTTTTTCGGTATTTTGGATATTTACGGTTTTTTCGTTATTATCGATGCTATCTTCATAATAGATCTCAATTTTATCGTTTTATCGATATTTTCGATTTTTATGGTTTTTTCGGAATTTTGGATATTTATGGTTTTTTCAGTATTTTCGATATTTACTGATTTTTCGTTATTATCGATGCTTTACTTATAATATATATCGATTTTATCGAAGTATCGATATTGACGGTTTTTTCGGTATTTTCGATATTTACTGATTTTTCGTTATTATCGATGCTATCTTCATAATAGATCTCAATTTTATCGTATTATCGATATTTTCGATTTTTACGGTTTTTTTGGTGTTTTGGATATTTACGTTTTTTTCGGTATTTTGGATATTGAGGGATTTTTCGGTATTTTGGATATTTACGGTTTTTTCGATATTTACTGATTTTTCGTTATTATCGATGCCATCTTAATAATAGATCTCAATTTTATCGTATTATCGATATTTTAGATTTTTACGGTTTTTTCGGTATTTTGGATATTTACGGTTTTTTTTGGTATTTTCGATATTTACGGTTTTTTCGGTATTTTCGATATTTACTGATTTTTCGTTATTATCGATGCTATCTTCATAATAGATCTCAATTTTATCGTATTATCGATATTTTCGATTTTTACGGTTTTTTTGGTGTTTTGGATATTTACGGTTTTTTCGGTATTTTGGATATTGAGGGTTTTTTCGGTATTTTGGATATTTACGGTTTTTTCGATATTTACTGATTTTTCGTTATTATCGATGCCATCTTAATAATAGATCTCAATTTTATCGTATTATCGATATTTTAGATTTTTACGGTTTTTTCGGTATTTTGGATATTTACGGTTTTTTCGATATTTACTGATTTTTCGTTATTATCGATGCCATCTTAATAATAGATCTCAATTTTATCGTATTATCGATATTTTAGATTTTTACGGTTTTTTCGGTATTTTGGATATTGACGGTTTTTTCGGTATTTTGGATATTTACGGTTTTTTCGTTATTATCGATGCTATCTTCATAATAGATCTCAATTTTATCGTATTATCGATATTTTCGATTTTTACGGTTTTTTTGGTGTTTTGGATATTTACGGTTTTTTCGGTATTTTGGATATTGACGGTTTTTTCGGTATTTTGGATATTTACGGTTTTTTCGTTATTATCGATGCTATCTTCATAATAGATCTCAATTTTATCGTATTATCGATATTTTCGATTTTTATGGTTTTTTCGGTATTTTGGATATTTATGGTTTTTTCAGTATTTTCGATATTTACTGATTTTTCGTTATTATCGATGCTTTACTTATAATATATATCGATTTTATCGAAGTATCGATATTTACGGTTTTTTCGGTATTTTCGATATTTACTGATTTTTCGTTATTATCGATGCTATCTTCATAATAGATCTCAATTTTATCGTATTATCGATATTTTCGATTTTTACGGTTTTTTTGGTGTTTTGGATATTTACGGTTTTTTTCGGTATTTTGGATATTGACGGTTTTTTCGGTATTTTGGATATTTACGGTTTTTTCGTTATTATCGATGCTATCTTCATAATAGATCTCAATTTTATCGTATTATCGATATTTTCGATTTTTACGGTTTTTTTGGTGTTTTGGATATTTATGGTTTTTTCAGTATTTTCGATATTTACTGATTTTTCGTTATTATCGATGCTTTACTTATAATATATATCGATTTTATCGAAGTATCGATATTTACGGTATTTTCGATATTTACTGATTTTTCGTTATTATCGATGCTATCTTCATAACAGATCTCAATTTTATCGTATTATCGATATTTTCGATTTTGACGGTTTTTTCGGTATTTTGGATATTTACGGTTTTTTCGGTATTTTGGATATTGAAGGTTTTTTCGGTATTTTTGATATATACTGATTTATCGTTATTATCGATGCTCTCTTTATAAAAGATCTCAATTTTAACGTATTTTCGATATTTTCGATTTTTACTGTTTTTTCGGTATTTTGGATACTGACGGTTTTTTTCGGTATTTTGGATATTGACGGTTTTTTCGGTATTTTCGATATTTACTGATTTTTCGTTATTATCGATGCTATCTTCATAATAGATCTCAATTTTATCGTATTATCGATATTTTAGATTTTTACGGTTTTTTCGGTATTTTCGATATTTACGGTTTTTTCGGTATTTTGGATATTGAGGGTTTTTTCGGTATTTTGGATATTTACGGTTTTTTCGATATTTACTGATTTTTCGTTATTATCGATGCCATCTTAATAATAGATCTCAATTTTATCGTATTATCGATATTTTAGATTTTTACGGTTTTTTCGGTATTTTGGATATTTACGGTTTTTTCGATATTTACTGATTTTTCGTTATTATCGATGCCATCTTAATAATAGATCTCAATTTTATCGTATTATCGATATTTTAGATTTTTACGGTTTTTTCGGTATTTTGGATATTTACGGTTTTTTTTGGTATTTTCGATATTTACGGTTTTTTCGGTATTTTCGATATTTACTGATTTTTCGTTATTATCGATGCTATCTTCATAATAGATCTCAATTTTATCGTATTATCGATATTTTCGATTTTTACGGTTTTTTTGGTGTTTTGGATATTTACGGTTTTTTCGGTATTTTGGATATTGAGGGTTTTTTCGGTATTTTGGATATTTACGGTTTTTTCGATATTTACTGATTTTTCGTTATTATCGATGCCATCTTAATAATAGATCTCAATTTTATCGTATTATCGATATTTTAGATTTTTACGGTTTTTTCGGTATTTTGGATATTTACGGTTTTTTCGATATTTACTGATTTTTCGTTATTATCGATGCCATCTTAATAATAGATCTCAATTTTATCGTATTATCGATATTTTAGATTTTTACGGTTTTTTCGGTATTTTGGATATTGACGGTTTTTTCGGTATTTTGGATATTTACGGTTTTTTCGTTATTATCGATGCTATCTTCATAATAGATCTCAATTTTATCGTATTATCGATATTTTCGATTTTTACGGTTTTTTTGGTGTTTTGGATATTTACGGTTTTTTCGGTATTTTGGATATTGACGGTTTTTTCGGTATTTTGGATATTTACGGTTTTTTCGTTATTATCGATGCTATCTTCATAATAGATCTCAATTTTATCGTATTATCGATATTTTCGATTTTTATGGTTTTTTCGGTATTTTGGATATTTATGGTTTTTTCAGTATTTTCGATATTTACTGATTTTTCGTTATTATCGATGCTTTACTTATAATATATATCGATTTTATCGAAGTATCGATATTTACGGTTTTTTCGGTATTTTCGATATTTACTGATTTTTCGTTATTATCGATGCTATCTTCATAATAGATCTCAATTTTATCGTATTATCGATATTTTCGATTTTTACGGTTTTTTTGGATATTTACGGTTTTTTTCGGTATTTTGGATATTGACGGTTTTTTCGGTATTTTGGATATTTACGGTTTTTTCGTTATTATCGATGCTATCTTCATAATAGATCTCAATTTTATCGTATTATCGATATTTTCGATTTTTACGGTTTTTTTGGTGTTTTGGATATTTATGGTTTTTTCAGTATTTTCGATATTTACTGATTTTTCGTTATTATCGATGCTTTACTTATAATATATATCGATTTTATCGAAGTATCGATATTTACGGTATTTTCGATATTTACTGATTTTTCGTTATTATCGATGCTATCTTCATAACAGATCTCAATTTTATCGTATTATCGATATTTTCGATTTTGACGGTTTTTTCGGTATTTTGGATATTTACGGTTTTTTCGGTATTTTGGATATTGAAGGTTTTTTCGGTATTTTTGATATATACTGATTTATCGTTATTATCGATGCTCTCTTTATAAAAGATCTCAATTTTAACGTATTTTCGATATTTTCGATTTTTACTGTTTTTTCGGTATTTTGGATACTGACGGTTTTTTTCGGTATTTTGGATATTGACGGTTTTTTCGGTATTTTCGATATTTACTGATTTTTCGTTATTATCGATGCTATCTTCATAATAGATCTCAATTTTATCGTATTATCGATATTTTAGATTTTTACGGTTTTTTCGGTATTTTCGATATTTACGTTTTTTTCGGTATTTTCGATATTTACTGATTTTTCGTTATTATCGATGCTATCTTCATAATAGATCTCAATTTTATCGTATTATCGATATTTACGATTTTTACGGTTTTTTCGGTATTTTGGATATTTACGGTTTTTTCGGTATTTTGGATATTGACGGTTTTTTCGGTATTTTCGATATTTACTGATTTTTCGTTATTATCGATGCTATCTTCATAATAGATCTCAATTTTATCGTATTATCGATATTTTCGATATTTACGGTTTTTTCGGTATTTTCGATATTTGCTGATTTTTCGTTTTTATCGATGCTATCTTCATAATAGATCTCAATTTTATCGTATTATCGATATTTTCGATTTTTACGGTTTTTTTGGTGTTTTGGATATTGACGGTTTTTTCCGTATTTTCGATATTTACTGATTTTTCGTTATTATCGATGCTATCTTCATAATAGATCTTAATTTTATTGTATTATCGATATTTTAGATTTTTTCGGTATTTTGGATATTTACGGTTGTTTTCGGTATTTTCGATATTTACTGATTTTTCGTTATTATAGATGCTATACTTATAATATATATCATAATATTTTATCGAAGTATCGATTTTTACGGTTTTTTCGGTATTTTGGATATTTACTGATTTTTCGTTATTATCGATGCTATCTTAATAATAGATCTCAATTTTATCGTATTATCGATATTTTCGATTTTTACGGTTTTTCCGGTATTTTGGATATTTACTGATTTTTCGTTATTATCGATGCTATACTTATAATACATATCGATTTTATCGAAGTATCGATATTTACGGTTTTTTCGGTATTTTGGATATTTACGGTTTTTTCGGTATTTTGGATATTTACGGTTTTTTCGGTATTTTGGATATTTACGGTTTTTTCAGTATTTTGGATATTGACGGTTTTTTCGGTATTTTCGATATTTGCTGATTTTTCGTTATTATCGATGCTATCTTCATAATAGATCTCAATTTTATCGTTTTATCGATATTTTCGATTTTTACGGTTTTTTTGGTGTTTTGGATATTTACGGTTTTTTCGGTATTTTGGATATTGAGGGTTTTTTCGGTATTTTGGATATTTACGGTTTTTTCGGTATTTTCGATATTTACTGATTTTTCGTTATTATCGATGCCATCTTAATAATAGATCTCAATTTTATCGTATTATCGATATTTTAGATTTTTACGGTTTTTTCGGTATTTTGGATATTTACGGTTTTTTCGGTATTTTCGATATTGACGGTTTTTTTGGTATTCTCGATATTTACTGATTTTTCGTTATTATCGATGCCATCTTAATAATAGATCTCAATTTTATTTTATTATCGATATTTTAGATTTTTACGGTTTTTTCGGTATTTTGGATATTTACGGTTTTTTCGGTATTTTCGATATTTACGGTATTTACTGATTTTTCGTTATTATCGATGCTATCTTCATAATAGATCTCAATTTTATCGTATTATCGATATTTACGATTTTTACGGTTTTTTCGGTATTTTGGATATTTACGGTTTTTTCGGTATTTTGGATATTTACGGTTTTTTCGGTATTTTCGATATTTACTGATTTTTCGTTATTATCGATGCTATCTTCATAATAGATCTCAATTTTATCGTATTATCGATATTTTCGATATTTACGGTTTTTTCGGTATTTTCGATATTTGCTGATTTATCGTTTTTATCGATGCTATCTTCATAATAGATCTCAATTTTATCGTATTATCGATATTTTCGATTTTTACGGTTTTTTTTGGTGTTTTGGATATTGACGGTTTTTTCGGTATTTTGGATATTTACGGTTTTTTCGTTATTATCGATGCTATCTTCATAATAGATCTAAATTTTATCGTATTTTCGATATTTTCGATTTTTACGGTTTTTTCGGTATTTTGGATATTGACGGTTTTTTCGGTATTTTGGATATTCACGGTTTTTTCGGTATTTGGGATATTGACGGTTTTTTCGGTATTTTCGATATTTACTGATTTTTCGTTATTATCGATGCTATCTTCATAACAGATCTCAATTTTATCGTATTATCGATATTTTCGATTTTTACGGTTTTTTCGGTATTTTGGATATTTACGGTTTTTTCGGTATTTTGGATATTGAAGGTTTTTTCGGTATTTTTGATATATACTGATTTATCGTTATTATCGATGCTATCTTCATAATAGATCTCAATTTTAACGTATTTTCGATATTTTCGATTTTTACGGTTATTTCGGTATTTTGGATATTGACGGTTTTTTCGGTATTTTCGATATATACTGATTTTTCGTTATTATCGATGCTCTCTTTATAATAGATCTCAATTTTATCGTATTATCGATATTTTCGATTTTTACGGTTTTTTCGGTATTTTGGATATTTACGGTTTTTTCGGTATTTTGGATACTGAAGGTTTTTTCGGTATTTTGGATATTGACAGTTTTTTCGGTATTTTCGATATTTACGGTTTTTTCGGTATTTTGGATATTGACGGTTTTTTCGGTATTTTGGATATTTACGGTTTTTTCGTTATTATCGTTGCTATCTTCATAATAGATCTCAATTTTATCGTATTTTCGATATTTTCGATTTTTACGGTTATTTCGGTATTTTCGATATTTACTGATTTTTCGTTATTATCGATGCTATATTTATAATAGATATCGATTTTATCGTATTATCGATATTTACGGTTTTTTCGGTATTTTGGATATTTACGGTTTTTTCAGTTTTTTCGATATTTACTGATTTTTCGCTAGTATCGATGCTCTCTTTATAATAGATAGATATCAATTTTATCGATATTTTAGATATTAACGGTTTTTACGGTATTTTGGATATTTACGGTTTTTTCGGTATTTTCGATATTTACTGATGTTTCGTTATTATCGATGCTATCTTTATAATAGATCTCAAGTTTATCGTATTATTGATATTTGCGGTTTTTCCGGTATTTTATTTTTTTTCGATATTTTAGATTTTTTCTATATTTTCGATATTTTCCCATACTTACATATAATGCCCATAGTAATCAAGGTCAATTCCCATTAAATATGTTCCTACATTCCTACCAGACCAATGCAATATCACATTGTATGCTGGCTGAGTGCTGCATATTAGGTACCTCAATAATATTCCTATTGTCAATGAGGTATAAAATTATACCAATTAAGATTGGTTAGACCAGGTGGTTTGGCTGTTTGGTAATAAACTAGGATTATACACACAAATACGCCTTTTTTCTACAAGGGTAAGCAGAAAATAAAGACCGCCACTTGTTACGACTCCAGCATACCTCTAGGGGAGAGTGCTCCCCTAGAGTGTCACTTGTCTTCCAATAGAAAAATAAAACAAAGGCGATTGCTACAAGAATACCTGCTGCATCCCTATAAGAATGGCAAGAGTGTGACATGACGTGTGTGTATGTGTTGACTCAACCATGTTGTTGGGAATAAAACGACCCGATTAGAAGACTATGGGTATCCTAAAATTAGACCGAAATCTGGCTATCGAATATTAATTCTTATACACTATGCCAGTCTTGTAAAGTATCATAGCTAAATTCTGAATCTAAACTAATATAATAATGAGGAAACATTTGTGTTTTTGTATGTATGTTTGTAATGATCATTGTAGAAATCACGAATGTGATTTATATCCCTCACACAATTTGAATCTATGAACAACCGGAAATCAAATGTTAATATTGTAATTCCTTTAGATAAGATAAAGTTTTATTTGTTTAAACATGTGTATGCATACAGAAATGTTATAAAAAGCATGCAAGAAGAATTTACAAACCCATACAATAACTCCTTGCAATAAAACGTAGTATAAAATACCAAGTCAATGTATTTCCGTTTCTAACAACCGTTATGAATATCAATAGAAGAATTCCCACACCATTCGCTGGAAACTGAAATACGCACAAACGACTCTATTCTGAATAATGTAAAGGTTATGGCATAACGCAATATGCAATAGAAATATCTTCACACGTCGTAATGTAACGGTAAAAACTCACCAAACGTAACGTTTTCAGGAAATGTTTTTAATCTTTTACAAATTTAAATTAATTTCCAATCTATTTTCGAATCGAAATATTAACTGTTTATACATTTACTATATATCAGAATTGATTGAATGTTTGAAAAATGCACAATGTTCTGAAACTGTATATTGTGTATGTCGGAGAGGTCATTAATTACGAAAGCTGAATGACAACGAGACGCAAGCGCTGTGACGTCACGCTTCGATGGAGTCTAGATTGAAGGACGCGCGGGCCACACGAAAGCATGCCCGATCGCAGGGACACACTTCTATGTGGGCAGCCGCGCGGACAACTAGTCTAGGAACTGTCATACGACTCGTTGTGTTCAGTGTATCAGTGTATCTATGTACTTAGCTTAATAAGTTAGTGGTGTAATTAGTTGTGTAACTCCAAGTACTTTCTTTTGTTGCTCGATACCCTATACTACGCCCACACACAATATGTTCTCCGGAGTAGACAACCACTCTGATCGGCCTCCTGTTCCGACATCAGAAGTGGGATCCGAGCAAATAAAAGAACACCGCACTGTGACCACACCACGCTGTGAAGAAAATGATGGGAACGCTGATAACTGGCGGCAATTGTTCGAAATGCAAAATTCGAATATGAAGGCCTTGATTGAAGCACTAAGCAAGCCACGACGTTCCAATCAAATTGTGAACTTACCCGAATTCTACCCGGACAAGACCGACGCAGATGCACGTTCATGGTGTGCCACTTCAGACCTGTGTTTTGCCGATAACCCAACGGAAGGAGGTTAGCTGATCGTCACCATTAGCAAGGCGCTCAAAGGAACTGCATCAGCATGGTTATCCTCAGTGTCCTACCCTTGTATGACATGGGCAGACTTCAAGGAACTATTTAATGCGAGGTATGTGAGCACGGAAACACCTGCGGGAACCTTAATAAAGTTAAGCGCCGACAAACCCAAAGAAGGTGAAACTTTAGCCGCGTACGGCAGTCGTGTCATGTCAATGTTATTTAATCGCTGGAAGAATCTTACCGTCGAACAGATTGTGGTAGCAACAACAGTCGCACACATTTCCCAGTTCAATTCAAGACTGCAGAGAATGGCTTTTACTTCAGAACTAAACAACCGCCAGCGACTACAACAAGAATTGCAAGCTTTTACATACATGAAGCGCAAATCGAGTGCTTTACCGGATCAGAAGACATTCGAAACTAAACGCACGAAAATATCGCAAACATCGTCGATTAAGTGTTTCCAATGTGGGAAAATTGGACATAGGCAGGCTGATTGTTTATATAGACAGGAAGCAAAAGAAAATTCTGTGAAAACGCAAAATGTTCCTACGTCAAAAACTAACGGCAAGCCTCAGCAGCAAGTCGGTTCCAGCTCCATTATTTGCTACAAATGTGGAAAACAAGGACACATCTCTACCCGGTGCCCTAATGGAGGCGGCGGCATAGAGGCCGCAGCACGCAGCGAGGGACAAGTCGACGTTTGCGTCGTTGATACCCCGGCAGGAACTTTAAATCATTGAGGTCAGTTGTTCAAATTGCATTATGATTCTAGTGCTGAGTGTTCACTTATTAAAGAAATTGTATGATGTAAATAGGCTCGCTCCCTATTACATGGGATCTAAACATTCTGATGAAATGTGGGTGTACACCTCTGCCTAACCCTTCGGGGAATACTGGCGTGATGGTATGTATGTTATCTCCTATGTAAATTTTGTGTTAAAAGTGAACAAAAGGTAAAGGGAACAAACAGCACTGTTCAGATTACATGTATTGTAGAAATTGATAATAGTTTAACTGAGATTTTATTGCATGTTTTGCCCGATGTCTATTCGCGAAGCGATAATTATAATGTTGTTAGAGTGTCAAATACTTTTACAAAGATTCAGTGTTAGTGTTTCCGCGACACATTTTAAAATTTCCAAAGTTTATGACGTAAACAATTGTAACTTACAATCCCCCTTTGTTAATTCGATAGGTGCCACTTCATCTCTTAAAGCTAATGACTAGCCCTTGAAAAATAAATTTACCGTTATCGATACCGACGCGCCCTTTGAACACAAACTGGCGATTGTTTCTGTGTTGACGCGTTACTCGAGATATTTTATTACTGGCATGCAACAAACGCGCGTAACAATAGGATAGCTTGTTATTCGTCTAATAGACCCTTGTTTGACCGTACAAAGACGACTGTACCGTCAAGTGCCGAAGAAAGAAAAACAATGCGTGAGCGCGTAATATTTGTGTTAAAGTTGATATCAACAACTATACAGGACCCTCTATAGCAGGATGCGCTAGGCGCAGTTCAAATTGTAATTAATTGCACGGTTAACCGAACGACGAAAGCTAGTCCGTTAGAATTGTTAATCGGTAAAGTTGCGCGGCCACTATCATTGATGACAGCCGACGACGTAGAGCCCTTGGTTGATTTAAATAGTCTTAGAGACAATGCACTATCTAATATAGAGAATTCAGCATCCTATGAAAAACGAAGATTCGACCAGACGAAGGCAAAACTCAATAAATTCTCGGTAGGAGACTTTGTTTTGATTATGAACGAGGAACGTAATCAAACAAAGTTAGATCCAAAATTTAAAGGACCGTTTGAAGTCATTGAGATTCTTGACGGTGATCGCTATAGTTTAAAATCACTTAACTCTAGCCGTACTTACAAATACGTACATGATAGGTTGCGAAATATGCCAGAAAATCCGAGTATAACTGACGAAATTGAAGTAGAGCCAAGTAGTTATGATTATGAAGAGAGTATTTAAGTTTGCATGATGATCGGACCGTACCAGAGGTTGTCGTGTAGCCGTAGCTCAGTAGAAATCGGCGTCTACTATGTTAGTAGTCCGTGAGTACGCGGTAGGCAGTCAACTCTGGCGGAGGTCGGGTTTCAGTGGAAACCATGAGTGAGTCCAGGAGAGGCTTGGCGTCCCCGTGGGGGTTCGCGTGAGTAACTGGAGGTTACTGGGCTATGCGTAGCCAGATCACATGTAGAACTTAAATGTGTTGATTTAATTGGTTTGATTGTATCTCTTGTGAGATTAAGTAATAAGTGACAATCAGTTGTACTTTGGATTTCCTGATTTTGCATTTAGATATGAGATTGTGATAAGACAATCCCCTTTTTTGATGTTAATTATTTTCTTACAATTAATTGGCACCGATTGTCAGAAATGAGAACCCGGAAAGGTTGAAATGAAGTGTAGAGTTGTCATATGACTTTACAGTTAAGGTCAGGAGTGACCGAGCTATGTGATACTGTGTGATGAATATTGTTTCAGAGCAACACACAGGGACGTGTGCTTCGTAGGATGGCCGTGTCGGAGAGATCATTAATTACGAAAGCTGAATGACAACGAGACGCAAGCGCTGTGACGTCACGCTTCGATGGAGTCTAGATTGAAGGACGCGCGGGCCACACGAAAGCATGCCCGATCGCAGGGACACACTTCTATGTGGGCAGCCGCGCGGACAACTAGTCTAGGAACTGTCATACGACTCGTTGTGTTCAGTGTATCAGTGTATCTATGTACTTAGCTTAATAAGTTAGTGGTGTAATTAGTTGTGTAACTCCAAGTACTTTCTTTTGTTGCTCGATACCCTATACTACGCCCACACACAATATGTTCTCCGGAGTAGACAACCACTCTGATCGGCCTCCTGTTCCGACATGTATATTATCCGTAAAAAACGTGAAAGTAATTATGCATAAATACTTTTTGCAGTTATAAATAGAAATATGCAAACTATTCAGAAACCTAAACTTAAAACCAAAAAACCATCATCATCATCATATCAACCAAATGAAGTCCACTGCTGAACGAAGGCCTCCCCCATAGACTTCCACAACGACCGGTTATATGCTGCCTGCATCCAACGACTCCCAGCGACCTTCACCAGGTCGTCCGTCCATCTTGTTGAAGGTCGTCCCACACTGCGTTTTCCGGTGCGTGGTCTCCACTCGAGAACCTTTTTGCCCCAACAGCCATCAGTTCTACGAGCTATGTGCAAAAAAGCCATCATTATTAAGATAATATATTATATATTTCGTATGTTAATATAAACCTGCACATACAGAACATATATTATGTCATAAAATAACGCTCTCTGAAGCTCTGTGCTCACTAGAGTGTAAGAGAATGACAGTTCTACTTCCATTCGTTCCCATAGAAAGTATTTCAGGTTTAACAAATTATACGTTGCTCCACATTTAAAATTAACTTTATTTTGTTAAATAAAATACAGGTTTATTGCAGAACATTATGAAATGTAGGCAGCATTTATAAAAATGTAGATTGTTCAACCTATTTTCTAGGCTTTTAAAGATTTTTTATCATTACTGCTATGTTCACAACTTCAATCCGTTTGATTCACAAATATTTTTCTTCTCCGTTGTGGTAATTAGTTGGCAAAAGGCATAATATTACATGTGCTAATTTATTGGCCAAAAGCGATACGTTCTTCTAAGTTATAATAATTAAGTGTGACGTAATACCGAAAGAGGTATGCTAGAGTCGTAGCAAGTGGCGGTCTTTATTTTCTGCTTACCCCTGTAGAAAAAAGGCGTATTTGTGTGTATAATCCTAGTTTATTACCAAACCGCCAAACCACCTGGTCTAACCAATCTTAATTGGTATAATTTTATACCTCATTGAAATATTGATAAAATTAAATAATTAAAATTAAAATTGGAATATTATTGAGGTACCTAATATGCAGCACTCAGCCAGCATACAATCTGATATTGCATTGGTCTGTGTAAATGTAGGAACATATTTAATGGGAATTGACCTTGATTACTATGGGCATTATATGTAAGTATGGGAAAATATCGAAAATATCGAAAAAAACGAAAATACCGGAAAAACCGAAAACAACGAAAATATCGAAAATACCGAAATAACCGTAAATAGCAAAAATACCGTAAATATCTATAATTCGATAAAATTGATATCTATTAGATCGAAGACACATAAAATACTGAAAAAACCGTAAATATCGAAAATACCGAAAAAACCGTAAATATCCAAAATACGATAAAATTGATATCTATTTTAAAGATAATATCGAAAATACCGTAAAAACCGTAAATATCGGTTATACGATAAAATTGATATCTATTTTAAAGATAATATCGAAAAAACCGTAAATATCGATAATACCGAAAAAACCATAAATATCGAAAAAACCGTAAATATCCAAAATACGATAAAATTGATATCTATTATAAATATAGCATTGATAATAACGAAAAATCAGTAAATATCGAAAATACCGAAATAACCATAAATATCGAAAATTCCGAAAAAAACGTAAATATCGATAATATCTAGTTAGCGGTGTTAGATCAGATCACATGGGACAGTTGATCTCTATTGAGACTAACAAAAGTCCACTTATTAAAAAAAATATCTCAGTTATAAAAAAAGATCTCTAACGGAAAATAAACTACGTTCAATGCAGGAATTAGTTAAAATGCAATTGTGTAACACTGATTTTACCTCGAAAGACCCCGACACTAATTATAGCAAGCTGTTCAATATAATATGGGAGTCATTAAACAAGTCATGCCCTCTTAGAAAGGCTTCACATCGTAAAAATAGTAAATGTAATGAATGGGCCACAGACGGCATTAGGAAAAGTAGAGATGTGGTTTATAATCTGTATTATGAAAAATCTCTAACCTCTGATATAAGTTTTCACAATTATGTGCGAAATTATTCTAAATGTTTTAAAAAAGTATGCATTGAAGCAAAATCTAAACTTATCAGTCGTCAAATAAACAAATCCGATAGTAAAATTAAAACAGTATGGAAGATAATAAATTCGGAAAGGGGCATCAACAATAAACAGGAATCAGAACTTAATTTAAAATTAAACAACAAAGTAATTTCAAACAAAGTAGAAGTCGCAAAAGCTTTTGAACATTATTTCACTAATATTCCGATCGAGGTCACGAACTCTTTACATTCGTCCTCATCGTTAGCAGAATCTCTAGCTAAGAATTTTTTCAATAGAGAAATACCAAATTTTAAATTTAGTCAAGTGTCTCCCCTTACGGTCAAAAAAGCTTTTAATAGTCTTAATATGAAAAATACCGAAGATCTATGGGGCATATCTGTTAGATTACTGAAGTCGATTATTGACGATATCGCACCTACCCTTGCAAATTTATTTAATCTTTGTATTAAGACAGGAAGCTTTCCAGACCTAATGAAGCAAAGTAAGTAAGTCATTCCAATTTTCAAATCAGGCTGTAAGGCGGATCCTTGTAATTATAGGCCCATTTTTGTTCTCCCTGCTTTAAGTAAAATATTTGAAAAACTCATGCTTAATCAAATGATGGCACATTTTCACGTTAATAAGATCTTACATAATGAACAGTTTGGCTTCACGAAGGGTAGGTCAACATCTGATGCAGGCACGAAATTAGTCTCTCATATTTTAGAGGCTTGGGAAGGATCACAGGATGCCCTAGGTATCTTCTGTGATCTTTCCAAAGCTTTCGATTGCGTTGATCACGACACGCTTATCCGTAAATTAGACTACTACGGAATAAGGGGGCTATCTTTGGAGCTTGTGTCTTCCTATCTTTCGAAGAGGCGACAAAAAGTGGGCAGTAATGGAGTCACATCTCCCGGGTCTGTAGTTAAAATGGGGGTTCCACAAGGCTCTATCTTAGGCCCTTTCCTTTTCTTAGCATATATAAATGACCTCCCCTATATGATGTCTGAGATTTCTAATATAGTGCTATTTGCTGACGATACTTCACTTATATTTAAGATTGAACGGAATGATAGCAATCTTTTTAGTGTAAATGAGAGCCTAGAATCACTATCTAACTGGTTTGCTGCCAATAATTTACTACTTAATGCTAGCAAAACAAAATGTTTAAAATTCTCATTAGCAAATGTACCACAAGTTGAAACTAATTTAATTCTTGAAGGCAGCAAACTCAATATAATCAACGAAACTGTTTTTTTAGGTATAACGGTTGATAGTAAGTTGCAATGGGATGCTCACATCTCAGCCCTGTCTGGCAGATTAAGTTCCGCAGCATATGCAGTTAGGAAAATTAGGCAGATCACTCACGATCACGTAGCTACTGCTAGACTTGTATACTTCGCTTACTTTCACAGCATTATGTCATACGGTATTCTGCTGTGGGCATCAGCTGCTGACGTAGATTCTATTTTCATCTTGCAGAAAAGGGCCATCCGCGCAATCTACAATATGGGCCCTCGCGATTCCCTTAGAGAAGTCTTCAAGAACGTCAGTATACTAACGCTGCCGTCACTTTATATTTTAGAAAACATCATGTATATCCGCAAAAACCTGCATATGTTCAGCATAAATAGCGACTTTCACAACCGTAATACTAGAAATAAACATAAAATAGTGGTACCTAAATTTAGATTAACTAAAACCAATAAATCATTTCTAGGAAATTGTGTGCGTTTTTACAATAAACTTCCAAAATCTGTCACCGATCTCACCGGTAAGAAATTTAAAAATTATGTTTAATCGGTCCTTGTTAAGAAAGCATATTACAAAATCAAGGACTACGTTGATGATAAAAATGTGTGGTGTTAAAATACGGGTGCACTTGTGGTCTCCCTGGCAACCTGAGGTTACTTTATTCACTCTCAATTATCTTGTACATTGTTAACCACTTTATATAAACAGGAACTGTAAATGTGAGTACATCGTAGCCATTTATGTCTAAGTAGTTTATAGTTATCCTAGTTCATATTTTTGATGATGTGTATTCTTACACATCATCAAAACAGTGTATCTGATTAAGTTTGACATTGCGTTCTTATTTGCTGAGAACCTTCTTGTAATTTTAGTCCCGACTTCAGGCTAATTATGACATAAACCTCCAATGCACTCACATCCTGTTATCGGCATAATGTACCAACAAATTATGTTAAAACAATATATTTTAAAAGAGTGTCCATGGAGTTTCTTGCCGGATTCTTCTCCATGGGATCAACTTTTTGGAACTGTGCAACTAGAGTCAATAACGTTTCATAAACGCTTGTGAAAGCTTATTTGAAAACATTTGATTTGATTTGAATACGATAAAATTGATATCTATTATAAAGATAGCATCGATAATAACGAAAAATCAGTAAATATCGAAAATACCGAAAAAACCGTCAATATCCAAAACACCGAAAAAACCGTAAATATGGAAAATATCAATAATACGATAAAACGATAAAATTGAGATCTATTATAAAGATAGCATCGATAATAACGAAAAATCAGTAAATATCGAAAAAACCGTAAATATCGAAACAATGATCATTACAAACATACATACAAAAACACAAATGTTTCCTCATTATTATATTAGTTTAGATTCAGAATTTAGCTATGATACTTTACAAGACTGGCATAGTGTATAAGAATTAATATTCGATAGCCAGATTTCGGTCTAATTTTAGGATACCCATATTCTTCTAATCGGGTCGTTTTATTCCCTACAACATGGTTGAGTCAACACATACACACACGTCATGTCACACTCTTGCCATTCTTATAGGTATGCAGCAGGTATTCTTGTAGCAATCGCCTTTGTTTTATTTTTCTATTGGAAGGCAAGTGATTTGTTGAGTGATCAGTCTATTAAAGTCTTGCACATTATAAGAACAAAATTGTAAACAGATATAAAAAAAAACTGTTCTTGATCATTATCATCAGCCTATATTAGTCCACTGCTGAAGGTAAAATGGCACAGTCTAGGGGAGAGTGCTCCCCTAGACTGTGCCATTTTACCTCGTTCATTTACTTCCTTGATCTTATTGTAATGTACGAAGTTTTTTTTGCTCCATAGACTAAATTTCTTGCTCCAATAAATTACGCCGACTTCCAAACTTAAATATGAACACGATACCCGATGAACGAACGTAAAAGACATACCAAATCCAGTCATTGTAAAAGGTAAAACAACAAAAGTGTATTGCAAATTATAAACGCGCACATATTCTTCACAGCTTACGTGACATTAACGAAAAAAATATAAGTCGGTCATGTCTGTATGAAACTGTATATTTTCGTGGTGAAACTGGCACAATAGAGTGGTAATCTAGGGGTAACTTCACAAGTGCCATTGTTTGCGAGCGGCTGAGTAGGACGTGCGGTACACCGCAGTGAATGATTACCCTTAAATGTCAGTAAAGGACAAACATTTTTAGGGATTTATAGAAAAGGTTTTTTTAAAAATACATTTATAGAAAATATGGGTAACGTATGTTTAAGTATAAATGAAACGAATGTACTCTTACACTTTAGACATTTTCAACGTTAATGTTCAAACATTCATTTCAAAATAGATTCGAAAGTGTTTTTTCAGTGCTGCACGTAAATTACATTTTTGGTAGGTACTGCCAAGTACCAGAAATGTTTTTATTGTCGTAGTTCAGTATTCAGTATTCAGTATTCATTCATTTATTGCGTTCCACAAAGTTTTTTTGGATGGTAAGTATACATTATTAATATAAGTACATTGTGGACCCTGTCGGGCACAGCAATATAGGAGAGAGGAAGTACTAATTTATGTCAACTATTTTAAAGATATTAATAATAACTGTGTTAAATTATTGTACTATATTTAATATGCAACTTATTTTATTTATTGTATTTATGTAACGTAATGTATGAATTAATTAAATTAAATAAATATATTTTTTAGTATTTATTCTAGTCTTATTTTAGTTAGAATTATATTATATTATATATTTATTTATTCTTCATTCTAATTATTTAGGTTCATATTTTATAAGGTTAATTATTATTATAGTATTACATAATGTATAATTTGGGTAATATTTTTTCTATTCAGATGTATTGTGAATTTAGACGGGTAATTATTTATTTTGTTATGTAGGGATTATTAAATAATTATATAAAATTACATAATAGAAGAAATTATTATCTATATTATTATATCAATAGTGTTCTTAATTTTATTTAAACTATTTGTTTATCGTTCATATATTCATCAATTGTGTAGTATGCTTTTTTAATGAGTATTTGTTTTAGTTTATTTATAAATGTTGTTTCACTAATTTCCCTTTTTAGTCCGTTTTTCCCTTTAGTTGTAGTATACACCATGGTTGCACGGATAAATATAATTATTTTGACATAAATAAATGGTAAGTGCAGTGATAGCCTTGTGATATGACCATTTGACTGCTAAGACAAAGGTCTCGAGTTCGAATCCAAGGCACGCACCTCTGTCTTTTCCAAGTCATGTGCGTATTTATAATTAATTATCACTTGCTTAAACGGTGATGGAAAACATCGTGAGGAAACCTGCAAGCCTGAGAAATTTTCTTGACGGCATGTGAAGTCTGCCAACCCGCAGTAGGCTAGCGTGGTGGACTATAGCCTAATCCCTCTCGTTCTGAGGGAAGACCCGTGCCCAGCAGTGGGACAATGTAATGGGTTAATGATGATGATGATGAAGCTTTTACAAGCGTTTACGAAACGTTAGTGACCCTCGTTGCACCATCTAATATGACAAATAACATTTATCTATAATAATATTATAAATAGGTAAAGTTTGTGAGTTGTTGACGTTGTGACGTTGTAGGGGGTAATCTCTGGATCTACTGAACCGATTTTGAAATTTATTTTACCAATAGAAAGCTACATTATTCCTGAGCGACGTAGGCTATATATTTTCCCGAAAAATGATAAGAAACGTATAATCTACCCGAGCAAAGCCGCGGGCGGAAAGCAACTGTTCTAATAATTAGAACAGTTGCTTTCCGCCAGAACGGCTTCGCTGCGTTGATTCTTTCAGTTTTAGTAAGAATTACTAAAACTGAAAGAATCAACGCAATTATTTTTTAGTAGCTCTCTAAGACATACTGACCTCCAAGACTGCCTCGTTGGTCTAGTGGTTCCAAGCGCGACTGCTACGCTAGAGGTCCTGGGTTCGATCCCCAGGTCGAGCAAAGTGTTATTGGGTTTTTCTATGAAATTCCCAGTAGCAGCTCGGAGTCTGGATTTGTGCCCGGTTAATGGCAATAGGCTCGCCCCCTATTACATGGGACCTAAACATACCGGCGAAATGTGGGTGTACATTGGTACACCTCTGCCTAACCCTTCGGGGAATACAGGCGTGATGGTATGTTATGTTCTAAGACATACTAGAAGTGAATGTTTAAACAATTCTAGATAACTCAAGTTCTAAGATCGATGTTAAAACAAAATCTAACAGCTTACAGCTATTTCTTAATAACTTTGTTCTTTTGCACGGTAAAGCTCAGTAAATATTAATAAGCTAAGTATATTTGTATCAACGTTGTTTATTTTATTTACGATTATTCTAAAAAGTTTCCAAGAAGCGTTATGACATTCAAAAATGGTACGTCAGTGATTCAAAAGAATGGCTCTTAATGAATTATGTAACACATTTTTGTTTCCACGAATCAAACGGAGTATAACGACGTTCATAAATTTTTATGAATATGTATTTTAAATAAAAAATATACTCTTGACTACAATGCGGTGTTGAAAAAGTTTGATTATATCAGAAAAAACGATACAGTTTTAATACTTAATGATTGGCTCACTTAAGGCTCAATTAACACCGAAAGCAAGCACAATTTTCGTGGCGAAGATGAAGACTGACTTTATCCTTTCGTTCATAATATCTAGGGTTATAGGCTGTCGACAAGTTGAAAGGTGTCAACAAAAAATAATAAAACTTGTTACACTACAGTGTAACAGGCGCTCCAAAGACGCCCAGTTTGCATATTTGGTACATCACATCCGCATCAGCGAGCCGCGTCGGTGTGAAAGAAACCTCATCGTGGCTCCGTTAATTATAACCGAATGCTCCGGGCTATTTTACAAATCGCCTTTTGTGTTCGTTTTTGGAGGTCCTACAGGAATATAATAGTTTTGATTATAATAGAGATTTAATAAGTTAGTTTTGTGTATGTAGATACCTTATAAAATTGTTATTTTTCATTTCAGTATGTGCCTTAACTTGTGCTTTAACTATTTGACATATAGATAAGTAGATTGTATAGACAGCTAACCTAACCTTAAATCTTATATTGCAACTTCTCATTGTAATGTATGTACACTCATGTTTTAACAAATAAATTATCTTATCTATCCTAGCAAAATATAAAAATAACTCAACACTATTTTGCCATATAAATATAATTGCTCCAGAGTTGTTCTTTCTCTTGCAACACTTGTGGGTTTCGAAGCATAAATTTGACAAGTACAAACGCTAAAATCCCGAAATTCATGAGCACGTAAATAAAAGAGTAAGATACGGAATACTCAGTGGTTGTGCCAATCAACTCTCAAATCTTTTCACATGGACGCTGCACTACGTCATCCAAAGCTTTGATAAAGGACTACATACACTAGTATCAGTTGACTTAAAGCCAGTAACTTGGTCGGCTGACCTGTATGACGTCAATGTGTAGCACCCTTGATACAAGCAGAGTTATTTTGTTTACAGAAAGGTTCTGGTACAGACTACAGAAGCGGCGGTAGCCTAATGGCTAGGGGGTCGGACTTGCGATCATGTGGTTGCCGGTTCGAACCTCACCCATTGCACTACCGACGTGAACCCACTCGTAACACAAGCATTCAGCTTAGCACGAGGGGTTAACAAGAATACTAGTAATGTGTTACCCACATTGCTAGTAAGCTTTTTCTTTAAAAAAAAAAAAAGAGTATTCTGAGAGGTTCTGGTCAGCTTTAACCATTAGGTTCAGTTTGTAGCACCTATCACAGGTTTTCCTAAGGGCATTTTATTCGCTGTTTTTAAATACCAATTTGAGTCATACCCTGAAACAGAATAACACCACATTATTGCAAATCTAGTATTTATTCAATCAATGTAAATGTATGGAAATTTAATTATTTTTGAGTAATAAATTTATTCTTTTTTGAGAATAATGATAGAATTTAATTAGCTAACCTCAGTGCAGATGAAAGTTAGTGATTCTTCTTTTTAGTTAGTCTCACGGTCTAAGCTGATTACTATCTTGAAATAATACGCAAGTAAAAATAAAGTCTATTTTGTCGTAAGCAAAGACCAATCCTTAACCTTAACATTTACTTAGTTAACCTTAACTTAAGTATCTAATATTTTTTATAGCATCTTATAATATCTCATCTTATGTGTAGGTAAGTGCCCTATATTTTTATATATTTTGCTATTATGTCATCAACATTGGCCCACTGCTGGGCACGGAACGGCACATTAATTCAAGAAGTCAGAGGCGGGCCTTGGATTTGTACTCAGGATTTTTTACTTGTTAGCCTTATGGTCATATCGCTAGGATATTAAGCAACTTTCTTAGCTTTTTATTTTGCTGAAATTAATAACACATATTTCAAGAAGTCAGAGGCGGGCCTTGGATTTGTACTCAGGATTTTTTACTTGTTAGCCTTATGGTCATATCGCTAGGATATTAAGCAACTTTCTTAGCTTTTTATTTTGCTGAAATTAATAACACATATTTCTCGACAATATCAAAGTTTGAAACATTTCCCTTAAGTTAAACGTTTCAACAATATCAAAAACACTTAGTTCACTTTTGTTTTTCTTAAGTCTTAGGTACGAGGTCCGGAGATATTTAACTCTCGATGTAATTCGGAAATTACTACCGCTCTCGTATTTAAGAAAATGTTTTGTTAGGCCGACTGCACAGAATCCTTGTAGACAGACCAACACCGTACTTTACCAAAATATCTCATAGGATTTTGGTACAATAAATACAGTACCATAACATTAAATTTAAATAAATATTGTTTATAAATTTATTATTATTATGAGGGTTATTACAGCCATTATAGAAGCAAGTTATTTACAAATAGGTACTTATAACTGCAAATTTTTAGTTTTTATTGGCCGAATATCTACATATATACCTACCGGAAAAATATTCGAAACTCAAATTCAAAAATTTAAGGCAAACGAAATAAAAAAACATTATCTCAAATTTTACTTTAAAAAAGATATCGTTATCCCGGGAAGCCATTTTAAAATGTCATCAATTTCCGAAGCGCCCCACGAGGTACTGTCACAAGCTATAAATATTCGAAAGTGGGTTAGACCAGCCCCAACGCCGTTATTCAAACTTTCAAATTCAACTTTGAATAATAAAAGTTGGACTTAATTATGTTACCGTTTAGCCGTGAGATTCGGCTAGCCGCCTGAGGTGTTAAAAATTGATCCTTTGTTAGAAATTAAACCTTTTTTAAATAAATGCGTTTTTCTGCCATACCCTGGAATTTCAGGGTTTTCACAGGCCAGTCAGGGTCGTGACGATAGAAATCAAGTGTAATTATTGTACCCTGGCTGCGGAAAATCCTTTTTTTTATAAAATTCACAGTCACACCAGCACGTCGCAGAACCAAACCTATGTCCTAGGTACTTTATATATTTACAGTTTATGAGCGCATAGTATACCCAGATTCGACACAAATATCAAATATCATCAATAATTTAAAAAAGGGTGTTTACAGATCGTTTTAAGTGAGGATTAAAACAAATTAGGTATCGAATTAAAATACATGCAACTTGTATTTTACATTTTAAAAGTTTCATATTATAAATGAACAAAATGAAATGTAACTTTGACTTTGATCATAGTGGAAAAAAAAATCAAACACAAAAATTTCATGATTTTTATGTTCTACTTTAATTTTCACGAGAATTTCTTTTCGATATATTCACATGCTTAACTTTCATACGAAACTAACCTAGTTCTTTCAGCAATGTCACTCGGTTTAATAAAACCGCTTCAGCTGGATTTCACTTTTAAATTCACTTGTGTGACACTCGCTCTCGAATCAGAACCACTCGAAAAACGTTTCAGCATTCAAATGCTGACTCGGCTTTTACAGACATTCACTGAATTTATCTAATAGTACATTCAAGATCAGAAGGCACATGTTTACACACTGGGTTGAATGTGAATTTCATTCCATTTTAACCAGCTTTAAACGAAGGAAGAGGATATCTGTTGAGTATATGGATCGATTATTGAAATCTTGAGGAAATGAGGGACGGTAGGGAAGCCTTTGCCGTACAGTAGGACCCACCGAGCTGATAAAAAAAATCTTAACTATTTATGTACCTTCAGAGTTCTCCTTATATTATTATATCTATGTTCGTAAAGCAAATCTACTGTTTACTCGTCACAAACACTATACGAATGGCGACTGGGTATACCTTTTTAAAATCTGACCTAGTAATAATTTAACGTCTGAACACAAAGTAGAAGTATTGCAAGGTGGTAGTATTTTTCCAAGAAACGTTTCTACACGGAGTTTTATTTCAGTGGCACTGGAGGAGGTCTTTACCCATTCAGGGGTTAGATTAAAAAAATTAAGAAGAAATTAGAAAAGATTAAGAATTAGATTAAAAAAAAACTATAAGTTTTAAATACTATGATATAATACATAGAATGCTTAAATAAACTAACGTAGAATAAAACTAAACTAATACATACATAGATTTTAAGAAGTGTAAATTTACTGGAAATAAAAGGCTATTTTATTTTTATTTTATTTATTTATTTTTATTTTATTTATTTGTTTTTATTAGTTCTTTCTTCAAATCTCTGTTCATTTTTAGTATAATGATTGAAAAATCTTGAATATTACCAAGAGGCCGGGAATACCGAAATTTCTTTCTTAAAAATTAAAGCATTAATAATAGGCTTAGTTTTCATAATGAGCACTTTGAAATCTTTTGTAAAGTCAGAGTACTCCCAACGATTTTGAATTAACCATGCTATCCGGAAATTGCCTCATTAGTAACTGCTAGTCCAACGAACCATTTTATCGGACTTATTTGCAATCCCTCACATCTATGTGCTATTTACTGAAGCAAGAGACTAACGTTAATAATTTATACCTACTGATTTTATAGAGAAAACCTATGTGCTTTATTTTATAACTAACTAGCTTCCCGCCCACGGCATCGCCCGCGTAGTTTCTCGGCTTTTCTATACTAAAATATGTATGTATTATACATATAAACCTTCCTCTTGAATAACTCTATCTATTAAAAAAACCGCATCAATATCCGTTGCGTAGTTTCAAAGATTTAAGCATACAAAGGGACATAGGGACAGAGAAAGCGACTTTGGTTTATACTATGTAGTGATAATAATTAATAGCTCATAATATTATATTTGTTTACCTACATTTTGTCTCCTGTTTACTTATATGTATAGTATATTTCTACCATCATCAACTAATGTCTGTCCCATTGCTTGGGTCGCGACTCAGAGTGAAAGAGGTTAGGCTATAGTTCACTACGCTAGCCTAGTGCGGGTTGGTATTTCACACGCCGTCGAATCTACCACTGCCTATTGTAAGATAATAATATTTTATGTTTAAGTGCTGAATACAACAATACTTTCAATCCTGTTTAAATACATACATACATACATACCATCACGCCTGTATTCCCTGAAGGGTTAGGCAGAGGTGTACTAATGTACACCCACATTTCGCCGATAGGTTTAGGTCCCATGTAATAGGGGGCGAGCCTATTGCCATTAACCGGGCACAAATCCAGACTCCGAGCTGTTACTGAGAATTTCATAGAATAACCCAATAACACTTTGCTCGACCTGGGGATCGAACCCAGGACCTCTAGCGTAGCAGTCGCACTTAGGACCACTAGACTAATGAGGCAGTCAAATGTGCCTGTTTAAATATGTTGTATAACCAAAAAATACGTAGATAAATAAATAATACTATCCCTGCGACTGTCGCCGACTCAAATTCCCCTACATCCCAAATCGGGGTGCACAACCTCCTTATATAAAGATGTTAAATAAAACTCAATAGCGAAGGGTTAAAGGTCTCCGGTCCACATTACTTTATAGGTGGGATCCTGGATGCTGACACGTCCACGATTTTCAATTCGTGAGAAGTTTATTTACAGTACAATCACAAATATATTGCCTAAATGGCTTCGAGTGGACTCAGAGGCCCATATGGGCTGAATGGGCCATAGTACCGAACTGCGCTTGTTTATATTTGGGATTGGTAATGAAATGGGTTCAACCCATCCCAAGAGCCCTTTTATGGATAGGTGAAGCAAAGATAAATTTAAAGCTATTTTTTGCTGCGGTATTAAATATTCTTGAGACGCTTGAAGCGAGCTTCGAAAATGCCTCGCAAGAAAAGAGCTGTAAACGTAAAAAGCTAAATTAATGAAATTGAAGCCTTTTTCTGTTCGAGGGATCTAAAACGGATCTGACGTAATATTAAATTGTCGTTAGTTTCGCTCGCAAAGATTGTCTGAAATAAAGCACGTTATCTTACTTTAGGTTTTGTCTCATCCATTGTTGGAACATATTTTTTGTGTAAGTTTTTAGCTACTAGTTTCACTACCCCCTGATAATTTTGACTGATGATTTGATTAATGATGATTTTGAGTGATGATTTGATATAAACTTGTCTGGCATGGTGAAAATCTCGCCAATGTCGTGTTCACTGCTGCCATAGAATTTACCGGATAGGAATGAAGGTAAATATTACTGGCGAACCATCGAAATATTCTCTAAATTATTATATCTTCTCTGCTCTAAAAATATTAATATTATTTCCTAAATTACTATGGCAGAACATACCTTGTGCTTAAACTTATGAAACGGTCCATAAAAAGAAATATAAGTCTTTAGTCAGATTTGTGAAAATGTTATGTGGATACATGATTTAACGTTCACTCCAATTATATCTAAAGTAGGGAATTCGTAAAGGGCTTTCTTGGAAAACTCCACAGAAGTTGTTTGTGTTGGCATAGGACGAGGAACTCGTTACATTTTGTGGGTAGAACAGCAATTATTGATATTCTGCCAACACAAACTTTCAAGGCGTTCAAGGTGTGATGCCTGTAATTCTATTTCTTTCTTTTTTTGTATTTATTTTTCTTTCAAAGACTGCGTCAGCAAGTCAAATTTGAAAAAAATCGAAAATAAAGAATTACTTTTTTCTTTGGGGCCTCATCTACAAGAGCCATTCCACTCAGCCCATACTAGCTTTTCTGAAGGAAATAAAGCGATCACCTTAATCATTACAAATCCTGACATTTATAGACCCGGTATAAACTGTTCCCCTCCTCTGTTTCTTCCTAAGCAATTAATACCGAAAGTTACGCGGCTGATACTTAGTCCTTCAAATTTGACAACTACAATTTATAATCGTCAATCATGACAAAGTGGATGCAGGTTGGAAATAAACTAAGTACGATTACTTAGATACTTTTGATAAGCAGTGATAGCCATAATGATATAAAAATTTAACTCACAGGTCTCAAGTTCGAGATGCCTCGTACCTATGCATTAGAAATTACTAGCCCTGCATTGAAGTCATTTGTAATCAGGGCTGCCAAATTCCAATAGCTACATACGAGGCAACTCTATATAAGAATCTTACGGAGTTTGTAAGTTGATCTCATCATTCGATTCATATTAGAAAATATTGTGTTAACCTATAATGAAGATGAAAGAGACTGGCCTCCACGACACAGGGAATCCTAGTGTGGAGGTCAGTGTCAATACAAACCATGTAACAATTTTCTTGAACCAATAAAGCATTATTAAAGCATTATTATTATATATTCAAAAGTTCAAAGATAGAACGAAGACACTTTTTTTATGTAATTGGCAGGGTTTATTGCCAAAATGTGAAAGACCTGTCAATTTAAAGAGCATAGTGTGAATAGTGACACTCTGGTAACGCGACGGGATTGTGATGGATAGCTTACCCAATATGTAAACCACAAATATTAGCTCGAACTTTCTAGCGTATGGCGAAGTTTCTTGCTGAATTTGTTTGAACAGATTTTGGGGCTGTATTGTCGATAAATATTTGTGTTGGGAAACGAATGCTATGTCAGTTTTATGTTTGAAAAACATAAACAATACATTTATTTAATGTGCGAGTAGTTATTATTGTTCATAGTACAAATGACAAGGCAGATAATAATGCAATGATTTTTCGACGTCTTTTTAAAACAATTTCACCAAGTACAAAATAATTTACCTTTTTTTAAGAGGTGGGCCCTTACAGGCACAAAATCTTAATCACCACTGTCACCACTGCACGGAAAATAATAATAATTATGTTCCGTGCAGGAATCGATCTCGCTTCCTGGATTAAATAAATTCCTTAACCCATCAGCTACTACGTCGATCGTATCTAGAGTCAATTTAAATATCATTCAGGATCTACCAACATCCCGTCACAATAGTGGCAAGTGTCCCAATTCTCATGACATTTTTCAGTCAGGACGAATCTGACATACCTCGCCGTCTCCCCTCTATATAGTAATTAGCGTCAGCATGTTGCAGAGCTCAGACACAAATCTAGCAGTCAGCTACTGTTTAGATTTCAACACAGTATTCGCAAGTCGAGCCCATACACTAATATTAGTCGCCACTTAAGTATGTTATGGGTCAAGTAATTAAACATCGGTCAGGGCAGCAATTAAGGCCATACAGAGTAATATCGCTGTAACTTCATTGATTATTCAATTCCGCTTGAATCAACTGATTGATTACACGATAGGCCAAATGGTGTTTGTGCGAATCTGTTGATGTTTGTAACATCGACATAGGTTCGTTTATTTGATACGTTATGTTTTTTATTGTAATGCAGCGTTAAACATAAAATAACATACTATCACGCCTGTAATTTCTGAAGGGTTCTGTGGAGGTGTACTGATGTACACTCACACTTCGCCGGTATATTTATGTAGGTACCATGTTATAGGATGCGCGCCGATTGCTTAAATCCAAACTTCGAGCTGCCAATGAGAATTTAATATAAAACCCAACAACACTTTGTTCGACCTGGGAATCAAACCCAGGACTTTAACGGAGCCGTTGTACGAATACGATATGTGGATAATTTTGCCATATTTTGGTGTTTGCGTCCATCAGTACAATTGCGCAAACCAGTTTACTGGCATTTATATAATTGAAAAGGTCGGAAACTGGATCGCATCACAAAAACAAAAAGGAACTACGTAGTTATGATTTATCTAGTAATCTTGGAGTACCAGCTGACTGTACGAATGATGTACTATATTACTTTTTTCATCTCCCTGGTAAACAGAGCGTAGTTACAAGAGCTTGGGAAGCATCATTTCTTGTCTCAAATTTATCTGAGCTTAATTCTCTTAGACATTTTCCTATATTGTTTTTATTGTGCTGGAGTAGTTGGATAGTATACAGGTTAGAAATATAGAAAACTAGGGAAATTTATATAGTTTTCAACGAGATATTCTTTGAAACCGACAATCAAGGTTAATTCAACACATTCTTAAATATTACAATTAAATGAAGCCTATTAATAAATAATAAGTACCAATAGAAATAATGTTATTTTCGTGTTTATAATAATTTATCTGTTTGTTTCTTTTTTAAAGTAACGTTGCGCCACACTTCAATTTTGTTGGTTAGTTAGTTTCGGCTTAGATATTTTTTAGAGATATCCCCTTAAATATTTACCGTTTAATTTACGCAGTTGTGCGATCCGTATTGTACGCACGGCTACACATCAAGCTATACAAATCCATTTACGCTGGTCTCTTATTAGATTCTACATGGGATGCCTAGACAATGCGAGTTCAGCTTAAACTGGATTTGTATAGGATGACCTGTAGCCGTGTGTACATACCGACAATTCCCTTTAACAACAAATATATACATATACCATCACGCCTGTATTCCCCGAAGGGTTAGGCAGAGGTGCACTTAATGTACACCCACAGTTCGCCGGTATGTTTGGGTCCCATGTAA
Source organism: Subacronicta megacephala (assembly GCA_958496365.1). NCBI lineage: Eukaryota > Metazoa > Arthropoda > Insecta > Lepidoptera > Noctuidae > Subacronicta > Subacronicta megacephala. The sequence goes on along the minus strand of OY292520.1, from coordinate 684,215 downwards.
TAGGGGGCGAGCCTATTGCCATTCACCGGGCACAAATCCAGACTCCGAGCTGCTACTGAGAATTTCATAGAAAAACTCAATAACACTGCGCGACCTGGGGATCGAACCCAAGACCTCTAGCGTAGCAGTCGCGATTGGGACCACTAGACCAACGAGGCAGTCAGCCCTTTAACAAAACCGACTTAAAATAATTAATGAAGTAACGTTATTTGCAAATCAGTTTCCGAAGTCGGTGGCAAAACTCGTTAAAATACTAGTTATAATTGATTGCCTGTCAGTGTCGTAAATAATGTCACGAATCCTATTTCCCTTGCTATAGAGCAATGTAAGGTAATTGCCGTTTTTAGTCGTTACTAGTCCGATATAGGTGACAGACGACCCATGAGGATTTACCATACCATAACAAGAAAATAAAGGTTTATTAGTGTAATGTCTAGAAGAGTCGATCCCTTTCTGATATTTGGCACAAAATCAGATGTTTTCAACCCGTGCTACCTCATTATAAGTTTATAACCAGTAATTGACCTAGTTTATTTATTTAATCTTCTATGTATATTTAAAATGGTATTCAAGGCGGACTTAATGCCATATTATGGCATTCTCAACCAGTCAACCTTCGGTGTCCTTTTTAGTTTGACATTTTTCCAATATATTTTTTACCATATTCTCCTAATATGATTGTTATCTGGGATATTAGCCATGGTAGCTTCATTGGAGTTATGATTGAAAGTGATCGGCTAATCGGTGATTATTATTTTGGTGTTATAAACGTAACGCTAGATGGCGTTGCCCAACATCCATTATTAATGTTAGATAATAGATGTGTGGGGCGACCCTAGTCGGTGATTCATCGTAATTCATCTTCCCTAATAGTCGCTCTGCGTGGAGATCGCTTTAAAGGTTGTCACACTATAATTTGATATAAATATTGGTCTCAATTTGTGACCATTTATCGTTAGAGCATAGTGCACTTCACCTTCAATAGATTTATGTTGCATGATATACGAGAAAATCAGCCATCGCATACTATCAGCAGACACGCAAGTATGAGGTTATTATTTTTATCTATTGCAAACTAAATTGAAAAAAAAAACAATATAAAAATTTAATACTTATTGCATTCACTCATACTTTACTATCGAAAGTCAATTGCGATCGTTTTAAATCGGCTTACTGATATAATAAACAAGTATCAGATAATTTTATCAAATAAAGTTTTTTTTTTATTTTGAATCCATTTTGCTTCGAATCACATTTCTTTCAACAAAACCTTTTCATTTGAATTTCAAACAATGTCATTCATTTGTAATCAACTCCTTTTCAGTTTTCTCTCTAAAGTCTAATATTAAAATGGTTTGGTACAATAAAAAAAATATTAGCTAGTACATTTTTACGATTCCCTTTAACTTTTTTGATTGAATCAGCCATCTTGGATATCTTTACGACTGAAGTTTGTTACTTGGCCGGCAGTTAAAGACCCTAATTTGAACCGAACGTTGCTGAAATGTTTGAAGAATGACTACTTAAATGAGGGTAATTGAGTTTTTTGATATTCATATCCGTTTTAGATGGTCGTTATAGTCCCTTAAAATCTATGATTTTATACTTTTGGCTGAAGAAAAAATATAGGGTGTAATAAATAATAAAAAACTATTTTATGGAAATTGCGACAAGAATACATACCATCCTTCATAAAATGACGCCTGTAATCCCCAAGGGGTTAGACAGAGGTGTACTAATGTTCACTCACATTTCGCCGCTATGTTTGGGTCCCATATAATAGGGAGCGAGACTCTGAGCTGCTACAGGACCTCTAGCGTAGCAGTCGCGCTTAGGACCACTACACTCATGATCCAGGCACGCGACAAGAATCTGGATTTAATTTTTTCCAACTTTGTGCTGATGGGCGGTGCAGTGTCTACATAATTTATGCATGATTTTACATACACAGTCAACCATGCAAGTAGCAACCCTACATAAACAGCACTACTACGAATTCAGAACGCATCTTGATTCAAAACAAAATGAAAGTAAGGCGCGTAGTTTTAGATTTGTTTTTGATTTGACGCAGTGAAGAACGTTCTATGTAGGTGTGTGTTTATGTCTGTGTCTGTGTAAGCATGTGTGTGTAGTAGGGAAGCACTTATCTTTATTAGTTATCGTTCAGAGTCTGTAAGCGGAGTTTGGGAAGCTATTGGCTTGACACAGTTCGAACCCTGTGAAATGATTATGTTCGATTTGAATGCTCTGCGGTATCTGGGTGTTAGTTGAAAATGGGTTTAATTTAGTTACATTTCTTTACCACATGGTAAAAGATCTTGGTCAGATGCATTGCAATCGCACTGGTGAACCCCGTAATAATCTTCATTTATAGAGGAATGCCTCGTCTTTCCCTGTGGAATGTCGGAATTCCACAAATTCATACCTGCCGCCAGATATAGAGATTGAACCCATGCAGGATAGCCGTCATACGCAATGATGATAACGATTGAGACATTTTTCAATATATTTTAAAAATATTGCAATAAGTATATTATTGTGTAATCGCTTAACCTGTCAATGAACGAAGCAGACACAATATAATAACAATACAATTATAATGACTCTGGACCCTCCAGAGGGTCACCGTTTTTTAATAAAGGGCTCGATAATAACTACGTTAACCCATCAGAAAATCCTGCCGCAATACAGTAAGCACGGTTTTGCCTAGTATTGACGTTGAACCACGGTTACATTGCTGCGGGTATTGCAGAAAACTAAAACATTCCAAGTATCAAATCTTAAGTTGACAAAGAGGAAACGTAAATCCGGATTCAAAGGTTGTCAGCGTAAAAAGCCGCTTTCAGTAGGTGGGTATTGATTGGCGGCTCCGGCGGGCGCGGGCGGGGCGACTGAATCAAACTGTCGCGGCTAATGAGCGGCCTATATATCGTATTGATATAGAGATTTGTGGGAATATACGATCATAAGATTGATGCATGATTTACGTTAATTGCATTGCACAAAATCTAGCGCTCCCAGGGAAGTCAGCCTCGCTACAAACCTGCTGCCAACCAAGGCATGATTGCTGTGCTGCTCATGCCAACATGTACCTTCGTACAACCTGAGAGTCTTCAAGCCACGAGGGAATAGGTTCCTTCTGGGCAAGCTTGCTATATTGACAACCGCATTACTGGTTAACATCACGTGAGAAAGCGTTAAAACGCAAATAAAATCAAAATTCTTTATTGTGGTTTAGTAAGTATATAACACCTACAGATAAGTATTCTGCCTACGCATGCCGTTTACGTTTCGATATGAAATTATTGATAAAAGAATTTTGTTGTCTTTTACTTTTTTTAAAGAAATATTAGTTTGATTCCAGTTATAGAGGACAAAAAACAAACTCTATGTTTCCTAACAAACTAAATACCAAAATTTGCTGGAACCTTCTAGTCTCTTAAGAATGAAGTGTTAACATGTTTGCTAATCAAACCTACAATCGTAGGTCAAATTTATAAACCCAATTATATAAATGACACAGAATAGAATAGAAAAAAAAAATTGAAGACATTAAAGGACCAATTCTTCAAATCTAATCTCAATGTCGTAAACTTTATTCGGTGATTTTTCAGGGATACATTTTTCACGTTAATTGGTTATTTAGGAGACTTTCTTTCGACATTTATGGTGCGCTGAGTCTAGATTACAAATATTTATATTTTTTTAATTAGCAGAATTGGTTTTCTGTTCAAGACAGCTTTTATTTTGTATATTTCCATCTTAGTTATACTGTGGCAGGTTGACAACATGTAACTTTTGGTTAGAAACTGTGTGAGATAACTGTCACCTTGGAGGAATAAGGATTGGAAGAAGGAGGTCGTTTATTCGGGCTTACATGGGGACGCTTCGTTGCTTTAGTGGTTTCGGAAAGCTCCTATGAGTTTCAAGTTCCTCTATGTAATATCCATTTGTTTGTTTCTATAAAATATTTAGAAGCTAATCACAAATGATGATATTAATTTATTCTATGTTCTTTATTAATCTTTTAGCTTTTGGTGAAATCCTTTGGTTTTAAATAGTTAAAAACTGTTTTTTTTTGTTTATTTGTAGGTCCTATCTATTATGTTCCTATTATATCTGCATAATCTATCTAATACTTACTCACTGCACACACAGTGTCAAATAAACGTATTTACTTCTATCACAAATTATAATCATAACACAAGTAGAATTTGCGAATTGGAGTGTGTTACTATAGCATTAACTACCTTATCGTACACCTCATAGAATACAATAGATATTCATCTACTTTGTATAATTCTACGATGCCTTAACTCATAGGTTATATAATATACATATTATTTAAAACGGTACAAACAACAAAATGTAAAAGATACTAGCGTTGGCTCTTGGCAGAATAAAAGCCAAGCAAAAGAAAACAAATTACAAAACAACCTCTGAAAACCAAATTTTTCTCTCAAATTTGTACCTATGCAATTATGACTTTTGACCCAAACACAATGAGAACAAAAGAATTCACTCGTCATAAAATCAAAGAAAAACAATAGAAAGTGCTCCAAATTCAAACTGAGAACACAAATTCGAAACAGTCGCGAAATTCGTACAAAACCAATAACTTTTATATTCAGATCTAAGAATTTAATGCGTGGTAGAATTACGGTGAAAGTTGGGCCATTTCTAAGGGCAGTATAGAAAGAAAGTTCACGCTCGCGTATTGGGGGGTTAACCTGTTCATTAATCAAGCGAATCAAGTTGATTGATGGTGGTAAGATTGTCGTTCATTTTTGCACCACCCCCTCCTTTCTTGGTGTAATGAATTATACCCTAATCGAAGGTTCGGTTGAATTGAAATAGAATTTCTCAATCATGATCTTTGTTTTTTGCGGTTGCCGCGTTTTTGTGTTACTTTCTCCCCACTGGTTTTTGTGACTGAATCTGAAAGACGTGAGACGTTATTAAAAATACCAGACACATTGATCAAATGCTGGTGTTATGATATTTATGTTTGATTTTATTTTATAATAAAAAAATGTGATTATTTAATGGATATTAATATTATTAACCCTTAAATATAAATACATTTATTTACCTACTTGGTCGTATTAATTAAGGATAATAGAAATAATATGCCGTATTTAAATTTCCGAATTTCTCATTGCATTTAAAAATTAATATGCCAGGACCCAGCGAAGTGAATTGCAGCGTGAAAATCTGCGCTCGAATCACTCTTGAACCACTACACACATTTTTGGAACGGCACAATAATATTATGGGATAGAATATTCTTGATTGAAATACCCTCCAATGCTGAACAATCTTATCAAGACATTTATATTTATTTATATGTTGTTTTAACATACATGGTCATTAACCGGGCATAAATCTAAAAGAAAGAAAAAGAAAAATATTTATTTTTTATAAAAAAACTTTGATCGAGCTGGAAATCGAGCCTAAGACCTAATGCTAGTCACAGTTAGTCACACTTTGAACCACTAGACGAGGCAGTTGTTTTCTTTTTATGAAGACGATTCTTACAGTAGGGAACGGGGCCTGGGCGGTGAACTTCACACATATACAATTAACGTAAACTAGTATATACAGTACTAGACTCGAAAAAACTATCTGTAGAAAACACAAAATATTAACTAATTTATTGAACCAACGTCCAGAAACATATCAGTTGGTATTGTTTTAGTTTACTTTTATATAAATGACTTTGTATTACAAGTCTATTCTTATTATATGTAACTAGGGCACATCATTAAAAATAATTGCTTTTGTCACTTGAACACTCCAGCATCGAGTATTCACGAAAATCCTCGTCACCCAATTTCTAACTCGCGAAAAGCCGCAGGGTTGTGTAGTGCGTCACCATTGAGTGTAACAATAAAAGTCACCAGCAGAGAGAGCGGGGCGAGTTATTTGAGTAGTGATATGCGTTCGCAAACTAGGTACAGTCACGAACAAAAATATGTACACATTCACTGAAATTTGAAAGCAATTACCTTCTAGAGTATCGATTGAAATGTCGAAATATTGTACAAATCTGTAAAGTATGTGTTAAAAGGCTCTGTCAGCATAACATCTTATAATTATTCAATAGTTTCAGAAAAAAATGTTGTGGATTTTTTTTGTACATATTGGTGGTCGTGACTGTACGCACGGCTACACGTCAAGCTATACAAATCCAGTTTATACTCCTCTCTTATTCTATGGAAAGCCAATGCGAAATCAGTTTAAAGTGGATTTCTATAGATTGACCTGTAACCGTGTGTACTCTCTACAATGGTCATCCATTCGTAGTTAGTAGACTGCATACCGTCGTGTTTTAGAGCAAACAGATATAATAGGAGTTACCTCATCTGGTTGTAACCACGACTACTGAGCTTGAGGTCTTGAGTTCAATTCCTAAGCACGGAGTTTGGATTTGAGTCTGGGTAATGGCAACAACGCAATGGGCTCGCCGTTGTTAGGTAGTAGGTAGGTAGTAGTCACCCTTCAATGACTACTACCTAAACATACCGGCAACCCGTGGGTGTACGGGAATACATCCCTACTTAACCCTTTGAAGAATACATGCGTGATGATAAGTAAAGTTTATGTTATGTGGTATAATATTATAGCGTAAATGAATTACGCTGGCCCGCAGTTCGCGGTGGAATTTCTGCGGTTTAGAAATTGATTATATTTAATGAAGGGAAGGTACAGAAAGCAAATGTTTCAATGACAAAATATGGACTGAGATCTCGTACCTTTTCAAAGTTTACCGTACGATTTTTCTAATTTATTTATGAGAATTCTCTAGTTGGCATGTAATTGGATTTAAATTCAATATTTAAAAATAGAGAGGCAGAGGACCGTATGCACGATTCCTCTTTTATATTTTTACATACCATCACGCCTGTATTCCCCGAAGGGTTAGGCAGAGGTGTACTTAATGTACACCTACAGTTCACCGGTATGTTTAGGTCCCATGTAATATGTAATACGGGGCGAGCTTATTTCCATTTACCGGGCACAAATCCAAACTCCGAGCTACTACTGAAAATTTCATAGAAAAACCCAAATAACACTTTGCTCGACCTGGGGATCGAACCCAAGACCTCTAGCGTAGCAGTCGGGATTGGGACGACTAGACTAACGAGGCAGTCAGTTTATATTTTTATCGATATGCATTTATTGCATCGGTACCAATAGGCAAGGGTTCGACCATTCTGCTTTCTACGAGTATATTAATACGCAAGTCAATAATCTTGGTCAGTGCGTCACCAATCTGTTATAATAAAAGTCACGGCCAGAGAGCGAGGCGCGAATTATGGCCGTACGGCTGTCCGTAAACCGCTTGTGTTTATGGCCCTGAATACTTCGCTGTTTTAGAGGCAACAGCTCCAAGATTGATGACTCTACAGAACAGATGGAACTAAGAGCTGAAATAAACGTTGACCATCACTTTAAAATAATGGAGTTTAGACAAATGTATCTACCAACCTGTAGTTTATTTGAAGGCACTGGCCACTAACCCTCAAATATATTCACGAAATTTTTTACAAGGCGTGGCGAAACGCAATGTAAAGCACATTGCGTTTTATTTAACAAAGGCCGATTGAACATTTCTAGAAAACTAAAACTGAAGTGCGTCATTTGGTTTATATTCAGAACTTCAGGTCAATCACCAACCGGACATTTAGAAAATATAACCTTATCAGGTAAACAGAGCGTCACGCCTGTATTATGGCAGATTTGTAATGATGCTATAACTTAGAGAGAGTTATAGCATCATTACAAATCGTAGAGTTATTATTATAGTAAAAAAAAAAAGGTAGGTACAGGTATAGTTCGCCAGTATGTTTAGGGCCCATGTAATAGATGAGAACCTATTGTCACTAACCGGACACAAATCCAAACCGCGAGCTGCTCTTAAACACATTATAAATGTACACACACAAAAAAATACAGTCTTATTGAACCTTCTTTTTAGGGTTCCGTAGCCAAATGGCAAAAAACGGTACCCTTATAGATTCGTCATGTCTGTCTGTCTGTCTGTCTGGCCGTCCGTATGTCACAGCCACTTTTTTCCGAATTTATAAGAACTATGCTGTTGAAACTTGGTAAATAGATGTATTTGAACTGCATGAAGATTTTCACACAAAAATAGAAAAAAAAACTCAAATATTTTTTTTCATCGAACCCATACGTGTGGGGTAAGGTTAGGTTTCTAATATCACTTTTTCTTAACTGAATAGTTAGCGCGAGAGACACTTCCAAAGTGGTAAAATGTGTGTCCCCCCCTGTAACTTCTAAAATAAGAGAATGATAAAACTAAAAAAATATATGATGTACATTACCATATAAACTTCCACCGGAAATTGGTTTGAAAGAGTCTAGTAAGTAGTTTTTTTAATACGTCATAAATCGTAATGGTACGAATTTTTTTTTCATCGAACCCATACGTGTGGGGTATCTATGGATAGGTCTTCAAAAATGATATTGAGATTTCTAATATCACTTTTTTCTAAACTGAATAGTTAGCGCGAGAGACACTTCCAAAGTGGTAAAATGTGTCCCCGCCCCCCCTGTAACTTCTAAAATAAGAGAATGACAAAAGTAAAAAAAATATATGATTTACATTACCATGTAAACTTCCACCAAAAATTGGTTTGAACGAGATCTAGTAAGTAGTTTTTTTAATACGTCATAAATCGTAATGGTATGGAACCCTCCGTGCGCGAGTCCGACTCGCACTTGGCTGGTTTTTTTGGGTTTATGAACTTCGCAGATACTTTTCTTGCACTCTTACTTCCACGGCCACAAGGTATTTAAAAAAAACTGTAAAGATGTACACAATATTGTTTGCACCGATTTTGTCACCTAGAACTAATTAGGTACGTTATATTATTATCTTTCATATTGTCATTGGCTTCAAAGCTTACCAGATGCGTATTTTATACGAAATATTTTTTTATTTAAATACAATAATAATTATGTTCATATAAACAAGCCATAGGGCTTGTTCATATGAACATAATTTATTATTTTTTTTCATCATGGAAAATTTATATTGAATAATTTATAAAACCTACCGTCAACCGTCTTAAGGGTAAACAGACGTACTATGTATTAGCTATGTACAATGTAAACATACACCTATTTCAAATTTACAACAAGAACGCGGCAAGTTGACGCAGAGTAAAAACAAGTGCAGTTGACCTACTTTACAATACTTCCCAATTCTAATTTAAAATTCTGTACAGACTGTCGCGTACATTGGATGCAAACGACAGTAATCTAGTTGTTGCGTAAACAGTAACGAAAGTTTGTAGGATAAATCAGTACCAACTTCCAGTATTCGAGTAGTAACTTAGTGGTAGTACGAGTAGTAGGTACCTAATACTACTACTAAGTTGCTAGTGTCTAGTTCTACTAGTTAGTAGTCTATGTAAAAAATAATATTTTTTGGTTAGTCTCTGTGCGTTCCCATATCATTGATCTGATTACGATGACACCGTGTGTGTTGTGCTTACCTGGGAAGGTTAATGATGATGAATTTTCCAAACCCGTGGGAATTTTCCAAAATACTTCCGTAACGGATGTCTACATTTTGTAAGGAAAATACATGCCAAATTTTAAGTTTGTAGGCGATGTCGTTGAGATTTGTTTAAGAGGTCATTTAAAAATATGCTGCAGAGGCTTACGATGAAGTATTTTGTATCAACCCCATATTTAATTTCCACCATGGCCATAATAGTAAGAAAAAGAGTCGTATAATAAATCCAAAGCAACATAGTGACGCCAAGTACAAACGCACACACTATGGAAATTCAGTAATGAAATATAAAAGTGTATTTGCTAGCTTCATGAAATATTTATATCTTGTCGCCATTGCTGCGTGCAGACAAAGGTGTGATCACACTAAGTTTGTTGACTGCGGCTCTCGTTTTGTCAAGAACAAAGTACAGTAAGATGTTCAATCACATTAAAATATATATGTACTTGCGATTACGCAGCGGGGGACTTTGTTCTATGAGATATTTCATTTTTTCGCCATACGATACAAAATTAATGATTTACGAAAGTAAATTGTTTTTTACCACAAAAATACATAATTACGACCACAAATACAGCTGTATACTTGAAGCGACATAATTTTATCTGCAAGCTAGAAAATTGCAGCAACCTGCAAACGCCGCGTGTTTGGAAAGCAATATTACAAATATACGAATATTTAACGTGGCATGTGGTCTATGTGGGTCGCTATTTCCTCCTAACAACTCTGTTTTAATACATAGTTTTTTTAAGAAATGTAAAAAGGGTGTTTATTTTGAGTTGCGACATCGTTGCGTGTCAGTGAAGGTGGCACGCTCGTGTTACTTCGCTTCAGCTGTTACATTGCAATACGGTGTGCAGCCGCGTACTGCTGACTGGGAGCGTGTATTCCGTATGCAAAAGCGAGCAATCAGAGCTGTTGTGGGGTTATATTAAAAGGCTTTAGAGAATGATAATTTCTTGTATTATCGTTATGTTAGTGGGTGTCTTCGTCTGATTGAACGTGGCGGAATACAGTAGGCAAAATCATTTTTTTTACAGTACAGTAACTCTCACCTCACGGCTATAAAAAGCGGGCTACTCCTGACAAAGTCTTCTAAAGTTACAAGTAGTGTCACCGTCATACGTGAGACTTATGACTGTCGGAAGTCTCAGGTATAGCGTAAATATTCCTTTATACGAGTATGTACCATGTTTTAAGCAAATTGCAAGACATTTCATTTCATATCCCACACCACACTGGGCTTACTTCCTAGTGCGGGCATTGTTTTTTTTAAATAAGATAATAATAACAATAATAAGTCTAAGTAAAGCAATGCGTAACAATCATTTCCTGACCCAGAATATCATTACAGAACCTTCTAACAAATTGGTACAATAAAATAGTAAAAACACGTCCACGGCCAATCTAACAGCGGGACCGAAATGATTGTCTGTCAGTGACTTATGAGAGCCCCAGCGCCAATCGGAAGATAAATGTATCGTTCATTGATGTGGCCTGTGATTACCAAACTTTTCTGCGATTTCAAGAAATTATTTTTTGCTTTTTTATACGTACGACGCGATACGTACGATTTCACGGTACGGTTTTATTCGTGCAGTGGTAACGACATGATCTAACCATCGTCAGCATTCTAGAATATGAATCTCAGAAACGCGCCTTTTAGATAGCATTATATTAATAGCTTGGCGAGGTCTAAATATTTCATAATTATCATTTACCTTTTGCTTTAAAATCGTTGGAAAACTTTGTGTGAAAACGGTAATCCTGGGAATTCTTTTAACAGCATGCGCTGTCTGCCTACTACTAACCTGCTTCTAACTTAAGCGCTTTCATTCATGTTCAAGATAATTGTTGCTTACTGTACCAACCGGACTAAATCCAAGCTAGAAACAACTACTGGTTACCAGATTTTAATTAAAATTTTATGTGAAATCTGAGGAGTGTTGTAATTTTTCTCAATATTATCTTATTTCAAACATTGCAAATACTTTGAAATAAAACTACTTTTTACGGATTTTATCGCGTTATATTGATATTTTTAAATTCCCGACGTTTCGGATCCTTTACAGCATCCATGGTCACGGGTGGACTGTAAATACTATCATTAATCCTGTCCTAAATTCTCGAAAAAGAGCAAATAATACAATACCTCAAAAACCAATAGGTAAACAAGTTGTAATGATATTAGACGGTATCTAAGATTCGTTTTAGATTACGAAATGATTTATGATTCAGCGGTTTCCATCGGAAATGTCCCTTGTATGTCTGGTAATGGATTCTGAAGACTCCCCGGGGGGAGATGGAAATGTTGAGCGCCGCTGTCTTAGAAGACGCATATCACGAGAATTTCTCACAAATTATTTGCGACCACAAATGTGAGATTTAATATTACGAATATTTTTTCTTCTCTTGGGGCAGGTTGTATCGGATGTTTTAATGAAGACTAACAAAATTGTCAATTTAGTTTTGAATTCATCTGTTTAATATTTTTTGCAAGCAGAGCTGAAGATTGGGCTCCGTGGCGTTCAGAGGCCTACGTCCAGCAGTGAACGAATACGGGCTGATGATTATGATGATGATATTTTTTGGCAAATACAGAACGTCACTACTTATTACTTATAAATAAATATTGAATTTTGTCCCAACATAGGTCAGTCTTTATGAGTAGGGTTATTACTACCTATAACATACCATCACGCCTATATTCATCGAAGGTTAGGTTAGTAATTTAAATGAAAAAGATATAGTTTCCACTTTATAATAATTGAATAAGTTGCTAATAAAATATATACCTACTGTTCTTCGTAAATGTGTCATCAACCGTCTGAAATACTTACTGTAAAAACAACCAAATGTAAACTCTTTTATACTACAAGAACATAAAATAAAACTTAACATATACACTAAAATGATTTATTCGCAAACTTTAAAATTAAATTCGGATCGTTCCCTTAGGGCGTTCGTGACAAGATTGAGCATCGCTGTCATAAGATCTCTAGCAAACTTTGCCACTTAGGTCTGACTCCGCCCGTCAGCTAAGTGTCGATCCGTCGACATTCTGTTTTTCAACTTGGCCTACATTAATATTTATTTTCACTAACTTTTAGGCCTAACAGTTCTTTTTTGGGATAGTTTTTACCTTTATTTACATATTTGGGATGAACTAACAAGTATTTACTTTCTACGGTTTGTGTGTACGTACTCGTAGTAAAAAAATGTCTCTGTAAATTTAGAGGACCAGTTGAAAATCAGTGACGTGCCCTCTGCACAGCAAATACTGAGCATTTGTTTATGTAATTGCCTTATTAGTCTAGTGGTCCCAAGCGCGACTGCTACGCTAGAGGTCTTCGGTTCGATTCCCAGTTAGAGCAAAGTGTTATTGGGTTTTTCTATGACATTTTTTATCAGTATCTCGGTGTTTGGACATGTGCCCGGCGAATGGCAATAGGCTCGACCTCTATTACATGGGACCTTAACATACCGGCGAACTGTGGTTGTGTGTAACAAAATAAATGGCTTTTACTTTTACTTGACTTTTTGTATAATTATTGCTGATATTTATGGCAAACATACGTACCTACGTCGCATCTGGTGCTAAGTTTTTTTTACAGCTTACTAGTAATGTGGGTCGTACATTACTAGTAATTTTGTTAACCCCTCGTACTAAGCTAAATGCTTGTATTATGAGTGGGTTCACATCGGTACTGCAATAGGTGTTTCGAACCTCACCATTAGGGTATCGCCGCTTCAAAGTGTTATAGTAACCTATGTTCACGAGCTACCAAAATTGACACAAATAAATATAACCTGACTATGAAAACAAACTTTTCTAGTTTTCAGTTTCTTCAAATTTCATTTTTAATACAAGGAAAATATTTAACCACACTTGCAAGTATTCGTTGAATTCACATCCTGTACTTAAAACACAACTAGTCTATTCGCCAGAGGAAGTTGGAAGCATGGACTGGAATGTGAGTTTGGAGCAGTGTGCCACTGAGTAAACAAATTAGCTAATGCCTTAATGCTTATCTTGTAAAAGGTTAAAGATTCACTGAGCAAAGACTTTGAATCCTTTCATAAATTCTATCTCTAGAAATGAAACAGCATTAATTGATATTTATTCAACTATACATTACAGCTCAATGAACCAATTAACCATTAGTTTATTTATTCAACTATACATTACAGCTCAATGAACCAATCCGTTATATTATTGATAAAATAGAATATGTCAGTTAAAACAATAAAAAAATAACAGAAACGGTACATAATTTATTGTTACGAGCTGGGGTTCGGGATAAATTAATAACACCAATTTACCAATAAACAAACAAACACTTTAATTAAGTTCGCAAAAACACAATAGAAATCTCTACAACGTCACTATAGTTGTACACTACACTCAACAATATCGCACAATTAATCACTTGTTAACTCAATTCGATCTTCACTTGTTCGCCTAGACTAGCCTAGCCTTCACGACCGGTATTTATACGCGCAATGAAGATTCCAGAGTCGAATGGTCGCGATTAGTCGATAAAAATCGTGTAGGTACCTAACCGCCTATTGTTTCCGGGCGTTGACCCGTGACCTTGGCCTTGAACGGTTATTATTTGCGCGCGGTGCAGTCGGGTACATTCTTTTGTGTTTCGACGTGCTTCTATGACGGATCTAGAACCTTCGTGGCCTATCCACGTTTTTCTATTAGTTACTCGGCGTAACATTATTATATACTTTTGTACTAACAACTCTTGACTGATCACAGTCTCAACACATCCTCACACAAAATCTTAATCTCAGGGTACGAGGTACGTATTCGGTTCCCAAGTCGAGAATTGTAATCTCTTTTTTTTAAGTATAAGTTATATTATACATAGTATTTGCTTTGGAGATGGGATGAACATAGGACCTAAAACAGACAAGTTGGCATTATCATCAACATATTAAGTGTCCCACCTGCTGGCACAGATCTCACTAGCCTACTACAACTTGTCAGATTTATCACGATGTTGAGAAAATTTCGCAGGCATGCTCACGATGTTTTCCTTAGGATTAATAACTTTACACAAATGATTACGAAAAGTCAGAGGCATGTGTTAAATTCAAATTTGAAACCTATGACTTGAACTTTATTAAAAAGGCGCACCGAAGTGTCAGAAACTATGACGTGTCCGTCTAATAGTCGTATCACTGGGCTCTCATCACTTATTATCATCACAGGCACGTAGGATCTACTGGTTATTTAAAAAATAGTTTTAACCAAATTCAATATCTGGCTACATATACACTGGCAACCAATCAGTAAGGTTCAAATCATTTGCAGCGTTGATAAAAATATATAGCCTATGAAACCCACCTAAATTCGAGTTCACGTCTAAAACGCGAATGTCCTTTGTAAAAAAACAAGTCCCAAATAAAAAATATATCGCAAAAAATCTCAATTCGCCCGTTTGTTTTTATCGCATAGTCCGGGAGCTAGTTGGGACGTTTTTTTCGTCACAATATCGTCCGGAACGTCGTATGTACGTTGAAATCACAAAAATTGAACCAAACGATGTCAATGTGTGCGTTTTTTTATTTTCATTTGCAACACTGATGCTTCGCTATCGACTGAAAGGAATGGGTATTCACATTCACTTCTAGTTAGCATTTGCTTCATGCTTTTTTAAGCGTAACATTTTTTGGTTAAGATAAATATAAAAAATACCTACCTACGGTAATATATGCGTTTAATTAAAATATATAATTCTATGTGTAACAAAGAATATACTTGCTTGAAAAAAAATAATATAAAGGCACCGATAATTCATGCTTACCTGAAGACAATAGCTTAGTTTGCACCATCTAAGATGACAAATAACATTATTTTTATACTACTAGCTCTATGCTGTGACTGCCTCGTTAGTCTAGTGGTTCCAATCGTGACTGCTACGCTAGAGCTCTTGGGTTCGATCCCCAGGTCGAGCCTGGTTTCCCTTCAGGAAATACAGGCGTGATGATATGTATGTATGTATAGTTTATTGCAATCATATATGAACACAAATAATATCCAGAATCGAAACAATTAATATTAATAATGAGTTACCTACTCATTCCTACTGTATCACAAACATTTGTTTCGGGTGGGAGTTGAACCTACGCTACTTGGTGCAACGGTAGCGACAAGGTCTCCATCCTCCTAGCCTTTTCCCAATTATGGCTCCCCCCCTATCCGTAATCCTCCGGGGAATACAGGCGTGATGGTATGTTTTTTATGTTTTATATTAGTTTTTTTTTTAAATTTCATTTTAAATGAGACGTAGTGATTACTGAACTTGCCAATTTGATTTATTGTTTGTTTTCAATATCATTCTGTAAGTATAATAATATCCACAATATTTAAATAAAATATATTCGATCGAAAAGGAATCATCTGTATTCATATGCATAAAGCTATCCCAAATAAAACCTGAAGTTTTACATAACAGATAAACGCCAAAGGCATGGCCAATTGTCAAAGTTATTTTATTTCGGGGAAGCAAATTCTGTAATAGCAACCATATTTTAAGGGTATAGAGTTTATATTTGAGTAAAGATAAACGGGTAAAGGGAGTGAATTTGCGGTATGGAGACCATGAACCGTAAATACAAACTGTTTGTAATCTGAGATTGCTTTGACTTGGAGTGGAAGAGTGTTATTTCTAAGGCACTTATAAGGCATATATATATATTAACTCCGTCAAGTGATCTTGAATGTCCTAAGCTACTCCTCCTTTTCCATCCTCCTTTCTCTCGGCTCGGCTTCCAAATCAGGTACAACTGAATACCAGTATTATACACAAAGAGAGTGCCACCAGACGTCTTAAGCCCATTTTTCGACGATGCATGTACATCTACAATGCAACCAGTGCGTGAGTATGACGAGAAGTATGACTGTGGCAGAAGCAAAGACGTATGCAGGAGTTGTGAAAACTTATTTATTTATTTAATTCATTACAACGGTCTTTAACCAATTATAGTAACATACATAAACCTTTCCTTTCCTACAGTTTATATATGTGTATAAAACATACACATATATAAACTGTAGAAAATTAACAAAAAAGACTAACAACACTTTCATAAATTCCTCTCACAGTACTTCTGACATACCAATAAAATCTTCGACCATTCATCCGCAAACAAATCATCTGTTGGATTAGAATCCAAGAGATCATTAAGCGCGGCCATAGTGCGAGGAATTGGCGACTTAGCACGTGCAACAGTACGACATGGAGGCACGGCAAACAGCTTGTGCTTTCTGCCCCGACAATAATTGTTTGGGACAAAAAAGCGCGTCAGTACATTAAGCAAATCAGGAGCGTCAATAGCACCACGGAGCTTTTTACAGGCAATTGTGAGCTGATCTCGAGCTCGCCTTAATGTGACAGTAGATTCTGCCTACCCCAGTGGTAAAAGCAAACGCGTGAGTGTGTGTACTGTGTGAATGTAACTACATAGTGAAACGCTGCAAAACTTGTTATAAGTATGCCAAATTATATTTAGCGAGCCAAAGCAACATTGAAATTCAAGTAGAAAATGAAAGCATTTTCACTACAATCTCTAAGGAGTCCTGTGATAACCCAATCTTCTCCATCCAAAACTCCAATTTCGCTTTTCCAGCTATCAATGGCTAAAGCTTGGTGACTTTTACATGTAAATGAATATCGGCGTATTATGCAGTGGTTGTTCCAGTTGGCTCGACAACCCGCAAACTGGTAAACTATTAATTGGGCAACTGGGAGCAAACAATTTGTATTACAGATTCGGAAAGCTACGGCCGGCTACAAGCCGTCTCTAGTTTTCCAATGCAAATACAACTGGACTAAGCTACGTAGACAATGATATACGATAACTTTGCTCTATAGATTTGTGAGTGAGAACTCAAACAGATTGTTACTTGAATATGTTTCCTATACAAAAATAGGAATGTAATATCTATGCTCTATTCTTGGTTCTAAATACAAATAAGACACAAACCAGTTTAAAAATTAATCCAGCCTGCACCCAAAAGTTTGTCGTTAAAAAGGCAGCTGCACGCGCTGGCTATACGCGATGTTATATTTTTAACAATAATTATGTTAACCGGCAGGTGGACATAGGTCATAACTTTTATAACTTTAACTTATTTTTATTTTTTTTATTTATTTATATATTATAATTTATTTGTATATATTATTTATGTAAATATAGCATAATGTCTGTTAGTGACAGTGATAGCTTTTTGTCAGCGTATAGTGATGATGACAGCTACAGTAGCATCCCGTCCCTTTCTGATACACTTGAGTCTCATTTTTCCGATGTTCCCCTGAATCTTAATGTAGTCCATATAAATGCGCAAAGCATTCCGGCTCATTACCATGACATGCTGGCTACGTTTGACTGTAAGAATATCCATGCAATCCTTATTTCTGAATCTTGGTTGAAACCATGCCTTCCGTCTACTTCTTACTCGCTACCTGGATACCAGCTGATAAGGAATGATCGCGTGGGTGGTGGTGGTGGTGGTGTTGCCATATACCTTCGTGCTAATATACCTTTCTCAGTTATCGATATGTCATCACAGCCACCCCCGCCAAATGCTGGCGAGCATCTCTTTTTAGAAGTAACTCTTCGTCATTCGAAGGTACTGCTTGGTGTTTACTATTGTCCCTCTATGCGTATCGACTTTTTCTCCTCTTTTGAAAACCTCCTTGAAAACCTAGCACCCTCCTACAGTCACACGATTATAATGGGAGACTTCAACACTTGTCTTCTTAAAAATGATTCTCGTTGTTCACTATTTCAATCTATTTCCCAGTCTTGTAATCTGTCTTTGCTCCCATTAAGTGCCACTCACCATTTTCCAAACTCTATTCCTTCGCTCCTAGATCTTATCCTTGTTTCTTCAGCACAACATGTGGCTAAGCATGGCCAATGCTCAGCTGATGCCTTCTCTTATCATGACCTTATCTTTCTTTCATACAAAATTCGACCTCCTAAAGCTAAACCTAAGATCCTCATGCAGCGCAATTTTGGTGGAATGGATCTGGACAAACTGCGGGAAGATGCCGGCAACATTGACTGGTCTAATCTCTTATCTGCTGACTCGATTGATGCAAAAGTCGATCTGTTTACAACAACCTTAATTCAGCTGTATGATATTCATGCTCCCGTACGGCCCGTTAAGATAAAACATCTTCCGGCACCTTGGCTAACACATGACATAAAATCCCTAATGCAAAAAAAAGTTGCCGCAAAATGTCGGTATAAATGCAGGTCAAACTCCTCAAATAAGGATAAGTACGTCGCCATCCGCAATCACTGCAATAAGGTGTGTAGGGATGCTCAACGCCGCCACATTCATAATTCCGTGCAAAACGGGGATCCAGCTAAGGTTTGGAAATTTCTTAAATCTATGGGAGTTGGAAAATCGCATCAGAACTCTATTCATAAGGACATTAACATTGATTTACTGAATCAACATTTCTCTTCTTCGTCCCAATGCAATGGGGCCCCAAAAGCTAATACAATCAATAATCTTTCATCTCTTCCAACTCCAGATTATTCACCATTCTTCTTTAATCATTTCTCTGCTTGTGATGTAAAGAGTAGCATATTATCAATCTCATCCAATGCTGTTGGGAGTGATACGCTTAGCCGTAAGATGGTACTCCCTATCCTTGACGAGATTCTTCCAGTAATTTGCCATATTCTAAACTATTCCGTATCCTGTGGCGTCTTTCCAACTATGTGGAAAGATGCCCAAATCATTCCTCTACCCAAAAAGTCAAATCCCAAGTCATTTTCAGAATATCGTCCTATATCCATACTTCCTTTCCTGTCTAAAGTCCTAGAACGCCTAGTCCATAACCAGCTTAGCATTTTCCTCTGCAAAAACAACCTCCTGAATCCTCTCCAATCTGGGTTTCGTCCTGGACACAGTACTGTCACAGCGCTTATCAACATTACGGATGACATCAGAATGGGTATGGAAAATGGGAATCTGACGGTGCTGTCCCTGCTTGATTTCAGCAACGCATTTAACACCGTCGATTTCGATATTTTAATTGGCATACTTAGCTCTCTAAACATATCTCCAACAGCAAATGATTGGTTTCGTAGTTACCTGTGTGGCCGCCGCCAACGTATTTGCATTGAGGGGTCTGTTTCCTCCTGGTGTGATACTTTGGCCGGCGTACCGCAGGGGGGCGTACTTTCTCCTCTTCTTTTTGCAATTTTTATTAATTCCATCTCCATTCAACTTCTTTCATCCTACCACCTTTATGCAGATGACTTGCAAATATATTCTCAGGCACCTATAGATGAACTGTCGGAGGCGGTTAAAATGGTGAATTCTGACTTAAAAAGGATATCTGAATGGAGTGCAGCTTATGGGTTAAAGGTTAATCCCATAAAGACGTTCAAAAGTTCCTCAGATTGTCTTTGATGGTACGTCAATTCCTTATAGTGATTCCGTCAAGAATCTGGGGATTTTTATTGACAAAAATCTCACATGGGGGCCACAGTTAAAGGAGTTAAGTCGTAAACTGTTTGCTGCAGGTGGGTCCTTGAGAAGATTACGAAATTTCCTTCCAACTACCACCAAAACTGAGCTTGCTAATTCTCTTCTTTTTCCTATCCTCGACTATGCCGATGCCAGCTACCCTGACCTTACTGAAGCACAATTAGACAAGCTTGAGCGACTTCAAAACTTTTGCATAAGATTTATATTTGGTTTACGCAAATATGATCACATCTCCGAATATCGTACTAAACTCAAGTGGCTTCCAATTCGCCTTCGTCGGAATGCTCATATTCTATCATTACTATATAGTATTTTATTTAATCCCGCTACACCCTCTTACCTCAAAGAACGTTTTAAGTTCCTTCATGACACACATACAAGATACTTGAGATCATCGGAAAATTTGAAGCTTGAAATGTCAATGCATTCCACAAAATTCTATGATAAATCTTTTACTATACAGGCTGTTCGGCTGTGGAATGCATTGCCTGTGTCCATTCGACGTGCCCAGACACTAGCAACATTCAAGAAATTAGTACACGGCCATTTCTTGACACTTTAACCCGTCAAATTCTATCGCGCGTCAGTGAATGAATGTCCTGCTTCTTCCTTCTATCAATCTACCAAGTCTGTTTCTTTCTTAACATTATTGTTTTTCTATCTAAACGGATATTGCTGCTCACGCTGTATTTCTGGCTACATAAGCTGCTATAATATTATTTCAATTTGACCTGTATAATAATTTCATACAATTTATTTGTTTATTTATAATATTGCATATTTATTATATGAATATATATATATATATATATATATATATATATATATATATATTTATATTATCTATATAGTATATAAGTATGGATATATAAATTCGTATTTATTTGGTTATTTAAGTAAGTTTTTTAGTACACCACGGACTACCCCCCCTAATATTTTTTTCACTTTTTCTCTGTCCATCCAAAGGTTGTCTGGAAGATATCGCTTGTAGCGATAAGACCGCCATTGTACCCTTATTTTAATTATGTCTTTGTAAATGTTTCTTATTATGGTGTACAATAAAGATTATTCTATTCTATTCTATTCTATGTTAAGAATACTGACAAATGATTGATCAAAGTTATTATGTTTAAAGCCCAATCTATCTTTATACCAAATTGCCTGAAAAGATAACATTATAAGTTTCGCATTTATACTACCTCTATATTGAGAAAATTTAGGACTTTTTTAAAATCAACGCAATTTTATACTGTTCTCCGTTCAGGAATAGCAACACTACTGACTTCGCCGTCAATCTAACTGTCGCATCACTCTTTATTGCGGAGAGCGTTCGCTATGGCCCGTTGAAGTTTATTGTATTGACAGAAACCAATAGTGTGAAATCGACGAAGTGGAAGCAGTATCAATTGAAATATAATAAGAAATTTGAAACTTAAGCGTAAGAGACTAACAGTGAATATAGAATGTAGGAATGGGCTGTTCACTGTTGTCAATAAACACACAAAAACTGTCAAAACTGGTAGTTCGGTAAATTACTTATAATAATATTCTAACAACCCACAGAGCCAGGATCTTTAGCGTATTCATGATATGTATAGCTACTCAAGTGAATAAGCACAGAAATTTATACACAACGGATTTCCCTTTTTTTAATAAAACCTATAAACTACAAGTGCGGTTACCATTAAACATGCAGATCCAGATAGTTCCCGTACAGTGAATTCGATTCTAACATTTAACAGTGTCGGAACATCTTTCTGCACGTAATAAAATTGCAGATAACAAAGTTAAAGCTTTCATTACGGGAATCACTGTATATCTATAGTATTTTACTAGTGTAGCTCTACAGTGGTCTAAAGGATGCGAGGAAGCGGTTGAAATTGTAAATGAACTGATAGAATTTACAGTTTCAATTCAATTACACCTGTTAGGTACTCTCCAAATCATTAAACCTGCTGATGTGGACACAGTCATGTACTCATCACTGATCGGCCTCGATCTAACTCAGAATCTCACTTTGCACAGCCCTGTCTGTTCAAATCAAATCAAATCAAATCATCTTTATTTGCAGTAAAATGTGGTAGGTACATATCAGGTGTTACAAGTGGTGGTATAGACACACACATCTTTGTCATATTATTGACATGCAAATAGTACATGAGTCATAATAGGTATATCATTCTTAATAATTATAATTGTCATTCATTACATAATTCGTTACTACAACACATAATTACCATTTAAAATTAGGAATTCATTAATTCATTCACTGTATAAAAGCGTTTATTTATAAGCCAGACCTTCAATTTTTTTAGAAATAAAGTGGTTGGGTGTTCCTTTAGGTTGCTTGGAATCGCATTATAAATACGGCCACACACAACAAAGCATTGTTGTTTTCATGTAATAGTTCCTCTCTTATCGTAGAAGTCTTTAACGTATTAATTAATATTTATGTTGTGTGTCTTTCATCTCTACTCTTCGCAATGTTATTGCCAGTTGCAATATATCTGTATAAACTTAAAGCAAATTTATTTATAGTTTTCTTTTAGTTGGTGAGTTTACAAACACAATTCCTAATATATAAATAGCTTTATTTTCTATAAACTGAACGAAATATATTTTTGGCATACTTTTTGGCATACCCACACCTTTATACACAAATTAAAATTTTATTTTACCAATTATCAAACACTTAAAATAATTTAAACATGAGAAAATCATAACACAAATACAATAGTAAAATAATAAAATTTAACTTACTAAGTTTATAATCTTTTGAAAAGCAAGTTTAACTTTTTTAAGTTTCAACAAATACTTGCGCTGCGCCCACAGTGCGTTACTTAAATCCTTTGAAATCATATTACTTAAGGGTATTACATTGCCGAATGACCTTGAGGATTCGGGTTTTTGTGCTAGTATTTGTTACTTCAGCGCCATCTATCGACATTTGATCGTACTCAATAAAAGGAACTGAAGATTAAGCAAGAATACAGATATGTCGCAGTGTCGTCATCGTATTTACCTATTTTATTCGTTCTCTGAAAGAACATTTTGTTCCTCTAGATAAAAGTCTTGTACGAGTTACCTACATAATTATAGATGTAGGTAATTCTTGATTATTTTGAAATAAGGGATACCTACACCTTTCGACATATTACTTTAGTACCTAATGAAAATAACTAGGGTGAACTGGCTTTAAACATTTATTTGTTTTTACATTATAATTTAATAACCCGTATTCACTACACTATCACGCCACTATAATTATGGTATATTCTGAGGGTCAGATGATGATCAAGTAAGTGCTTATAGGTTCTCAGAAACGGAGATAGCTAGGATGAGTTGACTTTCAACGTTCATCAAATTGAGTGTGGGTGCTACTACATGATACATTCTGAGGGTCTGATGATGATCAAATAAGTGCTTATACGTTCTCAGAAACGGAGATAGCTAGGATGAGCTGGCTTTCAACGTTCATCAAATTGAGTATGGGTGCTACTACATGATAGGTACATTATTCACTTTACTTTTTGGAACGAAGTTCCTTATCGCGCGTTGTGAAAGGGGGCTAGACGGAAAAAAACGACTTCCAAAATTAATATCATTTTCATTAGCATCCCGATAATCCTTGAAATTGACACCCATATCAATAGGTATTTAGTAAAATAATGTCCGCTATCTTGGATTTTAAAATTAATGTTATTTTCGTAATTAGCATCCCGATAAACCTTTAAATTGACACCCATATCAATTTATAAAGAAAATAATGTCAGCCATCTTGGATTTCAAAATTAATGTCATTTTCGTAATTAGCATCCAGATAAATCTTGAAATTGACACCCATATCAATTTATAAAGAAAACAATGTCCGCCATCTTGGATTTCAAAATTAGTGTCATTTTCGTAATTAGCATCCCGATAAACCTTTAAATTGACACCCATATCAATTTATAAAGAAAATAATGTCAGCCATCTTGGATTTCAAAATTAATGTCATTTTCGTAATTAGCATCCCGATAAATCTTGAAATTGACACCCATATCAATTTATAAAGAAAACAATGTCCGCCATCTTGGATTTCAAAATTAGTGTCATTTTCGTAATGAGAATCTCGATAAACCTTGAAATTGACACCCATATCAATTTATAAAGAAAAATAATGTCCGCCATCTTGGATTTCAAAATTAATGTCATTTTCGTAATGAGAATCCCGATAAACCTTGAAATTGACACCCATATCAATTTATAAAGAAAAATAATGTCCGCCATCTTGGATTCCAAAATTAATGTCATTTTCGTAATCATCACTCCGGGAAACCTTGAAATTGATACCCATATCAATTTCTTTATATAAATAATGTCCGCCATCTTGGATTACAAAATTAATGCCATTTTCGTCATCAGTACCCCAAGATACCTCGAAATGGACACCCATATCAATTTATTTAAATGATGTGCGCCATATTGGATTTTAAAATACGTGTCGATAAAGAGGGGAATAACGACTTTTGGTGACATGAAAATATGCAACTCCTATTGACCTGACTCTCGCATTGAAAAGACTTTCCGTACAATAAACGGTCAGCTTGTACTGGTGATTATGTATAGCTTGTTAAACCTAAGAATCCAGTATAAGCTGACCTCGCATTGTATAGACTGTCCGTACAATAAGCGGTCAGTTTGTACTGGTGATGTAGGTATAGCTTGTTATACATATCCAGTGTAAGCTGAGCTCGCATTGTATAGCCTTTCGTACAATAAAAGGTCAGCTTACTTACGAGGTCAGATAAACTAGTATCTCAGTCGGTACCTACTTAGGTACTCCGAGGTTCATTCAAACTTTGGATAACATGATTATTATGTATAATCCGAATTAAAATGATTAAAAAAGATTGTCGGCATTTAGAGCCAGACAAAGGAGTGCGCCCGTAGATTTCATTACACTATGGTTAGTCTATGATAATGATCAAGAACAAAAACTAAATTATAATCTACTTTAAATATATTTACAAACTTAATTTCTACGTAATATTTATATTTGTACTATTTACGATATTGCTTAATTCAAAATCATTCAAAAATCATCACTTTTGTAATTTATTTGCAAACAATAACGCACGAACAGCCCACCCGTCGCAAGAGTCGTCGAGACACTAATATTCGCGTCCTGAGTATGCATCACGGGCATTGCGGGGGTGCTTCACGGGGGGCGCTAGTGAAATTTCGGGTTTTTCTTTATTATGTAACAAAATTCAAAGAAATAGGAAAAATTAAACAATACAAGTTGTTAAGTGTGTCATTACAAATTTTTTGGTATAAAATTACGACAAACTATTAAGCGGTTAAAGAGACAAAATGCAATTTAGTTTGAAAAAGGACTATTTTCTTCGATTTATTTTAAAAAAATGGGGCAATTTTATGAAAAAATTAAACAATACAATTTATTTGTGATGACCTTCAGTATAACATATATTTTTTATATGACAAAGGCACATAAGGATTCATCTAGAAACTTCTTTAAACTTAGGGTGTTTTTGGGATTTGAGCGATGTAATACCCTTAATGACTTTTCGTTTCAGACATTTTCGCCACCCGTCCGGCGGGTACTGAATTTGTTTTTTTACACCCGTAATAGTATTATACGAGGGCTGCACTAAAAGTATCGGGAATGGAATATTTCCACTGTTCCTGTCATATTTAAATCATTTTAATTGAAAACTTCAAGGTTTTAAAAATCGAATACCATTTATTTATTTTGAAAAAGATTCTCAGTCTTGTCACAAGGTCTTGTCAAACTTGTTTAGTCGTTGAGAAAATGGAATTGACTCGTTGAGAAATTGAGTCGTTGAGAAAATTCAAGAGCGATGATTTATTATGACTTTAACACAAAAACAGTGTGTTGATCGGATACTTTCTGCATTTGGTGATGAAGCCCCATCCAAAACCACAATTTATCGCTGGTTTGCTGAATTTCAACGTGGACGTATCAAGTTCAGTGATGATCCCCGTCAAGGTCGTCCAAAAACTGCAGTCACCCAAGAAAACGTTGATGTCGTGCGTAAGCTGATTGAGGAAGATCGACATGTGACATACCGCGATATTCAGGCAAATTTAGACATTGGCATGAGTCAAATACAAATAATCTTGCATGAACGATTAGGTGTAAAAATGTTGTTTTCCCGATGGATACCGCATTCGCTCTGTGAAGAGCAAAAAGCGGCTCGCGTTACTTGGTGCGTCAGAACTCTCGAAAGATTCCACGCAGGATCCTCAAATGCTGTAAACAACATCGTATCAGGTGACGAATCCTGGATATACGCGTACGAACCCGAAACAAAAAACCAGTCACGAGTGTGGGTGTTCGAAAATGAGTTAAAGCCAACAAAAATTGTTCGTTCACGGAGTGTTGCAAAAAAAATGGTGGCCACGTTTGTCTCCAAAACCGGCCATGTTGCAACTATTCCTCTTGAGGGACAAAGAACGGTTAATGCAGAATGGTATGCTAGCATTTTTTTGCCACAGGTCGTTTCTGAACTCCGTAAAGAGAACTGCAACCGCCGCATCATCCTCCATCACGAAAATGCGAGTTCTCACACCGCGCACAGAACAAAAGAGTTTTTGGAGCAAGAAAACATAGAATTATTAGACCATCCGCCGTACAGCCCCGACCTAAGCCCTAATGATTTCTATACTTTCCCTAAAATAAAGAATACATTGCGTGGTAAGAGATTTTCATCATCATCATCATCATCATCACTTCCTTGATTCCCGAAATTTTCAGTGCCACCCTCGTAGTAATAGGTATTATTGTATTGGTGAATTGTAAAATATGGATGGATAAGCTTTAGAAATATAGTCTTGAGTCCACTACTACTTACTAACAAAACTTGGGTTACAACTGAAGCATGAATATGTATTAACATGCAAAAGAGTACCGATCGCGTCTAAATTTCATTCCCACCCTCCTTAATGTAGCCAAAACCTCCTCCAATCTCAACCAGCGACTGTAGTATATATTCAAGTCCGTATCCTCAAGCAGTGTCAATTTATTAGCTCATCGACTTCGAACAATGAAGGGCCATTTCCCTCAGCAGATACTTAAGACGAGGCCTATTTAAAATCTCGAGCCTACGGTTCGTGCCCACCTTTTAATATTCCTGATTAAATTAATGTTTCCGACACTGCCTCCGCTTAAATCTTTACATTTAATTATGGTGTCATTTTTTCATTTCGAAATATGGCTCCTTCTGGTCGTAAAAAATAATTTGAGTCGCGTTAACTGTCTCATGGTTCTACCTATTTGTCATTATAATTGGAGGTTGTTTTCCTTTTAATTTTGTGTAGCCAAAGAAGTTGCACCTAACAGAATTTACCACGGGTAGTTAAGCTGTCAAAACTCACGATATCATAGCTGTAACATCCTTCACTAAAGAACGAGTTATAAAAATCAGTGTTAGGTTTTTTTATTGATGATTCAGATTGATCAGTTAAGCGTATGTAAATTATGCGTTCCTCCTACAACAAATTTTACACAGCTCCAAACCAACGTCTTTCAAGCAATTTCTCCCAATTCCGTAACCCAGAAAACATTTTAATCGTAAATCGCGGTAAATCAATCGCGTAAACCCCGTTTATTCATCACTTGTACCCGATGCGACGTCGATGGAGGTCGGGGGTGTTATTATGCAAATCATTCGGGATAGCGACGGCCCAGCCCGCAGATTGAACAGGGCTGCTCTCTACAAGTATTGGATATATACATATTTCTTAAGTTTTGAAACGCACTATCTTTGAAGAAAAGCCATGAGAATCATTACCATTGTTTTAAACTGTTAATTATAAAACAGTCGGCACAAAACACGAATCATAAGATTGAAAAAAAAAAATTACATTTGATGACATATAAAACTGAATAAAATAAAAATAATAAAACTGAATTTCATAAAATTGAATCGCAGTTTATTACAATATACAAATTTTCTGGAAGCTGATGCTGTTCGCTACTTGGACAAAATTCTGTTTGCCGTCAGAATTCAAAAAAACAATTACGGACAACTTTCCTTTAAATTCAAATTCAAAATGTTAATACCTATTTCAAATAAGCTTTACAAGTATTTATGTAAAAGCAAAGAAACGTTAAGACAGTTGTATGGTCCTAAAAAGGTCATCCCATGGAGAAGAGAGAGAAAACTCGATGGACCCTATTCGTTACTTTCAATGAGTTCCATGACAACGCCATAAAAGCCTTTATAAATGAAGATCGAAAACATAAACGAAACGAAAACACACGACGTTCAGTGAACTTCCAATGCGATAGAGGTCGGTGATGTAATTATGCAAATCACACAAGATACAAAAGCGACCTCCAATGGCTGCATAGGGTTGCTGTGTCAAACAGTATTGCAGGAATTTACATCAACACATAGTTTACCAGCCAACCTGGGTAAATGGTAAAGCTGTAAGATGCAGATAATCCAATTACATATTTTCTGATCTAGCAGAATATTTTCAGAAACGATGATAAGCATTTCCGTACCTTTCCCATTATAAAGGAGGAAGGTACCACTCAATGATGCTTTAGTTTATGATATTTTAAACAAAAGCACAGATTACTTAATAGTTACTACGAAAAAAAAAGGTCTAAAACAGAGAGATCTAGCAGAATAAGGAGGAGGCGAGGTGACTAATACCTATATATAAGAACTTTTCAGATTCACTATTGACGTTTTATCAACGTATGCGTAATATAGGTAGGTAAAAAAATGCTGCCCGATATCCTACTATTCCAAAAAAGGAACCAATGGTGTGTCGTGACGACTTCACCATTAAGAAAAACTAATTACGAGTATTATCAAAATTGTGCAAAATTTAGGCTCGTCAATAAATTTAGCAAATGGATGTTATCTTCTAACCTTGGGGAATGAGTAAACTATTGAAATTAATATACTATGTATTTACTGCCACTAGACGCTTGGGAACATAAAGTTTCCTATTTGATAACGCGTTTCGCACAACAACTGTGTGATAGACTGATATACGTGTAGAATAGCATGTAGGCCGGATATCAGGTACGATTCCTATATTTTAGGTATGGATGCTGTGAGTATTGGTGTTAAAATAAAACTTTTTAGTTGTAGTAGTAGTTGTAGCTAAAAAGTTTTTAGTGTCTGGCTTTATAGAAACCAGATGTAAAGAAGAAAAGTAAATTATAGTATTGTAGGGTTCCAACGATAAAAAAGGTGCCAAGAAATTTAATTATAGAAACAGTAACTACGTCAAAAGGTCTACCAACTCAGCTTAATAACGAAGATAGGTACTAAAGCCCAAATGGCTAGACATGGTAATAGGCGTAAGTTAAACAATTTTTTTTTAACAATTATTGTTTTACGTTGGAATGACCAAATAAAGACTATGTTAAATGGTCCGTCTATGAGGGCAACACGAGTTGTGAGGTAATGGTGACAGATTGTCAAGCGTACCACTGATCCCTAACTGGCAACTCCAATCACTCTACTAATAGTGTAGAAGAAGAATAACGGATACAATAAAATTCAAAAGTCAATTATAATACTTACCTAGGTAGGTACCTTCTCGTCGTACAATTTCGTCGACCCAACCTGCCAACCCTTACAGAATACTGATTAAACTGAGCCCCCGCAGTCAGCTGGTAGATACAACTCTAAGGGAATGATTTAGACGTGATTCGGAAACAGATCCCTGTAATTTTGAATGTTAATTTGCCTTAATAGGCTATTGATTGTGTCTGATCGCCCTCATTTGGAGTCCGATCTCGTTGGAACAAAATTGCTTCCCTTAGACATTTTCTTGTCTTAATCAGACTAAGCAGTAATAGTCTAGTTGATAGAGTATTCGTGCCCGTTGGGGCAGGTTCAAATCCAGCTGACGCACCTCTTCTTATTGGATTTCATTTGCAAGTTATAATTTGATTAGTACCAACTTGCTTTAACAGTAAAGAAAATCATCATGAGAAACCTTCTCAACCTCAAATTCTTGAAGATCTTTAAAGATTGTCTATATGGCCAGTATAATAGTGAACTTTGGATTTAAGCTCTTGCCAAGCAGTGTTTGAATAAAATACCATTATGCCTGCATTCCCTGAAGGGTTAGGTAGAGATCTACTGCTGTACCCACAGTTAACCGGTATGTTTACACAAAAGTAAACCCCGAATAGGAAATTACTGCGAATTTCATAGAAAAACGTGATTAACTCAAGAGTTGCGCTTACGGTCACTAGACATACATACGAATTCGTATTGACCCTAAAAAAACGATTCTGCTATTAATCGCCTTTTCAGATCGCCATTAATATGATTGCAGATACAGTCAGAACATTATCAAAGTCTATATGAAGTATATAAAAAAATAAGCTAAAATTGCATATAGCAGGGCAAGCAAACTTTTAAATTGTACTAACAGCAAATTTAGCAAATCTGTAGATAAGGACACTGTTTTTAAGTAAATGATTAGACTTAATTGGAAGTCGACATTATAATTTAAAAATTAATATTTGTACGCCACAATGGCCAGAACATGACTGATCTATTTTCTGTATTCTTTTAACAAATAAAATATCTTGAATCTTGATGTTCGTATACTTACGAACATCAAGATTCAAGATATTTTATTTCTTAATAAAGAATTATTCGCTTTTCATTAACTGTCCCATGGTTCATTGAACAGACTTTTTATAATGGTCGCTGGAGTAGAAGGGAGTTATTAAATTAAAGAAAGACATGACCTTTCTTTGATTTATGTATGCAAAAAGTTTGTTGATAGTAAAATTCGTCTCTGCTTATGTCCTTGCAGTATATACTAAACCCAGGAATGTCTTAAGCATATTCAGCACCAAAATGGGTATTGTGCGAATGTCAGCTTGTACCCCTGCTCTCCATCATAAGAATTACCAGCCTATTGCCATTAACCGGGTACAAATTAAAACGCTTAAGCTGCTGCTGAGAATTTCATAGAAAAATCCAATACCACTTTACTTGACCTAGGAATCGAACTTAGGACCTCTAGCTCAGCAGCCGTGAGGCAAAAAATACCAACTTAGATCATAACAGTGTTAAGTGCTCCACTACAATAGTTTCTCCAACCAATTTATGTCAACAAACTCACTTAAAATTCAAACCCTTTCACAGATTTTTATGAATAAATTAGAAATCCATCAAATTTTACGAAGCCATTTAATCCGATTAGGGATACACGTTAAAAGGTTCCTTATAAATACATTTACACCGCAATCTTGTACATTATTACCACCCCTGAACCCCTTGTTACCACCCCTAATGAGTAATAAATATTTATCGTCATCTTCGCACCCTCTGGAAAGATGCTCTGGAAGATGGAGGGTATTGGATTAACTGGCAGGTAAAAATAGGTCATACGCGAAAACTGTGCCAGTATTGAATAGTGAGATGTTTGGCAAACAATAGGTAAATTTATATTATGTTTAATACATCCACCCAAGGCCAATAACCCACTGTGTCTGTACGGCACCCTGTGCAGAGCCCACGTAAACAAGATTCTGATCATATCGTACGCACTCACACATGGAGCGTTAACAACACATCCAGCACCTCGCACAGAAAGACTTAGCAATGCGAGGCAGTCTTTACTGGATTTATACAGCTTAATATATCTTTTTCTTTATTTTCATCAACCCATTTACTGACCCACGGCTGAGCATGTGTCTCCTCTCAGAATTATATAAATTAGGCTATAGTCCACCACGCTAGCCTACTGCGGGTTGGTAGAGTTGGCTTAATAATTGTACATAGTTTAATTTACAGCCACCATAAGTGAGCAGTCGGTTCGAGTCCGACATACCCTGCCGCGTCCCTATGTGGCAGAAAATTTATGAGGATATTCCGTCAAAAAAACATTATTAAGTTACTTAGCTTAAATAAATTGAAATGATTCATGACTATGCTAAATCCTAGTCTTACAACAATCCTTTTTATTTCTTCTTAAGACTGACATTTCTATGCAACATTGAATACAACCAACAACTCAGACGCAACAAATCTAAGTAGATTATGGTAAATATAAATCCAATATATCAAGGAGTCAGACGTCTAATTCTAAGCTTAGTGCTCACTAGACAGTTTCAAATTGTTCACAATACGACGGTGACGTTCTGCACTGTCATCCCATGTGTCAAGTTCGTCTCTGACTTGAGCATCGAATCAATATAAATTGGTATTGAATACGCACGTAACATTTTATTATTTTCCTTTAAAGTATCGAACTGCGAATAAAGCTAAGCTTGAATAAATTTATAATAATACACTTAAACCTCCCATTCACGTACACTCTAGAAGATAAGCGTGAAATTTAATTTCGATGTAATATTCAACGCTATCTCTTAGGCCAATATCAATAACCACAAAAATCGGTGGACCATAAAATTTTACGTTTCCAAAGTTTTTTACATTCATATATATTTATAGCTAAGATAACTATCTTGCCTTACTTACCGAGTTACTGGAGCAATTCTGCCTTTTTACTAATACAAATACTTACGAAAGTACTTGAAATATATTTTAAGTGGCAGGAAATCTTCTCCTTTCAATGAAGCCTCCAAAACTCGCGTACATAATAATATACTTACTGGAAGTAGTCTCTTCCACGGCTCGACGTGATACCCATACGAAATACATCGTTTGTGCACTTCTTCTGCGGCGTTTCGACTGTGTGTGTGCGGCTTTAGTAGCGTGGGTTCCGCGAAGTAAACAATTTAGTTGGGTGTGTGTTTTTGAGAAAGATACGTGGGAGTACACAAGCTAAAGAGAAGAAATAAGGAAGTTTAGTTATAGTTGTCTTTTTAATTGTACCTTCTTAAGTAGTGTGGCCATGAACAATAACAATCGCTTTGCCTCATACCATCAAAAACGTAAACATGTTTTTGATGGTAGATATGAGGTGAACAATCGCTTTGCCTCTAATGATGAAAATCGGAATTTGAGGTATTATCCGCGTCTTATAAATTTAATAATTAATTATAATAATAAATAACTAAAAAAAAAAGTACGCGATATTTTTTTTATAACTT
Source organism: Subacronicta megacephala (assembly GCA_958496365.1). Taxonomy (NCBI): domain Eukaryota; kingdom Metazoa; phylum Arthropoda; class Insecta; order Lepidoptera; family Noctuidae; genus Subacronicta; species Subacronicta megacephala. The sequence goes on along the minus strand of OY292520.1, from coordinate 651,065 downwards.
GTAATGAGTGCCTTCAGAGGATCGCCGAATCGAAGTCGCCGTCGATCGAAGCCAAAATGCGGTAATTTTTGCGTGATAATGTTTGATGTTTCTGTTCATCTTGCAAAGTTTTTGACGAACGTTGCCTACCTAATATCATAATATTTTAGTAACGGTCCGTGTGGCAGCTAGACAAAGTACAATTGTATAATAATAATTATAAAATTTTAAATATTGCGAAGTGTAAACGATTTTGATTTCATAAATTAACCATGTTCGCAATAAATGAATTTGAATTTGTGTTGGAAATCCAAGTGCAATAACTTTGCGCGATGGGGATTGTCCACAATTACCCATTCCCAACAGCCAAAGATCGGACGCATTCTAAGCGGAACAACCACAACATCAAGAATCCTTTACATCCGACCACAATCGTTGTTAAGCGCTGTGAAGCGTTTACAACGCGTTTTGGTAATAATATGGAATAGATAAATAAACAGTCGGAACTATAGTGCAACTACAATTTGTAAAATACTGTTTTAATTAAATTTAAAAAAAGGAAAAGGTCCTCAATAATATACATTTTATTTGTGTATGTTCATAAAATAATACATTTGTTATTTATGATTAGCTTTGGACCATTTTTATAATCTTATGGATTACCTAGCTCCAATATTCATTTTGTTAGTATATGACAATCAGTTCCACAAAAAGACTGAAGACGGTGTTATTTTTCTTAACCAATCAAGCGCCATTTCTTTTTCTTTTAAAAAAAAAAGCTTACTTGCAATGTGGGTCGCACATTACTAGTAATCTTGTTAACCCCTCGTGCTAAGCTAAATGCTTGTATCAAGAGTGAGATCGCGTCGGTAGTGCAATGGGTGAGTTTCGAACCGGCAACCACATGATCGCAAGCCCGACGCTCTAGCCATTAGGCTACCGCCGCTTCAAATAATGTAGACCCAATGCAAAATCTATGGTTTTTTTAACTTATGAGACCACTATGTGCGTCAGTGAATTATAGGTAATTACGGAATAAGTTTTTTCAGAGATGAGAAAGATACAAAATAATAATAAATTACTTCATAAATTTTTGTCCGTCAGTATCGTGGTATTCGCTAATTCATCCCCTCACACGTGTATGACAATATATATTCAAAAACATATTACTTGAATATACACATACATGAAAGTATCGCAGCGTCAAACGGTAAAGGAAAACATGAAGGAAACCAGTAATAATAAAATCTGAACGTGTTTTGGTATTTTTCTTCAGATTTCTGATGATTTGTTGGGTTTTTTGTGGAAATATTTTAGATGACGGCGTAAATATTAAACAGATGGTTCAGTTGCTTAGTGTCACAACCTCATGATTGTGTACGTCATGCGTACATATGTGTATAGATCAAGAGCTGTGTATAGATAGCGACGATCAAGACACAAACATCAAAATGTTTTTTATTTATTTAATAAGGTCTGGGACCTACAGCTTGTGCATACAATATATTTCTTATGTATAAATATAGTACACCTCTACTACATGCCAGTTGGTATGTTATATTTATGAATTATAATAATCTTAGACTTACACACTAGCCAATAACGGGTTAACCAACGTTCTCCAAATATGTATTTAACAATAATTACAAGTAAGGGAAAGATACGAGCCATATAGATAATTATTATGTTTCCTGCATTATTGAGTCACTTTAGGATTTAGGATTTGAATGAGCTTACACTCTAACCGGAATATATTAATGTAGCTGAATAGGAACTGTTTAGCGCCAGCATATTTGGCAATATCCCTCTGCCTTTTATGTTGAACAGTATCCATGAGAAATTTCAAAAGGGGAAAAAAAGGTATTCAGAAATGATAACTTAAGCATATTTATCGGAAATCACCTGGTAAGTGTTGTCTAAACTGCTCTTTCAAATAAAAAATAGAAACAGTTCATAAACTATAAACCTTTTTCCATACATTAAATAAAGAAAATATACAGACAAAAAGAGCCTCTGTTTTATACAAAAGTAGTTAAGTTTCATTAGGCCTGTTATTAACGATAATTAATCCATCGATCCTTCAGTAGTTATAACTAAACCATTTTCATTTTTTTTTATATCTTAATATTTATATATTTGTACTACCTTACGATACTGATTGACAAAATCCACTTTTATTTCAGGCCAGTATTTTTTATTCCAAACATCCCAAACTCATTTCTAAAATACCAAAGTAATAATGATATAACTCCCACTGTTCATTAGTACATACTTTTATTGCTACGTCCAACTGAACAATGGTTTCATTTCATTCGTTCGTGAAATGTACAAAATATTTCATCTCTTATTTTGCAAAATTTAATTTTTACGAGCTTTCATCCAATTTTGTGTGAAATGAAAATTACTGGCGCGTAGATTGAGAGATATTCGATGTCCAATTTGAGTGGTGCCTAGTACACTTGTACTTATTACGACAGATATACTGAAAAGGTACTTCATTATGATGCCTGTGACTATCTGACTTTAATAAATGGGGTCAGTCGATAAAATTTAGCTTGTTTAAAGGTAATCCCGAGGTTATTTCCAAAGTAAGGGACTACCATGGTTGAAATAAATAGATAATATGAATTATGAAAATGAAATCCTATGGGTGTTTGGAGATCACGTAATGACTTTAATACTAGTTCATGACTGATTTGCTCAGTCTATATCCGTCCGTAGTAATAGCCTGAGGTATTATTTTTATTGATCTCTACGACTCGCAACAACGATATAAAAATACATGGCTTTGTTATGTTCTTAGCAAATGGTAACTAGAGGTATCAATTTGTACCTATACGATTATATGATTTTGAGTAGTCATTTTGTACCCGGTAAACATATATTTCCCTCCACCCTTATTATTAAGATATATCATACCTACATAATAACATTATTATCATGCAAGCAAAAATTCTAAATTCTCTTCCAGTTTAAAAATAATAAATGATGAATATAATAATAATACCTACTTTATTTTTATAAAGTTATTGCCAATTGGAGCGGAACACCAACTATTTCTGGCTTCCATCCAAATCGATTCATTGTGTGACAACTTAATACTTCACTTACATTTAAAAGCCATTTTCGTGCTGACCGGAGATTGAAAAATATTGAGAATATTGCTTGGCTTAGTTAGCGTGCCTGAAATAACTTTACCAGGCTGTGACTCCCTCGTTAGTCTAGTGGTCTCAAGCGCGACTGCTACGCTAGAGGTCCTGGGATCGATTCCCAGGTTGAACAAAGTGTTATTGGGTTTTCTATGAAATTTTCAGTAGCAGCTCGGAGTTTGGATCGCCCGGAGGGACACCTGGCCTTAATGGTAATAGGCTCGCCCCCTATTACATGAGACCTAAACGTACCGGCGAAGCGTGGGAGTGCATTAGTACACCTGTATCTAACCCTTCGGGAAATACAGGCGTCATGGTATGGTGTGTGTTTATGTTACTTTCGCTTTTCACATGTTTCGTGCAGATTTAAAGACCTTTTCCTTTTTTTTGTTTAAATTTAAAGATAAGTACCTCTCAAATCAGGAACCAACATATTAAACAAAGAGGAATTTTTAACTGCACCTCTATTTAGAAATTTCAGCAAACTAAATTTCTCCACTATATTAGTCACCGTAAAACAAAAATACTAATTTTGTTTGACACAAAATTTTTTTGCACACAAAAATTTAGTGTCGGGGGCCAGACACGACTTGCATTAATAGAAAAAAGATATTGTTTTTAGTAGGTCACCCGGAACTCAACTATTTAGATAAGGTTAATCTCTTCTTAAAAAAAAATGGGTAGGTTAGGTTTGGTCAAATTTGTGACCTCCCACGCACGAGCCGAGCGAGCGAAGCGAGCGGTGCCGCGGGAGCGGCCGGCGAGTGGCAGAAACGACTTGCATTTATAGAGCATTCAATAAACAGTTAAGCTTTAAAGATCTAACAGTATAGTATAATTGATTTGTTTGATGAGCAAATTTAGTGTGCAATTCAGTATTTTTGGTGGTAATTTCGAATATTTTAATTGAAAAAAGGGGATTTACAGTTAAAGTATTAAATACCACCTTTAAACAAACAAAGGCCCTGTGTTCAAGGGTACTCCATATACATAGTTTTAGTACAAGTTACAACACGTCTCGCATAAACTGAGGAAAACTAGCAAGTAATATGTTAAGTGCTTGAGAAGTAACATCTTAGTGCTTACCAGGTGCAGGTACCTGCTAAAACCTTCATCAAAACTTGTTACCTACTTGTAGAGTGATTTCAGCAACATCTTTTGAAGTGTCAAAAGTTATACATATCCTGTCAGAAAATTATCATGCTACTTTATCTACGCTGTGTTAAGCAAAAACTTAAGTTTACTAAGATAGCAGATAATTAAAAAATTGGGGAACCGATATTAAAAACAAATAATTTTCTATTATGTAGGTACTTTTAGATTGTTTTGGATCTGTCTGTGCATTTGAAGTCATTTCTTAACGGGAGATACGTTGCCTACCCTTGACGTAACATTTAATCTTTATTTCATGAAAATCGATGTCTCATACGAGATGGATTCCGATGGTAGAATTTTAAATCAAATGGTGATAAAACGCCATAATAATTATATTAGTCTTATTAATGTGGTGGTTTGGGTAATTCATAATTAATAGGTACTAAGGTGAAAACTAAGACGGGATTTTGGGGAAAACATTACCAAATACCTAGCTAGGTTACCGAGGTAACTCAATGTACCTATGAGTTGTTGGTTCACCACAATGTAGTGCCTAGGACCTAGGTATTCTAGATGAAATTTTGTTATGGGCCATCTCTAATCAAACACCGTAATTATACAGATTTGGTCTGATAGAATTAATATGTAATGCAGTCATGTGATTGTTTGATAAAGAGCCCATTAAGTAAGAGTTGGACGTCAACTTTGCAAATATTCTAATAAGACTCATATACAGTTTTCCTTTCAACTTGAGTTCAAACTTTACACACAACCGAAATAAAGGGAGAAAATATTTTAATTAAATCTTTTTGTTTGTGAAGTTCTTCGAAGCTTCTCGGAAAGCCTCCCGTCGTATACCGCTAAAGTTTGACGGAATTACGGAAACAAATCCGAATATTAGCAAGCCCTCTTTTCCATATATTTTTTTATAATTTAATCCAAATACTCAGTCAACTGCGACATGTGACTCAAATTGGTGCAATGCTAATCTTTAGGGTCTTAAATCTATACAAATAAATAAAATTGAAGTGTCCGTTTGTAATGCTAAAATAACAACTTTTAATTAAGTATGTAGGCTAGGTATTGAAACAACATAATTTTTCAGTCCGATTTCTGTGTTTATTTTTTTCCCAGCTAATCTCCGAAACGTGCTAATATATTTTGACGGGAATTTCACTTATGATGGACTGATGGTATAAGGTTAACTTTTAAACATAACCCTTAGGCAAAAACCACTGACACCTAGGCAAAAATTGGGAACCGCGGGTGAAACTGTGGGGCATGGAGTAGCCTCCGAAACTAATGATCCGATTCTGATTTAATTATTATCTATCTTTTACTGTGATTGTCCTTGAACGGAAATTTCCATATAATACCAATTTAAAGACACCTACTTACTATATCTAGTTTTAAGATAATTATTAATATCAAAATTCTCACAAATCACATCACGTGTTTAATCACCCGGAACAGGAAACATCTACATCGTAGGCACTAATATATTCCGAGCGTGTGTTCCCGTGTGCGGGAACAGCCGGCGGGCGATTTGTCACGGCGAGCGTCAACCACCTCGACGTCTCACACACCGTGGATTGGTCTCACCTATACCTTGCCGTATATTTTCATAAAGAAATGAATATTCTAATTAAAGAAAAATTCTAGTGAAAGAAAAATTCGATCCCAGGCAGGGTTTAAACCTGCGTCTCTCTGGTTAAGTACACCAGACGCGTTGCCAACTAAGCTACCGAGACCACTGCCTGTGATGTCGAATTTATTTTCCGTATTCATTTAATGAATACTACTTATGTCAATACATTAGAACTACGACTTCGTTTTAGATGACGCAGGTTTGGTTTTCTATTCTACTCTAACTGATATAAAAAGCACAGACTACATAGAACACTTACGGTTTCTGCAATAATAAACAATAATTTAATTTTAAAAAAATAATACATTATTTTACATACTTGTCTTACGAAATTTAACACATCTGCTTAGAATCTCACATAGAATACTCTACATTACATGCTAGACTATAAATTCCAATCACTTACAAAGCCGATGCTTCGACACTAAAATTTATAAAAAAAAATACATAAACCCTACAAACCATTAAAAATATCTTCGGTAATATCAAACAAAGCTAGAAATGTTTCAAGTATAAATTCTAACAGATAAATAAAGGGTTAAAGTACTAAATCAAGTGCCTGCGCCTTCGTTCTAGATCCAAGAGATTAGCCCTTCGTACCGAATGCTTAAGTCGTGAGATACTGCTTATTTTCTGAATTACATGACATGCATTATCATATAAAGGTTAAATGGAATACAATGGGCTTTACATAGTAATAATATTATGAGGGTAGAATGATATTTACCCTTTAAAATATTTTCCAAGATTATTTATGTTATAGAGAAATTGAAATATTATCTTATAAAGTTGAAAATTGATAGTCACACACTCGCTGATTCATCACTCAGTGATTAAAAATCGGTTTACGCTATCGAACAATAATTTGCTAGACAAATTTGGACGAAATTGGCAATGGACTGAAGTCCATCAGATTATAATCACATTTTCATTATCTACCCAGATTAAGGATCGAAATGAATAGCAAAACTCAACTATGACAAGCACTGGTTTTTATAGACCTCTCTAGACTTTGTCAGTCGGACTGTAGATGATGATGATGATGTCAGTTGATTCGGACAAGACGGATACGGAGCCCAAAGGAATAGCAATAACCAAAAGAGAAGCTTAACAAGCAATAATGAAGATGAAAGATGGTATAGATTTAATCTGGACAGAATTGAAATAGGCCTGAAGTATCAAAAAATAAAAAAGCCAATCTCAAGGATTTGGTGAGACTTGTATGATGACAATAATTGAAGTGCAGGTTTAAAATAAAATATAATAAATCAAAATATTAAAATACTTTGTTAAGTTAGGATTAAGATAATATCTTTTATTTTCTCGCTCTGCGTAAACAAAAATTAGTCGCAAACCTTTTGATAAATGTCGATGATTTATGAGTTTCTTGCTGAGAAAGGCTTAAGTTTATATGTTTAATATTGTTGCACAAACATTCTTTGATAAAATACTAACAACCTCTCAGAACTATTTACTAACGTAAAAAACAACAACTATAGTTCTAAGACTATTGACTTAAACAGTAAATTTAATGACCAAATGACTGACTGACCCTGACTCTTCAGCTACAGGTTTTTCTAGTTTATGAGGCAGGGTTTATATTATTTTTGCATAGATTTTTTATGTTTAGAGTAAACAGTACATTTATGTTTTTTACTTTTGTATCTATGTATTATTATTGGTAAATAAACCATTTTTTTAAATAATGTTCATACAAACATTAAATATTTAAATACAACTCTCAATATGTATTAGAAACTCTACGAGTAGCAAATAAAGGCACTAATTAGCTTAAAAATTAGTCTAGTACAAAAGGCAGGAGCTGAGCAATTGAAATGTGCTAGATAGAATAACAGAACCTTAAAAGATTTTTTTGTAAAATGTACCTATTATATTTTGTAAAAACTTCTCCTCTCTATAACCCTGTATATTGTATATACATATATATACAATGTCCTTAATTCAGACAAAGTAAACCCAACTCATGGTTGGCGCTCTTTGGGGGAGGCCTATGTTCAGCAGTGGACGGCAATAGGCTGACATGATGATGATGATGAAACCCAACTCAATTTTAATCTTCTAACAACATAATTAAAATATATTTTTAAACCAACATCATTAGTGATAAAATGTGCTAAAAAATGCAAATTCCATTGTAAATAAAGCTGGTACCAATGTAATTAATAAATATGGATTTACGAATCAGTGGCGATTAATTACTGTTTAATTAATTTATCGACAGCTTTATGCTTTTCAGATAGCTTCAATCAGCGAGAATACTGAATGCATTTGTTAGATTGACCATCGTATAATTGAATGACAGAAATTTAATAGATAATGATAATCAAGTTTGATAGATCCCCCGCGACACAAATAATAGTTCATCAATTTCACATCCAATGACATCCTCCAGTCAACCTGCAGTCATGGTGATTGCAATAGGTTCGAAATTTTGTGATTTATTAATATTTAATATTAATTAGTGCGAGACATCAAGCTGTGAATGTTTTTAAATAAAAAATATTGAGCTTTCTTAGTGAAGATTTAAAGGCGAGACTAAGTTTTTCCATATAGACCTAGACGTCGCAAGAGTATCTACTGCACTCGGGGTCCCATGTTTGATGCTCAGGTCGAGCTATTGAGTTCTTCTATAAGAATTTACAGAAGCAGGTTGGGGTGTGTGCTCTTTGTGACGGGAGTATGCCGACTGTGGGTATCCTTCTACATCAGAATACTTCTATGCTAACACCTTATATACCACACATAACCTTACCTAACTCTTCGGGGAACACGCGTGATGGTATGATGATAACATACTGATCAAATGAATGTAGTCAGACTGTAGATGATGATGAGGCTTCCGATACTATGGATGTCCAATGAAGTGATTGACAGGCAAGATCGAAAATTACGATTGGAAAGTGGAAGAGAAGCTTATTTACTTAAAAAAGAAGGATTATAATTGATACACAATGACTGCCTCGTTGGTCTAGTGGTCCCAATCGCGACTGCTACGCTAGAGGTCTTGGGTTCGATCCCCTGGTCGAGCAAAATGTTATTGAGTTGTTCTATAAAATTCTCAATAGCAGCTCGGAGTCTGGATTTGTGTCCGGTTAGTGGCAATAGGCTCGCCACCTATTACATGGGACCTAAACATACCGGCGAACTGTGGGTGTACATTAAGTACACCTCTGCCTATCCCTTCGGGGAATACAGGCGTGATGGTATGTTATGTTATAATTGATACATCCACATAAACAATTAACAGCCATCAACATCCGTTGCCAAAAAATAATAAACACACCAATAATTTCTATATTAGTCGCGTTATTGTGTTCGGCCCATTTAATAAGGGCAACGGCCCATAAATGTCAGTTTGCTGTGAAAGGCGCTCGTAACGACAATGTTTAGAGCTCGGCCGTCACGCCAAGAACGTTCGCGATTTTCAACTGTAATGTGATTTATAGATGTAGAGGTGAACACAGAAAACTGGTCTCCTTTATAGATAAGGTCATCACGTGCGATTGTGATTATTAAAAACATCGATAAATGGTTACGTTTAGGTTGCCTCAGCTAAATTGTAACTTATTCCATTACAACTACTACTACTCTACTACTAGTACTCTGAACACCCAAAGTTCGCCGGTTTATTTATAGTGAAAAAATATTTTGACATTGATTAAATTATTAATATATATAATTATTTTTTTTATAGACCTTGCAATTGACTTAGTGATAGTCATTAAGAGGATAGTATCCGCTTCGCGCTCCATACAAACGTAGTTTGGCCCTTGCTTGGATTTTAAACAATGAAAGTCATTGAAATTTTGCAGTAACAATCTTATCATTAAAATACGTGTTCCTGTAGTATACAATTTCATTTCAATATACGGTTAAAAAGTTACACGAGCTCAAAGATTGGCAATTTTCGTTGAAAAACGGCCCAACTTTATGCTAGTATTTCTCGACAATGTATCAATACAGAAACATTCTGATTCGAAAGAAACCCAGATAATATAGTGAATATAATTTTACAAGTTTTTTTTTTACGTATTAACAATATTATGGGAGTAACTAATCTCCAAAATTCGGAACATAAGAAATACGCGTGAAAATGTTGCAAATGTATTGTTGTTTCTCCTCTCGGGCACGAGAGGATCGCTCGCGAGGGATAGAGACAGCGACAACTGTGCAACATTGTTGCGTTCGCGAGGGACACTCCTCTTAAGAGCAACGTTGACAACTATTTTAATTCCAGATTCAGTTCCAATTGCTATTCCAGTTTCTTTTCCGGTTTGATGATCAGTATTTTTATCATCATCATCAGCCTATACTCGTCCACTGTTGGACGTAGGCCTCTCCTAGTGAACGCTACACAGAACAATTTTCGGCTTTCCTCATCCAGCTGCCTTCCGCAAGTCGTCACTCCATGATCGGAATTTTGATCGATAATTCGGTATGTTGATCGGTAGACGAGTTACCATACAATTTTACCGATTGTCCTTTTATACCGTATGGCGCGAAGGAGTAGTGTGTTTTAGCCACCTTGTACTTTTTATGAACTAAAAATATTCATAAGTATTTATGCAAACCTTTAGTGCAAACATAAATATATTTCTTCAAAACACATTTTAAGAAAAATAAATTCCACATGACGCCGATAATAAATTGTACCAACACTTAACATAATTGTTAATGTTTAACTAAGTACATAATTAATTGAATTCATGAAAGTACAATGCACGCCTAATAATTTTCTGTCAGTTAACTTGGTGTTATTTGAAGGCGAGTCTGATTTAGTAAATAATTATGATAAGTGCTACTTATGATTACAAGCTTCATTAATTATTTTGCAGACCGACCGTTCGTTAAGGGCTGACAGTTATTAATTATATAAGCATAATAAATCGGCTATTCAATTTTGTAATTAAAAGTGGGATAATGCTTTTTTACAAAGCTCTTCTTAACGCGAACAAATAGAACTTGCCTATCTCTTGTTTATTCAAAGGCTATAACTTCCAAGTGGGTACAGTTTTTTAGCAAAAGCAATTCACAAATTATATCGTTCTTGTATATACTTACTGGGTTGTAGTAATAAATATTAATTGCCTAAATATAATATAGTACCAAAGTAAATATAAAATTATCGTGTAAGAGAATTTAAGACTTTTAATTTGTCAAATTTTGATGTTAAGATTCAATTTGCACGGTTCAAAAAAATAATCCTAAGGAAAATAATCCGGTAAGAAATTAAAAAAAAGTATACATTCTAATGAAAAAATAAGCACCAACAAATCATGTATGTATGTATATTTATGACTTGGCACCTATCTGCTTAGAAATTTAAAACCACATTTTGCCTAACAATTCTAACTTTACCCTAATATGCCAGGTTAACACTGACCCGGGCTTGTTACGTCCACGTATAATCTGAGATCATTCAACGATCACATCGCGTGATCAAATTATAGTTGCCTATAACTACGTATAATTCCAGCGCTTATACGACAAAGAAGGTTAATGTATCGACTAGAATTCTCAAACTGTAATTCTTGTTAATGGCCCTAACTATTATTATTATAGAGTTGAAAAGCAAGATATATTTATTAACACCATTATCATTAGAAACTAGAATAGTCCTGAAATAGAGGATTTTAAGTATAACGTTGTATGTAAATTATTATCATTGAGACTAAGTTTAGTTTGGTTAATGGATTGTTTTTGAAGATATTTTTTACATAAATGACATGCAAAACAATAGCAATTTGTACTCCCGTTTATATCTCTCAAAAAATCATCGCTCTCAAATGATTTGCTCGGTATAGTAAATACTTATGCAATTTTTGTTTATTGGAATAGCAACGCATTCCAATAATATACTCGATTGCCAATTTATACCATAAAAAAGTGTAACGTATCTGTTGAAAACATTATTTGGAAAACAGCGCTTTGTTAGAGTAGGAAAATGTTATAACAGAAAGAAAAAACGTTATCGCCAGATTTCTTAATACCATACTACGCCGTACTCTTAAATTAATAGCTGTCCCAACCTAACCTACTTTAACTCGTTCATATTCCGGGAACACCCCAAGTATTGCGAAAGGTCATTTATCTAGAGATTGCGCCTCCTTCTCAGAATAAATCACTATTGACGTATCTTATAACTCTAGCGGGGAACGCTTGAATAATATCTTTGTAAAATATGTTTGACAAGTTTTACGGTGAACTTTGTTTGTGTTCAAATCTGCAAACAAAGAATATAAGGTGATAAAATTATGGATTTTGATGGCGAATGAATTCCAATGATAATCTATAATTTGCATTTGGAATATCATTAATATCATTTCCACCATGTTAACTACAAGCTGGTTTCCTTACTCAGCAGTAAAAAAAATGTGAGAAATTTTCAACATTCTCATTTAATATTACAACGCCCACACATCCACCATTGAATGATTTGCTGAATGAGAATAGGCCAGTGCTAACCAATGAAAAATAATTGTAATCATAATATAGTAGTAGTTTCGAGTATGAAAAGATGTATGAACGTGGATGAAGCGAAATAGATATGCAAGAGCCGTAGCAAGTGGTGGTCTGTACTTTCTCTAGCCCTGTGGGAAAAAGGAGTGAGTGTATGTACCTATATACTTATGATAATTAAATATTATGAAAAACCTGCTCAACATTTAACTAAAAATAAAAACAGTCTCCATGCAAATTCAATATCATATTATGAAGCCACTAATAACCAATTAATGTTAATCAATGCGGAATACCGGTAGTAACAAAACGCTCATATTTGGGCCGTAACCAATTTATTGTAATTTAAATAGCATAACCAAATGAAGTGATTATTTCATGATTACTGGTTAACTTCGCATTTTCATAGAGTACAAAATTTCTGGCTAACGTTTATATTTTCAGTAATTAAGTATGATAATATTTTTTTGAGTTTGAACCGTTTCGGTCTAGTATTTTTTCTATAATTTAGAAGTACCTACCTACCTACAGGCTTAAATAACTTTTAACAATCATTCTAGCTGTAATCGCAATTACCGACTGATTCATAACCTATTAATGAGACACAGCCGAGTTAGTAACATACCATCACGCCTGTATTCCCCAAAGGGTTAGGCAGAGGTGTACTTAATGTACACCCACAGTTCGCCGGTATGCTTAGGTCCCATGTAATAGGGGGCGAGCCTATTGCCATTCACCGGGCACAAATCCAGACTCCGAGCTGCTACTGAGAATTTCATAGAAAAACCCAATAACACTTTGCTCGACCTGTGGATCGAACCCAAGACCTCTAGCGTAGCAGTCGCGATTGGGACCACTAGACTAACGAGGCAGTCAAGTGAAAGCCGAGTAAAGTTAAAGATGTAAAGAGTAGTGTAGTAAGAATATAAGGCTTCGAATATCAGGTGAAACCCCTTGCTAGCTGTATACTAGCGGTGTTATTTCGTTGCTCTTAATCTAAAATGAAATCAAAATCTTTGCATAAGACACAAGTGCCCACAGTCATCATAAAGTAGTTCTTAATATTTAATCTCTTAACTATTCTTCATTAATGTCTATCTACAGCAAGTACCTTTTTTCTTTGATAAACTTATCAATTATTTCCCTTTAGCCTTTTCGATTTTCTACTTCAACCATGAAAAACAATTGGAAAGAAATTCGCTTTATTCTGTTTTCAAATCGCGTTAACCATTCCGCTCAATAGAATAAAAGGACTCATAGTCGAATAAACATAATAATATCTGAATTCAATTTTGGAAGTACCCTCACTTTGAAAGATAATGTGGAATATTCTGGCAGCTATTCCTTCCTTTTTATATATACGTGTATTAAGTGTTTGGGCATTTTATTCTAGGTAGTTAGTGCCTTTGAGGACAGGCATAAATCCCAGTTATTAAATTTTCTTGTTTTATTTTGTTAATATATCAATACGACAAATAAAGCTTAAGACATAATTGTCAGATTTAACCTAAAAACGCCACAACCAGTCCATAAAGTAAAACATTTTTTTAGAATTTCGAATAATATTCTGTGCCTTTCATTTCTCCAAAGAACCTTGACCTACCATAATACCTTAGGTTAATAACACCATTAAGTTACAAGATGGTCTTATCAGTTCCATCTTCGTAATAACAACAACTCAACTTGCAATTCTATCTGCTAACAATCATAATTACAATTTCCATTTGCCATTGTGTAGCGTACAACCCTATTCTAAGTCAGGGCTGCAACGATTAATTAGATTGAAGCAGAACACTCGCAAACGCGCTTACAATACTCTGCTAAATAGGTTACGACTACAGACTAGATTCTCTTGTATTGAATTAGGTATATTCAATATTGCGATATATTCAGGATTACGAGATTATGGTCCTGATAAATCGTACGCCATGTGCGTAGTTAATGTTGAAATAATGGTACTGATAAGATAATATTCATTTTCAGTCATCACTGTATCAATTGGCAATCTTAAAAATCTGCACAAAAGATGACATTTCACGATTTATACAAGAATATTATCGTCGTCTTGGCGATAATTATAAGGCACATAGACAACTGTCTGCTGCAAGAGACGGGACCAAGGAATTGGTAATTCTGGAAACAGCAGGCTCAGGAGGGAATGGTAGTATTGGAGGGTACATGGGAAATAAAGTTAGGGGCTAGCCAAAGTAAGACAGGCCCTATACAGAAAATCTGACCCACCTAAGACTTAGAAATAAGTAGATCTACATAAACTGCATTTATATGGATAATTATTAAAGTGTCTCCGGGAGCATTCACAAAACCTTCTTACTAAACTTAATCTATATGCCATGGGACAATGAAAAAATAATACTAAGATACAGAACCTTACGAGGACGTAAAGATAAGTGAGGATAATGTGCTGCATTTAAGATGCCATTATGAAAATCAAGATATTCCGCGGACCTCCCACGCTCGACGTAGGTTTAATAAAATTATATGGTATGTGATGAAATCTCCGTGATAAAATCTAACCATTTTATTCTGACGATCTATTTGGTGAAATCCTGTACTTTATTTGAAGATGTTTAGAGTTTACACTGAAAGACGTTTTCTTTGTGATAGGAGGTCATTTTCTTATATGTGTATATATTTCCTTCTATTGTTTTTGGGTGACATATATGTATTGTATGTATTGCGGCAGTTTTTTAGTATGCAATAGTATATTTCAATATTAATTTTAGATTACTACAGCTAAAACATTAGCATACTTCAGTTCAAACGAGTAATGAGAGAATTGCCAACTCTTTATTTATGTCAGATGTAAGAATTTCCATAGGACTTCCAGTGAGATATTTGTTTTGTCAACCAAAAAGCAAAAGGATTCAAACAAACATCAATCGTCGGACAGTATCAAACAAGAATTCGCATTCTCGTTCAAAGAGCATTAAATGTCTAAGATTCCCTCTTTCCTCGAATGCATTCCAAGAGTCTCTAAAAATTTAATATCTCCACGTCCGCATTAAGTTGAAACTCAAAACTCCGTCGGAGCAAGTCTGCAAAAATATATTTACAAGCTAAAGTTTGTCCGTTTTCCTTGCTAGCGATTTTAATCGAAGTTCGGGGAAGTTTGATACGAGACGTCTAATCTTTGTAGGTATCTTGTACGGAAATTGAAAGGAGATAAAAATGTTTTGCAATAATACCCCACCTGCCAGGCTCGCTGCGATTGCGAGGCGACGCGCCGATGCACTTTCGTATACCAAGATTTGATAGGGCAAGCGCACCGTTGTCGGCACCGGACGATACTGAAATATTTCTGCAATACTGCAAAACTATAAAATTATAAATTTAAATAATAATATTTTGTTTTTTTTTAAGTCCAAAGTGACTTTATGGTTTAAGAGTTCCTTAATACGTTGAATTCGTCCTTCCAAATGTTATGCTTTTTGGTGATGTTGTGCGTGGGTAATTTTTTCTTTCCACAAATTTTCCATCTTTAACTTAGGTCCATTAACAATGAAATTATTTGGTTTTAAGTTATTTAAAGTTTTTATTAGGTACTCTGTAACTTCGATACATAAAATAAGAAACTTTATATTGTTTTAGTAAATTAACCATTTTATATTTAAAAGGAAAACTATTACGTAAGTATATGCGTACTTCTAAGGTTGATGAATTTAAATTATTTTCTTACTCAAAAAGTACTAACTTATTTTCTTTTGTAGCACCTTGTTAATAAGTTGAGATCTTTATTTTTCGTGACAGCACTCGAAATTGTTTTAAATAAAGTTACAAAATTTTAACTTTTCTACAGCAATTAGTGTTCACAAAATTTAATTTAACATAAGACCTTTATAGAATATCAAGTGAACAAAGGACACTTACTTTTTTATAAAAAATATACGTTCTATATAATTTATTAGGATGGTTGGCTTTCTTGGGGGAAGCCTACGTTCAGCAGTGGACGGCAATAGGTTGATATGATGATGATGATGATACAATTTAATTATAAATACTTCTTTTACAAGAATACGTAATAATACTTTTTTATAAGAATACCATATGTCTCATAATACTGTTGGATAGACTACTTACTACATATTATTTTCTTAACCGAACCCGTTAACATTTATATGCCAGCTAATATATACGGTGCTTACAACAATCAAATCACAATATACACGTATGTATGCTATTTATATAAAATCCAATAAAACAAAAACAAATCGTCACAGCCGACAACTGTCCTACGCCCTGCAATATTTATTTATCGAAAAATACGTCGTTTGCTCTCGATACAGATTGGATGCTGATATGGTCGGGTGCGGCCCGTGATTTCCGTGGCCCGAATTGTTTGCTAAATCGTATTTTATTTGCTGACTCTGTTCAATAAAATGCTGATTAATAAATGATTTGTTCCGTTGTTTGTGTTTTGGAGATGGAAAGCGTTTAGCTTGTTGATACTAGTTCCACGAGAAAGTTTAATTGATTCCACGTTTTTGTTGAACCGAGTTTAATTGAAACTGATGATTACACAGATTTTAAACGTTAATTAGTTAAGATACCGTTGGAGTAGGCACTATCCAGTGCCTTCTTTTTTTTATTAACGTGATACGACCGATTTATACTCTGAAGAGCTGATACTATAGTTATTTAACTAAATTTTTAATTAGCTTCATCAACTTAATATATGTTGCAGTTTGCGTTAAAAATATTCTACTTACGTTATAAAACTTCATGTTATGAGTGTAAGTAAGTTGTTTTTCTTACTATAAAACTGCAGGGAACGTAAACCACAAAGTATCAGGACAGGAATTATTTCAGAAAATCTATGATAATGCCTAGATAATAAGAGATTGCGGCTCGCAGATGTGGCGAAATCCTTTACTACAGAATAAGTTTTGCTACTTTCTCACAAACGGGAAACTATGGCTGATAGTACTGAATACAACTGCCTTAACATTGTGTTTAAAGTCTTTGACACGTAGCTCCACGAAGAGTTTATTGAAATAACGTCTATGTTAACTTTGTATACCAATTTTAGATGGGATGTTCACTCAACTTTTGGTAGAGGTAATAGTGTCCTTCTTGCATAAAGTTTTACAAACATCAGCCCACAGTTTTACATATTATATTGAAAGTCTATTATTACTGCTTCACTAACACCCGTTAACCCGCGATGGCTTAGTCGTCATAGCGTCTGGTGTATCTAACCAGAAAACGCAAATTTGAATCCTGCCCGCAGTCGATTTTTTCCTACACGTAAATTTACTTTATAATCTTAGCATGGAAAATTCATTAAAAATACAAAAAGATATCCGTTAACTATTCATACCTCATTAGTCTAGTGGTCCTAAGCGCGACTGCTACGCTAGAGGTCCTGGGTTCGATCCCCAGGTCGAGCAAAGTGTTATTGGGTTTTTCTATGAAATTCCCAGTAGCAGCTCGGAGTCTGGATTTGTGCCCGGTTAATGGCAATAGGCTCGCCCCCTATTACATGGGACCTAAACATACCGGCGAAATGTGGGTGTACATTAGTACACCTCTGCCTAACCCTTCGGGGAATACAGGCGTGATGGTATGTATGTAACTATTCATACCTTAAGAGTACCCTAATAAGTACATCTGTAATGTTACAATACAATTAATTTTAAGTACCTTCTCTTCACGACTTTGCTTATTCTCTTCACTGATAAAAATACTATTCTAATAAGTACTCTTCGCAGACAGCCTACACATTAATTTCAACATACTCATAAATAATCTAAGCCTTCCATTACCTACTTAACTGCTTTTTTTTATTATATTTAAGCATTAAACACTGCGAAATGTTCACAAAGATTTGAATTTTCTAATGAAAGAAAATTTAAAGTGAAAGAAAAATTCGATTTCAGGCAGGGTTTGAACCTGCGTCTCTCTGGTTAAGTACGTACCAGACGCTTTGCCAACTGTGATGTCGAATTTACGTAAAATGTGAAGAGAAATTCGACATCACAGTCTGGTGTACTTAACCAGAGAGACGCAGGTTCGAACCCTGCCTGAAATTTCATATATTTTAGAAAATTCATATCTTTGTGAACTTCCATTACTTTTTTATACAAGCTTTAGCTAAGTTATGACATCATGCATTCATGCTAACACGCTCACACGTGCATTCATGCTGTATGTCCAGATGTCTGGCGAAACATACAAATCATTAAACGTATTACGATTGATGGGATTACATTGCCGTAAGCCGGGATTATTGCTTCGTGCTCTCGACTACTGTTACGAAGCAAACACATAAATATAGAATACCGAGTATTGATCCAATCATAACACGATTCTGCCACTAAGCTGATGGGATTTTATTTGTACTCATGTGGTTTAATTTACATTTCGAATTTCATAGTCAAGTTACATATCTGCGGTTAAGCAGTTATAGATAAAAGCCGGCTATAGTAGTGAAATGAAAGGTCAGGCATTTTTTTAGACACTAGATATATTGTAATTTTTGGTTTTGTGAATGGAAAACAGTCACAAGATAGGTATATTGATGAGTGTTGCGACTTGCACAAGTTTCGCAACAGCAGATCGGGAAAGTGACGAGGCCTACCATTGAACAGTGGCTGAGTTTACTAGAAAAAAAAATCCTATGACTTGCCCATAATATAACAAATAAATGCGAATGATCCACATGGATATCACTCTAAGTGTACCTATTGCAGCATGGCTAGAAATTATTTAGTGTCAATAGACACATCCACTTCTTATAAACGTCTCATGCTGCTTATAACCGGTTATATTATAACCTTGTTGATTGAAGGCAAAAAAGCATTGTGCCGTTTATATCCTACCGTAATGTTCACCCATTTGGCATTAAAATATATGTCTATGGCAAGCTTTTTGTCATCAATTGGTCAACCTGTTGACTCACCTATACATTAATATTATTAGCATGCTGACAAATTAACTCAATACATAATAATAAGTATTCCGTAGATACAAATTCAATAGTAAACGTTATACATACATGGTCCAGCAACAAGCCGTGCTAATGGAGCTTGATAGACAGCATTCAATGTATAATGAACTCGTTTGAAATCACGCGCCGCGTTCTCCGCACATTACTACCATTGTTTGTCGCTCAAATTGACAAATCAGATAACGGGAGGCAACGCTGAATAGCATTTGTAAAATTATTTTGCATATATTCCACTTCTCGTGAAAATTGTGGTGAAACTTGTGTACCTGGAATCAAAATTTTGTTGTATTTACATACCTACACAAATAGATATTGTTACGAGCTGGGGTTCGGGATAAATTAACTAAACCAATTTACCAATAAACAAACAAACACTTTAATTAAATTCACTAAAACACAACAATAATCACCACAACGTCACTATAGTTATACACTACACTCAATAATATCGCACAATTAATCACTTGTTAACTCACTTCGATCTTCACTTGTTCGCTTCCAACACAAGACTACTCTGCCTAACCCTCACGACCGGTATTTATACGCGCAATGAAGATTCCAGAGTCGAATGGTCGCGATAAGTCGATAAATATCGCGTAGGTACCTAACCGCCTATTGTTTCCGGGCGTTGACCCGTGACCTTGGCCTTGAACGGTTATTATTTGCGCGCGGTGCAGTCGGGTACATTCTTTTATGTTTCGACGTGCTTCTATAACGGATCTAGAACCTTCGTGGCCTATCCACGTGTTTCTATTAGTTACTCCGCGTAACACTGCCCCCTCCTAAGACATGCTCGTCCCGAGCATCGTTAATCTTAGTCACGACTCTGTAGGGACCGTCCCATTTTGCCTGTAACTTAGGTGACTTTCCTTTGCTGCGCACCGGGTTATGCAGCCACACTAGTGAACCTTGGTCGAAACCCTTGTTGTTCATCTTGCGGTCGTAGCGGGTCTTCATCCTTTCGGACGTTTGTTGGCCTGATTGCCTGACATGCTCATATATGTCATCCATTCTGGTGCGTAAGTCGTTTGCATAATCAGTCACACAGCGGGGGGCATCAGGGGGAATACCGGTGAGTAGATCCGCAGGCAACCGTAGTTCTCTTCCAAAGTTCGCGAAGGCTGGCGTTACCGTCGTACTTTCATGGACTGCACTCCGATATGACAAAAGGAACGGCTGGATGTGCTTGTCCCAATCCCTTTGCCTGTTTCCTACGACTTTTGCCAAATACCTTTCTAAGGTCTGATTGAACCGTTCGACCATTCCATCAGATTGCGGGTGGTAAGAGGTAGTTCTGGTTTTATGGGTACCCATTACCCGACATGTCTCCTGGAATATTTGAGACTCAAAATTCCTTCCTTGGTCACTGTGAATTTCTAAGGGTACTCCAAATCGACAGAAGACTTCATGAACCAATTTATCTGCGACTGTCGAAGCTTCTTGATTAGGAATGGCGAACACTTCCGGCCACTTAGTAAAGTAATCCATCACAACCATGAAATACTTGTTCCCGCTTTCGCTTTCCGGAAACGGTCCTGCAACGTCTAGAGCTATTCGTTCCCAGGGCGCACCCACGTTGTAGACTTTTAATGCACCCCTGCTGCGCGTATGCGGTCCTTTTACAGCAGCACAACTTGTACATTTACGACACCAGTCTTCAACGTCATCCCGACAGTGGATCCAGTAGAATCGCTCTCGAATCTTCAACAAAGTTCTTTTGACTCCTAGATGACCTCCTGAACATCCGTCATGGTACAGTCGCAGGACATCTGGTACCTTTGCCTTAGGGACTACCATCTGTAGGTGACACTTGTCCCCTTTAGCATTTTCCCATTTTCGGCACAAGACACCATCCTGTATCAATAAACTGTCCCATTGAGCCCAATAACTTT
Organism: Subacronicta megacephala; assembly: GCA_958496365.1. Taxonomy (NCBI): domain Eukaryota; kingdom Metazoa; phylum Arthropoda; class Insecta; order Lepidoptera; family Noctuidae; genus Subacronicta; species Subacronicta megacephala. Next base: position 629,855 of record OY292520.1, on the reverse strand, counting down.
TCGTCACTGTGCTCAGCGCTGCAACATCACTCCATGTTGGTTTCGAGGCGCCAGCTTTCATCCGTCCAAGAATCGGTTTAATATCCGTGTCAATTTCCTGAGCCTTCTGTAAGGTTTCCTTCCATTCATCACTCAGGTCTGTTTTCAGCATCCTCACGGAAACTACTTCCTTAGCCTCTTGTCTGACACAGTGCTTGCACATTTTCGGACATGGTCTTCGTGACAACGCATCTGCGTTACCGTGAGATCTGCCACTGCGATGTTCAATTACGAAGTCGAATTCCTGTAGTAGCTCAATCCACCTTGCTACTTGTCCTTCCGGGTTTTTAAACTGTAATAGCCACTTCAGTGCAGCATGGTCAGTTCGCAAATGAAATTTCCGTCCCAATAAGTACTTGCTAAAATGTTGTAACGTCTTAACTATTGCCAGCAGTTCTCTCCTTGTGACGCAATAGTTCCTTTCTGGTTTTGACAACGATTTGCTGAAGTAGGCTATCACAACCTCCTGATCTCCTTTTCGCTGTGACAAAACGCCACCGATTCCTGTATTACTTGCGTCTGTGTCCACGATGAACTCGTTCTCCGTGTCAGGGTAGCCCAGTATGGGTGTATTACACAAACGTTCCTTTAACTCTTGGAAAGCACGTTCACAGTTTGCATCCCAGCGGAACTGCGACTTTTCCTCAGTCAGTTTGTGTAGAGGTTTCGCAATGTCCGAAAAATTCTTTACAAACCGACGATAGTAGGAGCACAATCCCAAGAATGCTCTAACTTGCGTCTTATCTTTTGGAACTGGCCAGTCTTTGACAGCAGCTACCTTCTCTGGATCGGTTTCGACACCCTTCTCAGAAACTACATGTCCCAAAAAACTTACTTGGTGTTTGAAAAATGAGCACTTCTTCGGACTTAACTTTAAATTGGCTCCTTGAATTTTTGATAGCACACGTTCAAGGTTTTGAAGGTGTTCATCAAACGTACGGCCCACAATGATGATGTCATCCAAATAGACCAAGCAGGCATCTCCAATTAGGCCAGTAAGCACTAGTTCCATGAGTCTCTCGAACGTGGCAGGAGCATTGCACAGTCCAAATGGCATGACTTTAAACTGCCACAGACCCTTTCCCGTAGAAAATGCAGTCTTCTCTTTGTCCTTGGGGTCTATTTCCACTTGCCAGTAGCCACTTTTTAGGTCCAGGGTTGTAAACCATTTCATTCCGGTTAATGTATCCAGCGTGTCATCGATCCTTGGCAATGGGTAGCTGTCCTTCTTCGTGACATCATTCAGCCGTCGATAGTCAACACAGAAGCGCATACTGCCATCTTTCTTTTTCACCAAGACCACAGGAGAACACCACGGGCTAGACGAAGGCTCTATTACGCCATCCTTCACCATTCCCTCAATCATGGTCTCCACTTCCTTCTCTCGTGCAACTGGTAGCCTCCTGGGTCGCTGACGAATTGGTAACTCATTGCCAGTATTAATCTTGTGCTGAACCAATCCAGTCTTACCTATGTCCGCGTCATTTGAAGAGAAAATGTCAGCGTACTGGAACAACATCTTCTTGGCCTTGTTTGTTTCCTCTTCAGATAAATCATTCCGACAGTCTTCCAAGAGCGTTGCCACGTTAAACTTTGGATTTTGAACGATATTGCCAGTACACTGATCATTGCACCGTCGCATCCAGGCTACTTCTTCACAAGTACCCATTAATGTGCCCTTCTTAATCACTTGCTCCTTATCACTTGGGTTCAAAATGCGCACTGCTGATACATTGGTAGTCCTAACCAACGTTCGTGCCATCTTCCATGGGAAGTCACCGTCCAACCTTTCTATAAGAACGCATCTATTTATCTGCCCAGCATTCTTCGGTAAAGTCACAGGGACGATTGTTTCCGTTTTAGGGGCAAGGACAATTTTCTTTAGGCAGAACACATTCCCAGCAGTTGCACCTTCCATAAACACTTCTTCTGAACCGCACTTCAATACTCCTTGATTCAAATCGATCTCACAACAATGCTTTCGCATAAAGTCCAAACCCAGGATGCAATCATCTACTATGTCGGCTATGATGACATTATGCCGATATAATCTGTTTCCAAGTTTCAGTTCCATCTCCTTCTCGCCTCGGACGGGTATGTGCTGACCAGTAGCTGTTACAAGTTGTATGCTATCACGGTCATAGATAGAGTCCCCAAGAACCCGACGTGCCACCTGAGAATTCACGACCGTGCGAGAAGCTCCAGTATCTAGTGTTAGCCTACAGGGTGTTCTGTTGACTTCGCCTTTGATGATTAGGCTATTCCCATCATGGGCTTGCGAGATCGAAATCCTTGGGGCTCTTTTCCCACCAGCCAGCACCCGCCCCGCAGTCCTGGCTTTCTCTAGTTTCCCTGCTGCTCATCGTTGGTGGTATCCACCACCCTTACTCTATCGCTCTGACCCTTTTCACGCCAGGAGGTTCCCTTTGGGCAATTTGCTCGGAGATGGCCCTTTTCCCCGCAAATGTAGCATCTAGGCGAACCACCATCTCTTCGACCCTCGCTGCGTTTCGCGCATCCCACCTGGAAGTGACCCTTTTCCCCGCAGAGATGACATGTAGGCAACACAACCTCCCGGATACGGTGAGCCCGATGGTCCTGTCTGACTGCCTCCACTTCTAAGGCATGGGCCAAGGCGTCTTTTAGAGTATTGTGGTGCCCAAGTCTCACAGCGGCTCTGACTTCCAGGTCGCGAATTCCATCGACGAACGCCTGGACCAGATTTCCATCGATTTGCGCAGGTTTGGACTGATAGGCTTTCCGAACCAACTTTTCAACTTCTACAGCCCACTGCTGTAGAGTCTCGGCACTACGCTGTACCCGGTCCTTCAGCTGAGCACGAAACACGTATTCCAGGTGTGCGTCGCCATATCTCGAATCCGACGCTTCAAGTAGCTGGTCGTAGGTCATGTCTTTACCGAGGGCTTCCAGCACTGATAAAGCCTGGTCGCGGAGGGACAAGGTGAGTGCAGTCATGGCTTGACTTTTGTCCCACCCATTCGTCTTCATGAAGGCTTCAAACTGGATCCTGTAAGCCGACCATGAGGAGGTTCCATCAAAAGGTGGCACTTTAAACCCATGTAGTGAGGTGGTCATGGGAGCAGCAACCACCGGAGCCACAATTCCGTTTCCTGCCTTTATATCGCCTAACGCCTTTGTAACGTTGGCAATCTGTTCTTCGGCTTTGGAGATACGACTTTCATGCTGTTCCACCTGCTCCTTCATCACCCCAAGCTGTTTGCCAAGAGTGCCATGCAAATCTTTTATGAGGAGCATCTGTTCCTCTTGGCGGCGTGCCTGCTCCTCTTTGTCCTGCTGCAGTTGCTCTTGTAGTTGGCGTGCCTGCTCCTCCTGACGGAGTGCCTGCTCCTCCTGACGGCGTGCCTGCTCCTCCTGACGGCGTGCCTGCTCTTGCAGGATTACCATCAAGGCCGCCATATCAGGTGCTGGTGCAGGAGCAGCTCCAGATGGTCCAGCAGCTGGTTCTTCCAGCGGTTGCTGACGGACCAAAGGTTGTGGTGGAGACTCTTCAAAACGTCTCTGGTCCATCTCCTGCTGCCGCTGACTTCTGGTACGAATACCGTCAGTGTCCTTAGGTAAAACTGGCATAATTTATCCCACTACTTCTGACACCAAATTGTTACGAGCTGGGGTTCGGGATAAATTAACTAAACCAATTTACCAATAAACAAACAAACACTTTAATTAAATTCACTAAAACACAACAATAATCACCACAACGTCACTATAGTTATACACTACACTCAATAATATCGCACAATTAATCACTTGTTAACTCACTTCGATCTTCACTTGTTCGCTTCCAACACAAGACTACTCTGCCTAACCCTCACGACCGGTATTTATACGCGCAATGAAGATTCCAGAGTCGAATGGTCGCGATAAGTCGATAAATATCGCGTAGGTACCTAACCGCCTATTGTTTCCGGGCGTTGACCCGTGACCTTGGCCTTGAACGGTTATTATTTGCGCGCGGTGCAGTCGGGTACATTCTTTTATGTTTCGACGTGCTTCTATAACGGATCTAGAACCTTCGTGGCCTATCCACGTGTTTCTATTAGTTACTCCGCGTAACAATATAATGGTTCGTTCTCTGCTGTTTGTTTAATAAGGAGGTCTCGTAGTGACTATGTACTCCAGAAAAGAGCCAAAAGATATAATGTACTTAGTGCGCCTACATCTAATCTGTCCTAACTTCTTTTTAATTAGCGAAACGCTAAGTAAGGTTAGAAGTACAAGTAGATTTTGCAATGAGACTAACAAACAAATTATACAAAGATTTGCTTACTAGAATTTTGACATAAATACTTGTACCTTATAATTATCAAAATACTATCTGCAGTGATCAAATCTACTGAAGGACTTGTTATTGGGAACAGGAACGGGAACTTCTTGTAAAATTCTGCATTGTTTTCCTCCTGGGCTATTCTTATTCCACGTATTCCATAAATAATAATTCTGTCAAGATTTCGTAAGAATAACAATTCCGCAAATTTATAATTAAAGGGGAAAAACCACTAAGTTGGAGACAGACCACTGTTGTCTCCAAATAATATATAAAGCTACGTTTGACAAATATATACTTAGGCGGCATTTCATCACGTCAGAATAGCTTCTTCTAAATTAAAAAATGGAACAGAATTTGTATGAAATAAAATGCCGAGTAATTTAACGGGAACTTGTTCGGAGTTGGTAAAATACGCCTTTAATCTATTTAAAACGTCTGTGCACTCTAGCTTAATCAAACTGTAGTATCAGCCTTAATCGCACATTCGATATCCACAGTTGACTGGGTACATGTATATCGACACGTTGGGGTTATTCTTAGCTCCAATCGATGCCTAGATTTGCATACCAACTGCATTGCGAACCTATTTGGCTTGAGTTTGGAGGCGTAAATTTGGAGCTTCTAAATATTCGTACATACTTGTCGTATATTTTGGCGCAGTTAGGAATGATATAGAAATATATTATGCAACTTTGCTCTTTTTCCGTAAGTTTTAAGATTTAGGTAAGCGAACGCAGAAAACTTGAGGCAGGATTTTGATATCGTTAGATTTTCCGGATAATGCTTGAACATTACATAAAATAGACGGTTAGATCATAGGGCTCAGTAGAGATGTACACCCTCTTTGCGCCAGTAATTTTTTTGATGCCCTATTTACAGAGGGCGAATTTGCGTGTTTATAGAAAGCATAGAAAAGACCCATACACGTTTTTTCATCTGGCAATCGACCTAGAACCTAGACTCAGCAGAGACCGTTATGATCAATATTAATGAGCAGAGACAAAATAATAAAACAAGCAAACAGTGTGTAACCCTCTTATCCTTGCTAATATAGATAACTGAATTGAGAATAAAATTAAAATAAATAGTCAGATAAAATGTTGAGGGACCTTTAAAACTGCGTAATAGTCGCTACTTAAGGTATTTAAGTTAACCAAGCTCAATTCCAACCACATTCTAAAGAAATTAAAAATAAAAACATTAAATGTTCACGTAGGGTATGTGTGAAAATAAAAAACGCTTCTCGCCCCGAACATAGCTTCCGACACGCATAAAAACCATATAACTGTAGAACGGAAAGGCGATAATGAGTGAAAAAAATAATACTTTCGTCCACCGCTAACCCTAACCATACGAGAGCATCAACATTAGTAAAGATAATCACAGGGTTGTCACTTTATTTTTTTTACGTTTTAACCGCCCAAATTGGGTTTAAAAATTAAAAATTATTGTAGTTGCATAAATCTATGTTTATTTTATTGTTTGTAAAGCGTAATTATTGGTTAGATCAATCAGACTTAGGCATCTGATAATAATGATAAGCTTCGCAAATATGTCTTCTATTTCCAAAAAATATCACTTATAATAAGATATTTAACTTCTTAAAAATAGTAGTAAAAAAGTATGATCATTACAGTGCGTACAAAAACACAAATATTATTAGATATTTAATTATTTACAAAAATATGCAGTTCTCCGGTTCTCCGTATGTAATTGCTGCTGTGCATATGCAATAGACGAATAGAATTTTCTCGATGCATATGCCAAAAAAGTATAACCGTGACCACAGATTAGACGACCGGCGCGGATGACGCAACTTAGTGGGATGTTGCCATAGTCGAATATTGTAAAACGCACTGTTTTACGGCATTCTTTTATAATTTTCGTAGTATTTTTTGTATTTATTATTGTGATAATAATATTTATTAATTTGATTTTAAAATATTTAACCTTCTTAGTACTAGGTCAGAAGCTGCACCGTCCGACGTCAAAGTGTCGACGCCGGCTGTTGCTGAAAATCAGCGCTGTGACTCTGCATTGCGCACGAGTCCATAGCATTATGGTGAGCGAGGGCCATTTCGCGTGGATGTGACGCATACTACCGCAATAGTTTTACTTCTTTGTTTATATAAAAATGTATCTTGTGTGCGTCCTGTCTATTTGAATAAATTTATTTTCTTTCTTTCTTTCTTTTTACCTAATCCAAATTATGCCATGCCTGTGTATCATATTTATAAACACCAATATAATATACCTACCATAGCTAGTGCTTGCAGTGTTATCCGTGGTGGTATCCGTTCTTATCGTTTACCTATTATTTACCTCATTCTTACACTATTAGTAATGAAATGAAATGAAATGATATTTATTTCTGTAAATAGATCTTTTAAGACACTTTTACAAGTCGTTTTTGAAGTATCGTACTTATACCGCTTTTACATTTGTGAATTGACAGTTAGTTAACACACATAATTATTATTATCCCCCTATTTAATGGTGCAGAGCACGTTGCTTTACAAAATTCTCATTGTCAAATAAATTCTGTAATTATCCATAAAACGATTTTCAACAAATAATTAAAACAACGAGTAAATAACGGTATTGCCATAAACAGCAAACATCAGTTCGATTTTTGGCAAACCACTGCTATCGAGATTACCTTAGTTTATTATAAAATGAAGCTGAATTTGTACGCTGAATATAGCATTAAATGTTGCATGAAATAATTCGCAATGTCGACAATTAAAATGCCAATAAATTAGCTAGCATAAGTGTTAAAAACGTTTATTAATTTTCACGCAAGAACAAACTATTTAAATGTGCGTGAATGTGCAAAATTGTTTTTTCTGTCATTAATTTGTTAAAATGGGTTCGTGGAAACGTTTATATTATATTGAATACAGCTATTTATTGACAAAGGTATATGACTTTCTACTTTCTTCACGTCATCCATCCATCCATCTTATCTTAGTGCGGAATGTCATAAAATTCGAACGTATCCAATCCACTATATTTATATTTTCTTACCCGCTTTTTTTTTTGGGGATAGTCCAGCTTTTTCAATGGACATACTTACTAAAACCATATGGTAGCGGCCATCTTGCAAGGATATACGCACAATTTTTCCCACAATTTTAATCATGCCACGCTCATCGGGCAACGACATTATTTACAACATTACATTTTTATTAGTTGCCACGAATTAGGAAAAGAACCTGACGCCATTAGTAACAAATTAATACTTCGACCTGCTATTGAAAATAACCCATACCTTTACTCGACCTGGTTTCTGAACCCCTCATGATCAGTAGTTGCGCTTACGGTGTCTGAAGAATAGAGATAATCATTGACATAGTCAGAATCAGAATCAGAATCAGAATCATTTATTTGTAAAACATAGGTAATACATATTGGTCTTTACTTAAATAGTTAGTGCGCTATGTTTTGCCTTATAGACATACAAATATAGTTGTGTGTAGGTTAGAAACAATTACTAGCTTAGATTATAGTACATTAATAAGTTCAGTTAATAATAATATACAAATCAAAGTTTCATGCTAATTGAATTAAACAGTAAATGCAAGGTTAGGAATTAAATTGGAATTGATAAGTAATAAGAATTAGTCGAACAGTGAGTTATCATTAAGGAATTCATCAATTGTATAGTAACATTTCTCTATTAATAATTTAGTTAGTGATCTTTTAAATTGTACAAAAGTCATATTTTTAATACTATTGGGTATTTTATTGTAAATTCGCGGAGCAATACCAAAGAAGCTTTTTTGCATTAATGCAGTTTTACACTGTATGTGACACAGCTTATTAAAATACTGCGCACGTATTGGTGTTTTTCTAACTGTAGACAATTTTTGAAAAGGATGTGGATTATTTTTTACAAACAAAGCTGTTTCCAATATAAATAAAGACGGAAGCGTTAAAATTTTTAAAGATTTAAAATAAGAAACGCAGCTATCAGTTGTTTTGAGTCCGCACATTGATCTTACACATCGTTTTTGCATTCTAAATACAAGTTCCTTGTCAGTTGACTGCCCCCAGAAAATAATGCCATAACGAAGAACAGAGGCAACTAGTCCATGGTATGCTGTTAAAAGGGCCTGGTTATTAACTTTTCTTGAGAGTTGAAAAAGTGCATATGCGGATTTATTGAGGCGTTTGCATAGTTCTTGAATGTGAGGCTTCCAGGTGAGCTGGTTATCAATTAATATACCCAAGAATTTACCCTTATTTACTTCCTCAATGTTACACTTCTTGTAAGCAACACTAGTTTTTGGGATTTCGCAGCGTTGATGGAAGTGCATAATTTTAGTTTTATTTAGGTTTATTACTAAATTATTATTATCAAGCCAATCTATAATTTCACATAAGCATTTATTAATATCACTTTCATAATTAATTTGACTAGTGCACTTTATTACAGCTGTACTGTCATCAGCAAAGAGAATCATTTTATGAGATGTTATTTTCGGAAGATCATTGATATAAATGGTTGAAGATCTTATTGGTATGTCAGAAGTACTGTGAGAGGAATTTATGAAAGTGTTGTTAGCCTTTTTTGTTAATTTCGTACAGTTTATATACATATATTAGTTACTATAATTGGTTAAGCGACCGTTGTAATTAATTAAATAAATAAATAAATAAAAATAAATAAATCAAGAAAAGTAGCGGCCCTAGTACGCTACCTTGTGGGACGCCATATTTTATATACCTTGGCTTTGATGTGTATGTGGTTTCTAATTTAGTCTTTGGACATATTCTAGAGACCTATGTGCATTGATGCCTATTACTTAAATACGATTTTATAAGCTGAAGGATGTTCCCTCTTATACCATAGCCATGTAACTTGTTTAGTAAGATCTTATGGTCAACATAGTCAAAAGCCTTCGTCATGTCAGTATATATAGCACAGACAGGATTTCTCTTATCTACTGAAGTTATGATACTGGCTAGTAATTCAAATAGTGCCATATTAATAGTAGTATTTTTTCGAAATCCTTTTTGTTCTTTGCAAAATAAGTCTTTCTTTTCGAAATAGGAGTAGAGAGAGTTATATATGACTTTTTCAAAAACGTTTGAGAATATAGGAATTTTGGCAATTGGTCTGTAATTTTTGAAATCTGTTTTATCATCACTTTTATGTAAAGGTTTAACAATAACTTTTTTTAGCTTTTCTGGGAATACGCCACCAGTAATACTTAAGTTAATTATATGTGCTAATGGTGGGCCTATTACTTCCTTGCTGTATTTAATAACTTTTGTAGACACGTCATCGTATCCCATAGTATTAGTGTTTTTTAAGTTGCAAATTATCCTTATAACGTCATCTGTTGATACGGGTTGCATAAATAATGAGTTTAGTGTCTGATTTTTTGAATTATGTTTATTTAACGATATGTCAGGTTTTATATTATTTTCAATAACATCAATAAAATAATTATTAAATTCATTAGCTATGTCCATAGGGTTTGTTAGCAACAAATTATCTTTTTTTACACTTAATATAGCCTCTCGCGGTAGACATAATTTAGATTTGTTTATTATTTGCCAAGTTGCTTTTGATTTATTTTGAGAGGTAGCTATGAAATGGTTATTTTGCGCTTTTTGGGTTAGCTTAATAATTTTCCGATATAGTTTAGTATAATTTTTAAAATTTATTTTATTTTTTGAGTCAGGATTTAGTCTGTACGCCCAAAGTAACTGCCTTTGTTTCTTGCTGCATATTTTTATTCCGTGTGATAACCATTTTGTTGCTTTACTAGTTTTAATTGTAATATGTTTTTCCGGAAAACACAATTTATAAAAAAGAGAGAAATCTTCCATGAAACTATCAAAAGCTTCGTTTGCATCTTTGGCACTATATACATGGGTAAAAGATAGGCAGCATAGATGAGTTTTAAAGCAGATTAAATTTTTCATTGTATGTCTTGTTTTTTAATTTTCCAAAATTTCAATTTACAAGTTTTGTTAATCGGCACTTTTAGTATTTGTGCCGTGTGATCTGAGAGAACTAAATCTATAACTTCCGCTTTACAATCTTTTCGGTAATTGTGTGCAAAATTATCGATACAAGTGTGACTGGATAATCTAGTAGGTGTATAAAGTGCTAGGTTTAAATTGTATCGCATTAGAAAGTATTCAAGCTCTAACGTAGTTTTGTTCCTTTTCAATACATCAATATTAAAATCTCCACATAGAACGATTTTTTTATTTGAGGAAAGGCAGACTTTTGATAATATAATTTATAATTTTTCATAAAAGTCAACACGTTATAATAAATTAGGTGTGTTCATAATTTTACTACTTTGTACGCAGTATTGATTACAAATTTTGCAATTATTTAGATTTTAATACCCAGCTTTATATAGAATTTAAACAACATAGGTTATTATATTTTATAATAAAGACGACATAAGCTTGAAATAGCTTATATCTTTAAATAACTATCATATCCCAGTCCCACAGTCTTTGTGTGTTTGCACCCAAAAGCGTAGGCCATCCCATACGTATTTATACGTCCAATCCCGCCTTATTGCCCCATACTAACCTTCATCAGCAGACCTCCATCCCAATTAACGAGTCCAATGGACCTGACATTTGCACGCTATTTTCAAATTAAACAAAAACAATACCCAAACATTGATTGCATGAAAATTAAAAACACAAAAATGCGTTATTTTTACAAATACATCCCATTTTATCACCGGTCATAATTCTTGTTAAAATAACAGTGAGACTGAAGCCTTGGATTAACAATTAAGATTACGGTGCCTAAATGAAAGTTAAACAAAAGATGTCGTTTGACCTCCCACAGCACAGATAAAAAATCTGAATAAATTGTCCGGTTAATAGTGTTGCGCAGGTCACATTGGGAGGGTCGAAACTTTTCTTATTTACACTTTTTTCGCTTATGTTGCAAGTTAATAAAGTCAGCAAATATTTTTAGAAAACACTATATAATCGTAATGGAACACATTCAAACAAAAATAAAATAGTAACCATTTTTGTGATTTTTATTTCCGAATCTAAATTTAAAATGATTTAATAATGTGGAAAATCTATGTATGCAGATTAAACATTTGTATTTGTGTAGGTGAGAGAGACAAAGAACAAATATCAAGGGAATGTGAATGACTTTTTCAGCGAATTAAAATGAAATTTTTCATTCCACCAAATATTTTATTAAAGTATTCCAATATCTGGAGCGAAGCAATGTTATCAAACCTTACTTGAGAATCCTGAGGCCTCTCCAAACTGTAATTTCAAACAAAGCGCATAAAACAATCAACAAATGGCGCATCAGGATCGTTTGTAAGCCATTTTATTACATGTACAGCTGAAACCGAGTGAAAATAATCACAACTTTTAATAACCTTTGTTCGGGGAGGCGGTATTATTTTAAGGCAGGGCTGGCGAACATATTTTATGGTTTTTAAATATTTTTAAATGTTGCAATAGTTTTGTTATTTTGGATAATAATATCTCCTAGTTTAGAGTTGATTGTCACTTTTCAAAATTCCGATGGCATGTGAATTCTGTAGCACTAGAAGGAGATTTGGAGGACTAAAGTATTTGACCTACAAACTGAACTTTTATCTGCTTCTAAGCACTATTTCTCCATTCCATTTTGAAGACAATAAATGCAAATTTATTTGTAAGATAAATTGAGTTTTTTAATTTATCTTTATTTGTAACAACCAGACCAGTAACAAAAACAAATATTTTCTTATTACTAGCTTTGACGACGCATCACAATTTTATTTTATTTTTTCAAAAGGTAAGGCCTTTGCGTTTGCCATCCCTATTCGAGAGGCTTCGTTGTCTGCAAACACTACGAAATTGAAATTGCAGCTCTAGGGTTGTCGACCTTCGCTGCAAATACAAGTTTTAGAATGCCTGCTCTAATTTTATACAATGGCAATGTTGAGAAAGTTGCACTAAGATTTAGTTTAAGTTTTAATTAGGTACAACTTTAAGTAGAGTTTATTATAAGATTATGGTGGCATTAGTAGCGTTAAAAAAAAAATTCTAAAATACCTTCTACTTCTATCCATTTTCTGTGTTTATAATTGACGAGAGAGAGACGTCAAAGCGAGAATCAATTTTGATAATTTGAAAACAACATGATAATATACATATATACTTATATAATAAAGCTGAGGAGTTTATTTGTTTCTTTGAACGCGCTTATGTCTTACTAACAGTCGGATATAAAAAAATACTTTTGTATACGATATGAATGTATGAGGAAGGCTCATAGCACGCTTTGATCCTTAGGAGCAGGGGAAAGCTAGTGAAATCACTAATATTTTCTCTAAATAACCATTATAAAATGGACTATGGATCTGTGTTTCTTGTACAGTCTGAGCCTTACTTAATACTTATTTTTTCTTTTTTGAAGTTTTAGTGAATTAAAACTTGTCTATCTGGAATTAATTTAGTCTTTAGTTTTTCTATTTAGTAGTAATTGGTAAAGTTTCTGTGTATAGGATTTAAGTGAGTTTATTCTTACCTAACAAATGTTTTGTTTCTATTACAGGTAAGTATGCACAAATTATATCAACGTGAAGATGCTGCAATGAATACAAAAACAAGCCTTTCAGAATTTAAGTAAGAATATGAAGTGATCATCAATTTTAATCAAGTTCAAACGCAATGATACTGTAAGTTATATAATTTTTATTTTGTGTTTAATTTATATTTAAGAGCCGTTCAGTAGTTTCTCTTGTATTTTGTTTTTACTTCCGTACCTTCATGTAATCAACCTTTAAATAGTTCGTATAATTGGCCAAGTGAAGGGTCAAAACGCATCTAAGGGTCACCACACGTGACGCTTTAGGCTTATTAGCCAGTATCGTTGTCTTGGTTTCTCACTAATGTCGTGTGTAATGGCCTTAAAGTTGGGCCAGGAAAAATGAGATTAAGTAATAGAGTCAAGTCAAGTCATTTTGTAGTTACTAAAGATTCGACAGATTTAGAAGTATTTTACATAACTTTAAAGCTTATTTGGACACCCACTTTAACGAACACAATAAAAACAAATCACAATCATAATATCACTAATATTATGAAACTGCCCTATAACTAAATAAAATAACAATAATCCATTGCCGGGTGTGAATCAAAGGAATAAAAATGAATTATTGATATGTCACAGTCATGGACAATACTTTTGCTTTAATTTTGATGATCAATTATTAAAAAACCTGTAATGTCCCAGCTTCCCAGCTCCTTTCTTCTATTTGTTTCACAATTACAACAAATAAACTACATACATACCATCACGCCTGTATTCCCCGAAGGGTTAGGCAGAGGTGTACTTAATGTACACCCACAGTTCGCCGGTATGTTTGGGTCCCATGTAATAGGGGGCGAGCCTATTGCCATTTACCGGGCACAAATCCAGACTCCGAGCTGCTACTGAGAATTTCATAGAAGAACTCAATAACACTTTGCTCGACGTGGGGATCGAACCCAAGAGCTCTAGCGTAGCAGTCGCGATTGGGACCACTAGACCAACGAGGCAGTCGGTCGAGGCGTCGACAAATAAACTAATCAATAAAAAAACGGTTACGGCCACCGTTACCCTATTAGCTATACAGTTCAGTTAAATGCTAAACCAGTGAGCTAGTGTTATATAAAATCGAATATAATATATACCAAAAGAATAATTAAATACCGAAATTTTCGTATAGATGGAGCCACTAAAACGTAGACCGTTATTTTAGTGGCTCCACAAACATGTCGATCCGGTTCACATTCATTAGTTGAATTGGTCAGAGGCCGTGCTTAACTTTTATGTGCTCGGACCCCACTGTCATGGTAATGAGACCGGCTTTTTATGAGCTGGACTTAGGTTATGTAAGCTTCTCTGCATTTAGTTCTGATATGTTTTTTTATTTAACCCAGACCGGCTTTTTATGAGCTGAACTTAGGTTATGTAAGCTTCTCTGCATTTAGTTCTGATATGTTTTTTTATTTAACCCAGACCGGCTTTTTATGAGCTGAACTTAGGTTATGTAAGCTTCTCTGCATTTAGTTCTGATATGTTTTTTTATTTAACCCAGACCGGCTTTTTATGAGCTGAACTTAGGTTATGTAAGCTTCTCTGCATTTAGTTCTGATATGTTTTTTTATTTAACCCATTTACTGCCGCTGTGTGTTAGAGAATTTTTGATTTCGGACTGGGCGCCAACATGGATGCCCCGTTGCAAATGGGTTATTGTCGGACTTTTACCGACTAAAATCATAGACATCGGCCGGTCCTACGGTTAGAAGATGGTTCCAAGATCACTAGTGCGATACCATATTTTTTTATTTATATGTAATATAAATAAAAAAATATGGTATCGCACTATATATATTTATATGTTCATGTTGTGTTCATTCACAATGTGCAGCAGGAGAGCAGCTACACACCTAATTAATGCCGGAGTTAACGAGATTAGCCCGTTTGCGTAGTTTGCGTAGCGAGGTTTCCCGCTGTCGAGATCAATTATGTCGGTATATTTTGACTCGAGAAATCATGTCACAATTCAGCATGATAATTACTACGAATCAGTTTCCAATATTAACTTCCTGGCCTCTCCCTTTGTTACGACCGGAAGGCAAGTGAAGTAATCAATTCGAATGTTAGCAAATACGGACGCAATTCTCAGCATTAAGACAGAACTGTTGGCAATAGAAGCCTTTATGCGAATGGATACAGGCGAGATAGATATATCTAATATGTATACAGGTTGACCGCTAAGACACTAACGATATTAACAAGGAGTATTCGATTCTTGTTCAAATAATAAATACGATAAAAACTAAATTTCTTATCTTATTTCCCTATAAATCAATGAAGGATACATTTCCGATGCGCGATGCTGAGAGCGTTAATTCTGTCGCACATAGATAGAAATAAATGTAGGTACCTATTCTGTGTTGATAGCGCAGCACGTGCACGATGTGTTCATGCGTTACGTTATTAATTCCTTATCTTAAGGTTAAGTCTACTAAGTAGTCAATTAATGTTTAAATGGAATGTTATTTTTGAACACGTCCTCGAGTATCGTTAGTGTCTCACCAGTCAATCTGCATATCTATCTCTATCACTCTCTCTGACTAATCATGATACGGGATGATACATGATAACATTGATCATTCATACGGGACCGGCAAAAATTATGATAATTAAGATTATATAATTTAATACAACTTAACAATGTAATTGCCTCCCATTTTTAGAAATATACCCATATCTATAGAATTATCTTGTCATATAATAAGTTAAGAGTGATTATAAAATTAAGAAAAAGTACACATTAGCAATCACTGGCAATAATTTTATTAACGATATTTATTATAGACAAACATTTTGATAAATTCTTGGCATAGATATGAATTGCGACAAAATTCTCGAAGGTGTATAAATATTGCCAGCCCGCCATGGCCAAGTACTGTAGGCAGCGTAGCCTACTTAAGTAATTATATTTCAATAGAACTTCAAAACGAACTTTTGTTCAGTCTTCTCTGCCTTTAACTGAATAGGAACTTTATGCTTACAGTACTAAGCTCACAATCAGTTGTACAATCACTTTATTTGAGCTGAAACCATGTAATACCTTGATGCAATATTTTATATAATCCATTCCAGAGTTCAATATTTGCTTCTGTCGAGTTTGTTCTTATAACACAGTTCTGCTTGCTCTGCAGAAGTAGATGGTTAATTCATAGATGTATTAGTTGCACTGTGGAAATGAATGCTTAATAAACTGGATATAATATGTTCTGTCTGTCTGTTAGTTCTAGCTTATCTCCGAAACGGCGACTGCCATCAACCTTGCACAAATCCAGACTCTGAGCTGCTATTATGACGCTTATTTCATATAAAAACATGGCAATCAAACTTAAGACATCTAGCGTAGCAGTCGCACTTAGGACCACTAGACTAATGAGGTAGACCATGTGTACAGAATCAATTATAATTTACGTAGGTATCACTGAAGCGAATATTTACAATAAACTTAAGTAAACAGAACCCTGAAAATATAAATAAAGGTCTTAAGTAAGTTGACTATAAGATTTAATCTTAACTGGAGCTCAATCAGCTATGAAGTAAGGGTGTATAATATCGTAAGTAACTTGAAAGTCAACGTACTTTCACGTGAAATATTAACGCCAATAAATCACATTATTCCAATTTATGTTAAAAACTGTGATTAAATAAGTTTACGCCTAATGGCAGTTTCACGCTTAATGGGCTGAAAATCAAAATTTTTACGTTTATATTTTCAGGATTCAGGCTTCAAATTGATAAAGCCTAATCGAGGTTCATGGTTCACTGAATCACTGCGTATTTTGTAAAATTGTAAAGAAATTTCTCGAAAGTTTATCGTAATGTGATTGAACGCTACAATATTATAATAATATGGTGGTGGTTACACACAATTTTGTTTTTCGTTCAATGTCACATGCCACGCAATTTAAACCAATTTGTATTAAAAATACATTCGGCAATGTTATGCATTTTGATGTTAACAACCAGGCAAGATGACTTGATAGCCTAGAGTCTAAAGGAACTCTAGATATAACTGATCTTGTGTAGTCATGATTCTTGTAGTCTTAAGCGCGACCGCTGAGTAAACCGGTAAAAGTAAGGGTTATTGGGAGAAATTTTCGATTATTTCCCAATAGCAGCTGGCGTACTACTACTACTACATGGGATCTTAACATACCGGCAATCTTTGAATGTACAGCTCACTCTGCAGAACCCTCATGAAATACAAGTGTTAATGGTATATTATGTTAGGTATATGTAGCCACTACAACTTTATAAAACAACATTGCACACACTCTTGTCTTCAACAGTCGCATCAAAACTTTGTGCATGCCACGAGCTATGTTACCAAAGAGACGGTTAAATAACATTGAAAATGATAAACGTTCTCTACACGGAATTAATGTCGTCAGTCGGAGTCCACTCAAATTCTCTAACTAAACCATGCATTCCTTATTCCCCAGCGTGCTCCGGACTACGGCACTAATATAACATATCCCGCGATTAAGCTATGGTGATATTAGAACGTTTAGAACTGTTTCAATGGATTATATTCTGCGGGTTTTGCGTCTGGTTGTCATGTTTTATGTGTTCATGGAACTAACCATTTGATTACACTAAATGACAATTACGGAAATAATAATATTTGAATTGAAATTCAGAAAGGTAGTCAATACTCATATAAAATACCTGATAAACTCTATGGGAGTTATCAGCCATAACATGTCGTGGCATTACGTTTTGAAACTGCATATTTCTCATATTATTAGAACACAATACAATTATTAATAAATTATAATTATTTAAGACTCACTGGTGTCTATCGTCTCCCGTCACTAGTTTTTTGCATTATTAAAGTAGACGCTATAATATTCTTATTTAAATGAAACACTTTACTTTGACTTGCACCTTGTGGTCGAAGTTTTATTGATTGACTTTTTAAGAAATCTGAAGTTTTGTGTCGTACCCAGCGATAGGCTCACATAGGACTTCAACACCTAAAATATTATCATCCCCGTCCAAATAAATATGTATAAACATATAAGGGCTATTTTAAGACATTAAATTTACACGTGTTGTGACTTTGCGAGGTAGACAGAGCGCTATTGATGCTATAAGATGATTCAATATCTAAAATATCTATAATCTGACATATTATATTACGTTGTGCTCTTAAAGTGGAGAAAGGAACTACAAAGATCAAAAGCCTTCAAAGTACGCGCAACACGTTTATATTAAATTCACACGTTCCATGTAGGGGATATTGGCACCTAGTACCTACGCTTTGTCGCACCGGTAGACGTGAAGCTTAGGCTTATAAATATCCATTTTTGTTCTAAATCTAGGGTATAAAAATAGCATTGGTTACTGTTTTATATATATTGGTTTTCTTTGTGATATATTTTATATACTAATGGAATAGAGTTTAAAATCTACTCTCTGTACTCCATCTTTTAAAATGTATGTAAAACACCTAGTTAAACATGTTATGTAAGCTGAACCGTACAGCTCAAACAGCAGCTTATTCTAAAAGCCGTCGGAATATCATTAAAAAATCATGTAATGGTTGTATGAGGACTGAAACTGGCAGATGGTGGGCTGGTGCAGTGCCTCAATTTATACGATGAAGCGTGAATACTCTTCTGATGCTGAGGTCACAACTTGCATACTGACCCTAATCATCGCTTACCTTCGATACGATAAGGTCACTATAAAAACATACCTACCAAGTGACTTTGGACTTACAGTACTCGTATAATCTCGTCTTAAAATCACAAACCACGACTTTTTATACTTACTACATTTGTTGTTAAGTTAGTGATAGAACACATAGATGAAAAAGAATATCCACCTAATAAATAACGTAAGCCTTCATAATATTAATATCGTCATATTATGCACATAACAATTACTGTTAATGGCAGACGTTGGACTGGATTTTAATTGCAATTCACTCGCCTCTGACGAGCAAGGACACTATATAAATGAATATAGAAGGCCCACTAAAAGCATTAGTATGGTCACTCACATATTAGGAAACGCTGCAATACTAGTTTCTAGCACTTACACGACAGTGAGATTGCAATAGAAGTACTTCTTACGAATTTTTTGCAATATAATTCAAATCAAATCAAATGTTTTTATTTCAAATAAGCTTTTACAAGCGTTTATGAAACGTTATTGACTCTGTTGCACGGTTCCAAAAGGCTGATCCTATGGAGAAGAATCCGGCAAGAAACTCCATGGACACTCTTTTAAAATAAAAGATTTTACATTATTCACTTTACACTATGGCAATAACAGGATATGAGTACATCGGAGGTTTATGTCATAATTAGCCTGAAGTCAGGATTAAAATTAGAAAAAGGTTCTCAATTATTCTACTTTCACCAGATTCCCAATATTTCGGATCCTTACAGTAACCATATTTACGTGTAGCCTTAGGTTGTTAGCACAATCAAACAACCAATCAATACTAATGTTATTACGAGTATAAAGAGGAATGATTTGTATGTCAATATGTTTGTAACGAATTGGCTCAAAAAGTACTGGACCGATTTTAAAAAATCTTTCACCATTTGAATGTTACATTTCCACTGTTTAATATAGGTTATTTTAATTGCAAGAAAAAAATGTTTAAAGCATAAATGTGCCTGCGAAGCCGGGACGGGCCGCTATCAATTAATATTTTCATATGAAAATTATCATAAGGGTACCATGACGTTGTCGGAGTCACACTTTTATCGTTTTGTATGCGTATAATTTTGCTTGTTCTATTGTAATGAAGTGAATTATAAAATAAAATTATTGATGATTGATGAAATGATTAGCCAGTGAACAGATTCATATTCAACATCCTTAGTAGTGAAGGCACTTTTTATCAGACTATACTCATTCACTGCTGGACGTTGGCCTCTCCCAGTGAACGCCATAGAGCAGAGTGCAATCTTCGGCTTTTTGTCAGCACTTTTCATACATTTTAGAAGGTGGATATAATTTGACTCACGTATTGACGATAAAGTTCTGTGCACACTTTTTTTAAGTGGGTTTACTGTGTATCCATATTTTTGTTGTGAACAATGAAGTTTACTGTTCGAAGAAAATCGATTTTAAATGAATTTCCAGGTTTTGGAGCCGAGTTAGAAGGTAATTTATTTAGACGAAGTTTGGAAGTTCATTTAAGCCGCTGCCGTTTTTAAAGCAAACATTTAACGTTGGATAATATTGGACGTTGCTATACATGAACCATAATGATTATATAAAAACAAACTTTTTATGAGTTATTGGGACTAAACTTTTTGTGTCTGTACTACAAAGAGCCGTACTCCATATTGTCATGCAGGTTCGGTTAATATATTTTAATAATTTGTGTTATTAATCAAGTTTGAATGCTTAGATAACTTACTTGTTTTAGGATTGTTGATTTTGAGACTGTATATCATGATGGGTGTGGTTTATGGGGTTCTCATCGCTCACTGTAGGGGTTCTCATTAGCAACATTTTGTATCTCTATTTGCACAAAGTTATGCACTTTCACCGTTGCAGATTACAATTAACTTTTATTAATAACAATAAATGTATATATGTAAGTATCATAATTTAATTAATTTATCTATTTTTTGCACACACATTTGTCTTTTTATTTGTTTATATTGTTTCATTTTGTACAAACTCAATGTGTCACTGCGCATCGGGAGGCGTCAGACGTCACTCATTATTAGGTTGGCACTGAAAATCAGCGCTGCGCTGTGTTGCCAGTTTTTGTAACGCAGAACATCATCAAGCTGAGCGCCACCCTTTTTCCTTGCGGCGGATGGGACAGACTATGTGCACATAATTTTTATTTTATTTTTTTAATCGTGTTTAGATATTTTTGTTTTTTTTTTGTTTTAAGTTTTGTAATAGTGTTGTAATTTAAGTCTCATCTTGTTTTGCAGGAAATAAATAGTTTTTCTTTCTTTCTTTCTTTCTATATCAGTATTTTAGAAGCGATTTCTCGAGGATCTGCAATCAAAACTCAACATCCCAATGACTATCCCATTTACCTTTATAACAATTTGTTAGCTTTTATCATCCACATTGTAGAAAATGTTAAACATTGTAGCCATAGCTTTGAACACAACTACTCTATTTGACCACAAACTCAGTATTTGACCAAATTAACAGAACCAAGAGGCTTTAGGTGAAGCGGGTATTTGTCCGTATAGAATGGGCAGCATGTAAAGCTGACACTAAAACAAGACAGATCTTTTGGAGCTTGCATTCCTTGATGCAATTAACTTCAAAATAAATAGACGATGATGTATAAAAAACGGAGGGAAAGTATTTTTTATAAGTACCTAATATTATTTGTATTTTTCGCATTCATTTAATCTCATTTCTATTTATATATTTTTAAACATTTCAATATCAACGCTCAGATCAAATAAAAAGTTAAGATGGAAATTCGCGAACAAAGAAGTGAGGCCGGCTAAAACTACGCCTTGCCGTGTACAAACACAATAATACGCACACACGAATTGAGTTTGACTACGGCAAGGCATACTTTTAACCGGCCTCACTTCATTGTTCGCAAAGTTCCATCTTAATTTTTCATTTGATCTGAGTATCAACGATAAAATAATATAAAAATTGTAGCCCACCGGTATCGGGACCAGAGTCCAAGCTACCGGTGGTCAGGGCTCTAGCGAGAGAAACCACCTGACGATACGTGCCGTGTCCAGGAGTACTGCTTTCTGTATCAAGCCCGTGACCCAGCCGCCTAAGGAGAGCCTCCTCAGATTATTTATATCCTGTCCTGTCCTGTTCAAATGCTAATTAACTAGTTTACAGTCAAATTAAAAAATATACCGAAAGGGAAGAGTAAATTCATTGACCTTTAGCGAACAGAAGAAAAGATACATGACGTACCTACGAAAAACTACAATTATTTTGCACGTTTTGACTATAAAAATAGAATAAAGCAAAAACTAAGTCAAAAGCCAATAAGATAACCGGAATTAATTCCGGTATATTAATACCGAACGTAGTTTTCACAAAAGTATCATGCTTTATTGCATTTAAGTGGAACTTGACAAAGAAAGTGAGGCAATAGCCACGAGCACCAGGTAGCTACAGAGCTGCTATAGGAGTAACTATTGGTTCTCGAACGTAATAAAAATACGAAAAGTGTAGATAACCTATAAACGGTTTTAATTAAATAATAACCGAAAAGATATTAATAATTTATTTTAACAAACACAAATTATCAGTCGTTATATGAAATAGATAGAATTATTTCACATTCACATATTGTATCCTTACTAAAAAAGCAATTAAACTATTCTACTTAGTCACATTCTTTATTAAAGTAAACATAACCCAATTATACCTATCGTAAGTTCATTAAAAACGTCACGATTTTGTGTGGTTTAGTGGTCTTGTTAGCTTAGCTGGTTAAAGTGTTAGGTGTAATAGAGGAGGAGGGACTGAAATTCAGGACGTAGGTTTGGCTACTACCCAAGGTGGGCACGAAATGTACCTTATTAAAAATATATAAAATCGTTTTCCCAAGTTAGTTTTTTCATGTCCATGTGTCACTTCATATTCACCGTTTATATCACCAGCAGATCTTAGATCGAGTTTTAACTGCCAAGTTGCATCGTAGTAGAATCGTGCAGTGTGATACCACACAAAAGATTATTAAATCCGTCCAGCGTATTCACTAGGACAATAGTGTTATAAAAATATAGGTAGAACAAACATGTTTGTATACGTTTTGAAATATTTGATGTCTGAAAAATGCGTTTTCTATTTACGGTAAGAATTAGTATGTTATTAACATAAGTAATATGTATTTGAAATAGAGATTTTTATAAAAATCTCGGCAAAGCACAAATTCTATTTTTTTTATGACTTCGATATCTCTGTCATATTTTGTAGGGGCTAACTGCTGCAGAAAATATTGTGTAGGTACTTTGTGTACTTTGATTTTACAACAACATAATAATTATGACTGAAAAACAAAGAACTATTATTGTTATACTTACTCGTTCCTTCTCTTCACAAGCCCTACACTGAGTTAGTAAATGATTGAATATTATTTGTATTTCCTTATTTATTAAGATAATTTGTTGTTTACAGAATGTAACGCTACACGTATCCCAAGTAAACATCGTTAATGGAGTACCAGTCGTTGGGATAACAACAGTTCTATTGAATGCAGTACCACTTAAATTTATGTAACAATTCCACATTCAAAACGACGGCGACGTTCAACGTTGCATATTGTATAAGGACATGTTTTGGCTTACTACAATAGAATAGGGTTAGCGCCTACCCATTTGCAAGAATTGACAATTTGTCAAAACCCAGTTTTTTGTTTTTTTTTTAAACTGAACTTTTTGTTTATTTCTGTTAAACTGAAATTGTTTTTGAATTTCAGTCATTGACATTCATTCTTAAGTCCTAGCTTTAATGAACTAATATATGTTCTTTCATTTCATCCCTTGCCACCAGCTCGGCAGGTCACTAGAGTCAGTACCTAGTCTTAACTATTATTTCTAAATTTTTCTACAAGTTTTACAAATTATATTTTATAAATATTATTATTTACAAATTTAAAATATATGGGACTGAAATCTAGATAAGTTTTATTTTGAATCTTCTTTGCGACCCTGGGAAACAAATGGATATTCTCAACCATTACAATTAATTATTATTATGTTTCAAAGGAACTTATTATACTCGATTTGAGCCCTGGCATCATTCATTCTATAGATCGTATGAAAACTTAGTAGGCTCCACTGCACAGTATATTTATATGGCCAAGCATCCAAAAGTACAAGTATATTTCTATTTTGGTTTTCTGTGACAACGATCGAATCCTACAACAGAACATACAACAAAGGTTTATCTTTGCAGATGACGGGCTAATTATATGTCATCAACTCAAACAAAAAAATAAAACGTATAAATATTAAATCCTAAACTTAATGAATCCTAAACAATATAAAATGTCTACAAAAACTCTCCTCTATATTGTGTTTTGTCTTGTTTTGACAAGTGATATTTTGTTAATGGAATAACAAGACATAACACATAATAGCTATAGAAAATGTATTGGACTTTTTATATTTTTATGAATATGTCAGTAAATTTATACGATAACATTATGTATGTAAATATAAAGAAAAATACATAGATAAATCAAAACTTCCCCCCTCTTTAGAGTCCTTTCAAAATAGTAGTAGATACTATAGTTTGAAATACTTAAACCTCCAGCGTTGGACCTTAATATTATCGCTTGTCTCCGCCAGGGCCTGCGTTCTCGAGCTGCCAGTATGATCCAGCTAAGCTTCAACAACACTAGAATCATATTATATTAAACTTGTTATTATATCGCAAAGCAATGTCATAAGGTGCTTCACATAAATTGTGGATTCTAAATAAAGCTCTTTAAATAGGATAATATAATATGTGTAACCCGTAAAATCCTCATATATTTTTTTAAGGCTTATCTCGAAATACCGTTGAAGTATTTATCACAACAACTTTCATAAAAAAAAACTGGTTGTGTTGAAAAAACTAAGTTAAATTATTATAGCTCAAACTCTAGAACTAAGAACTACGTAGTAGATCTTAACAATAAAGCGTAGCTGTCGTAGCGGTGTTAGCTACGACGTAGTAACTACGAAGTCGTCATGTAAGTTTGATAAACGCGTTAATAAATTATTATACCTTGCAGTAATAAATTATTATGAATTACCATCTACATCAAATCCTTTGCTATAATCGGTTTCAGCTTTCAGTTCCGACTTCGAAAAAGAAGGAGGTTCGCAGGTTGACTTCATTTTTTGTTGAATGTCTTTTTGTATGATAGATAATTTGATGATCAAACACCAACCCAAGTTATGGAACCAACTAGAATTTGCATAACTTCTTGTTGATTCGATAACTTGGGTTGGTGTCCGATCATCTTTTCTGAAGATACATCACAGTACTAACACGAAACGAACTTAGAATAATTGAACTTTGATGTCTTGCTTAAATTAATATTATAATAATAAAAATCTTTACCACTGTTTATTGTAGATATAAAATTCAATAAAAGTAAGTATCTCGAACAGACAGTCTCTTCATAAATCTCACAAATCAACATTTCATTGCGTTTTTAACAAGCACTCTCCAAATGAGCTGACTGCACGAGGGTAGCTCATATAAAAGTTATACTACTCTCAATCATATTAATATTATTACAGTCTATATAAACTGCTTAAAATGTTTTGCATTAAAGCTTGTAGAAATAGGATGTCGTAGCCAGTATATAAAAAAAAATCAACCGTCTTTAGCACAACTTGCTTTTTTAAATCTGGAAATTCCTAAGATCAAATCAGATTGAAAACAGTAAGAATAAAAAAACACGGTAAATTTTTAAAGTTTTTGAGGTCACAAAACTCACAAATCATCATCACAGTTGTATTTCCACAGTTCACCGATATTATTAGGTACCATGTAATGGGGGTGAGCCTATTCCCATTAACCGGGCACAAATCCAAACCAATGAGGTAGTATTATTATACAATGATCATTATTTGTTACATCTGTCTCATTATGGAAAGGACTGAGCACAGATAACGTTGGCGTACGTTCGAGTCCCGCATCCATTGATCCGACAAAACATCTGCATCAGGCTTACGTAATCGCTCGCTGTGCAAACAAACGTGTCTTTGATCCCAGTTTATTGCTACACGGCCGTTGTATTAACTATTGCATAGTAAACTTGTACAAGCAAGCAAGCTTTGTTACTAGTCAATTGCATTTCCACTTCGGTATAAACCGCAGATTTTTGCTAAGTGCGAATGAAATTAATTATGAGCTAATAGCTTATTTTTTATTATTTAATTAAATATTGCGAAATGTTCACACTGGTGTACTTAACCAGAGAGACGCAGGTTCAAACCCTGCCTGAGATTTTGAATTTTTCTTTCACTAGAAAAAAAAACTTTAATTAGAAAATTCTTAACCTTATGAATTAATCGGTTAAAAAATCATTGTTATTCAATTTTTGTTGATTAAAGTGTTTCAATCCAGGCTACGCCAGTGGGATGGACCATGAGTTAAACCCTTTCATTCTTTAAAACGAGTTCTCGAGTGGAGACCGTGTCTAGGCAAACGTAGTGTAGGACGCCCGCTAGCCAGGTGGAGTGACTATTTGCGGAAGGTGGCTGGAAGCAACTGGATAAAAAGGACTGGAATCGGGCTCCTTGGCGTTCACTTAAAGAGACCTTCAGAAGTGGACGAAAAGGGGTTGAAGATAATGATGATGATTCTTTAGAACCATGCTTAGCAGTGGACAGTAGGACAGTAATTATGGCACCATGATTAATTGAAGAAACTGACTCTTATAATTATAATTAATAACATTATATAAAACTATTGTTACAATAATAAGCATAGGAAATAATAATATCTACGCAGACCTACTTATTAAGCTCCTGTAAAGCAGAGACTAAAGCAGAAGTTGAAACCGGGCTATGGAAGGTCAAAACGATAAACTTATTTGTTCATATTCTCCCTATTAAAAATTGCAAAATTTCTCGAGGACGTTCTTACTTAACCCTTACCACTGGCTCATTAATCCCAAAATATTGCTCGGGTATTCCTCTTTTGTTGCTTATTGCCGCGTAAAATATTCAACCTTCGCACGTAGTGCAATCTTTGAGAGAGAACACCTTGATTACCTTCTTGTTTAGAATTCATTCAAAGTTTTCCAATGTAATTTTCTTCTGAAAATAGGATATAACAAAGAAAAGGCTTAATGATGTTATGACAGTTCTTTTTTATATGGGTAATTTAAGTGTCAGTACCGATTTAGCCTGTGACAGAACCTACCTGTATCACCGGTATTAGTACCGATATTATCTGTGTCAGTATCAGTATTATTAGTATCAGTATCGATATTATTAGTGTCACTACCGGTACTAATTTTGTCAGTACCGATATTAATGGTGTTACCGATATTTACCGATATTATCTGTGTCATTATCGAAATTATTAGTATCAGAATCGGTATTATCAATGTCAGTACTGATTTGGTCAGTGTCAGTTCCGGTACTATCGGGGTAAGTACCGGTATTGAGAACCCCATTTTTTTTTGTTGATTTTACGTCATAGTAATTAACTTATTTCAAATTTAACTTAAAACAATCCTGGTAAGTAGGTCACAGCAGTGAACTTGCAAGTCGACCGCATCGCATTACGTATCACCGTATGCTACATACTGTGGCTTCAGACTTTTATTTGTTATGTTACATTAAATTATGCACTCTGAAACTACTCTGAGCCACGAAACCCGAGAATATGTTGTAGATATTTGGTAATTTAATTATTTTATTAAGTCTCATAACGTGTGAATTGATTACATCATAAATATTTGTGTGCTATGACTGTATTAAAAAAATGGTGGCAGTGGTGGTGGTGGTATCTACAGAGCGTGATGTCCTGGGTTCAATTTCCAGGATGGAAAAGTGGGCTTTTAAACCAAATTATTAGTAACAGTTCGTAGTTATGATTATTGCTCGGTTCAAGAAATGTCAGGAATGTTAGTATGTATATTATTTTAACACCTAGCCTTCTATGTAATATAAAATTATTTACATATTCAATTACGTCACGCCGGTTCCAAGATCTGTGACCTATTTCGAGTCAAGCGGCGCCAACTAACGACATACTGTAATTTCGTTTCATGTAATTAATTTTATGTGCTTAATTATGCTGAAAACTATGTAACACAAGTTGCTGCGTAGTTTTTATTCAAAGATATTTACAAATATATGAATATTCTAGTTAAAGAAATTATATTTATGTAATATACACCATAATATAAAACAAATTTCATTTAAATCAGTCAGCAAGGGCCCAAAATATTTCTCATATCTTAGAAAAATTATAAGCTTAGCTAGTAAAAAGATTGATGGTGATAATTTATTAAACGTTATTTGCGGATGCTCCTTGAATGGGATGAAAAACTGACCAAATCAAATCAAATGTTTTTATTTCAAATAAGCTTTCACAAGCGTTTATGAAACGTTATTGACTCTAGTTGCACGGTTCCAAAAAGTTAATCCCATGGAGAAGAATCCGGCAAGAAACTCCATGGACACTCTTTTAAAATATATTGTTTTAACATAATTTGCTGGTACATTATGCCGATAACAGGATGTGAGTGCATTGGAGGTTTATGTCATAATTAGCCTGACCCAATTGATATCCCGTTAACTGAAACAATATTTTTTTTAAATAATTTTGTTTATTCACCTATGCTTCACCAACAGCTGTAGCCATATTGTTACTACTGCTGACGACAATACAGAACTAACTGATGACAATACAGTTTATAATAATATTTCGATCTTAGCAATACTGCTATTATACAAGTTTACCAAGAATTTACAAACTACTTTATTAATATCGAACTACTCTATTATATCGAATAAAGTATTTTATGTGTACTTATGGATTAAGATTGCAAATGAACATCCAAGAGTTGCCGCCTGACCATAAAGGTAGATTCAATAAAATATATAATGTTCCGCAAAACCAGGATTACAAAATGAAATGCAACACAACTGACACCGCATGAAACAGCTAGATTTTCTAGGTCAACTGAGCATATAACATTATCTTAACTGCAACAGTATCTATTTCAGCATGCATCCGAAGTGCCAAGTTCATTGTGACCTACTTGTAACCTGCTCGCAATTACACGCCAGTTACGAGTACTATGTAATATGGATGCCGGCTAAGCTATCCAGTTTACGAGCAAATTAAGTGCAGTCAGCTTCGGTAAGTTTGAGTTTAATTGTAACATAGGATAAAGATCTTTATCGTTTATGATTACTATTTTTATGTAGTAATAAAAGAAAGTGATGAAACGTCTGAGCCGAAACTCCGAGTCTTAAAATATTAAATTTGGCATGAGGTACCTTAGTGAGAATGGCCTAGACTCACTCTCTTTTTACTTAAGGCTATCAAACATAATGTTACTCACTGTTTTACTAGGGTATTATGCATACTTGAGTTCAGTTTTAGCAGTAGTCATATATGGGATGCGTATATTTATTTATTTACTAGCTTTCCGCCCGCGGCTTTGCCCGCGGGGACTATTACGTTTCTTGTAATTTTACGAGATAATATATAGCCTAGGTCACTCAGGAATAATGTAGATTTCTATTGGTGAAAAAAGTTTTCAAATCGGTCCAGTAGTTTCAGAGCCTATTCAATGCAAACAAACAATCAAAACTTTCTTTCCTATCTTTATAATATTAGTTTAGATTAAAAGGATCGCTAAAAAGAAATACAGTATGCAAGGATGTACGCACGGCTACACATCAAGCTATACAAATCCAGTATCGACTGACCTCGTATTGTAAACGCTTTCCGCACAAGACGAGGCCAGCTTATACCTACTGGAACTGTAAAGCTTGATGTGTAGCCGTGTGTACAATAAACAAAAAGGGTTGTAGATATAAAGCTTTCTCACTTATGAAAGAAATAATTTTGCATAACCACGACATGCAAAATTATTTCTTTACACAAAATGCAAATAATTAGATAATAATATAGACTATTATATATATATTTCTTTGATTTAATACAATTATCGGTATTTGGTTCCACAATTGATTCCCCTGCCTAAAAATAAACGTTTCTACCAATGTCGGATCTGATAAAAAGTATAAGTAATAAAAACAAGAGCAATGCGCCTTAAGTAGGTTCCTTATTTCAATATCCGCTGACCCGGTCGTCCCGCAGTACAGCACTTTATTCCCCTTCCCTAAAACCCTTTAGCGGGGGTGAAGTTAAAAGAGTTTTACTAAGAATAGGCCAGAATACCGACATATTGTATAAAGTATTGATATAGGGAATCATTTCTGGGTGGTTAATATTTTGGAAATAAAAAAGTTTTTCTTATTCCTTAAATTCCTCAATACCTCTTTTGTGTAAAAGTTGGTTAAAGGGCTTTGGAAGGACAGCCTTGTGCTCTTCATCATAACTTCATATTTCATACTAAGCTTGTGTTTGTTCGGGCTAACCTCAGTAACGACTGTATGGATTTTTGTACAATTATCACAAATAGAAAGAAGAATTAATTATTGTACACTTGACTCAAACCTGCTTTTATAAATCCACAACGATCACTCAAAGGTTTGCTGGAAGAAAACTCAATTTTGAGTTAAGCTCGCCTTTGTACATTGTTTGTTTAGAATTAATGTGTTACTATGTTTTTCTGTGTACAATAAAGTATAAGAATAAGAATTATCAGGAAAAGTATAATTTATAAACATACTCGCGCGAATCCGGGGCGAGTTGCTAGATGAAATAAAATAGCAAAGTGGAACCACGTAAATAAAATACCCGCTCATTCAATATCGTGTCTCCTTACTTACCTTGCGCCAAACCAAAGGAGTGAAATAAGAATTTATTATTGGATTCGTGAGGTCCTGAGGTACTGGCCTCGTTTTATTGGGACGGAGGACTCGCACACTAGTTCGGGAGGGATTTTTATGTTTTTGCTTTGAAACGTACCTGTAGGTATAAAAACGAGCTTATATTTTAAGTGTTGATAATAATCTGTTTCATCATCAAACCGTTAACTATAATATATGTAGTTACATCTCTCAGAGTTGTAACTTGTTTTACTCCGACAGTCTCCTTATTTAAAAAAATATATTTAAAATAACAATTGCATTATATTTTCTGATTCTGGCATAAGAACTGCATAGACCATAGTTTTAAACCTTTGTACAGTCGTTTTGGTTAAACATACTATGATTCATGGACGATTTTTAGTTTATGCTGACCTCGAATTGTAGAACCTTTTCGCACACTAAGAGGTCAGCTTATATTGGAAATATATAATGTGAATATACAGTCCGTGAATCATAATTTCGATTCACCAAAATTAGACATTTTAGCTCCAAGTGTTTTACACCATTATTGAATTATTATAAATCGTGGCACCTTCAAATAAATCAAGCTAAAATCGACGCGGTGAGGAATTGTAAACTATCAAAATAAATCGACGTGTATGTATGCAATGTGCGCGTCAGATTCATCCTCGCGATCTGTCTTCCGGAATTGTATCAAGGAAACAGCTGCGAATTCCACTAGGTACACAAATACGTGAAACCATTTTCAGGTTTCGTCCCTAGTCTTTTTTTAGGATGGGCGCACATCTGATGGAACATTAGAGACGCAATAACGCGTCATCGATTATGTGTATAAATTTGCATGTTTTAATAACTACTAGGTTTCTGCCCGCGCTTCTATACCAAAATTCATGAAAATTTTGTTCTAGTGTTTGGGCGTGAAAACTTTACAAACGAACAGACATGCTCAGTTATTTTAACATATACCTCTAAGGGATTTGTCTATATAAGTGCATCTCTCAATAAAATTTGATTTTGGCAGATCAAGCGACCGCAATTCAAATTTTATTATGCCTTTTCGCAAATTATAGATAAATAACAATAGTTTTTTCTTATTTGAGTACTTTCACCAGTGGTCTGGACACACATGTTTTGTCATCTTGACACCTCAGTTGTTAAGCTTCATTTGACCCGTAGTTTTATAAGCCCTTTTACCATATAAAGCGAAACACAACAATTTTAGGAATAAATTATTATTGCTACGTGGTAGTAGGTACCAACTCAGACAGTCACCAGTGGAGTTCGTTGACCTCAAGATTCAAGACAATACTAAATAAAACACAAACAAAGTAAAATAATGATTGATAGTTGATCACGTACAGCCTGCTATATATTATGAGCGCGTGACACTGACCCTCGCCTATTGATTTATACTTGTTACGCGGCGTCCTGATTTTGACGTTGTACTTCTTGTAAGGGAAGGAGCACATGATGGAGTCTATTCACAAACATTTATACTTGCCTAAGAAAAATCGCATTCATTCTTCGCTTGTCCATTCATGACTTAGGTATGTAGGTACTAACAGTTTTAATTAATAGGCAGGTTTGTTTTAAAGAAACTGGTGACATCGATCCCATCGCCGTTATTATGTGACTTATATGGTTTATGAAATTTCCATTGTTTTTTTATGGTTGGAAATAACAAAGTCTGATATAAAGTCTATAGGAGTAGTACTAGTAGATACTAGGATTACTTCAGCGTATTCTTTTGCAAGTGATACGTTAATATCAAGTATAGTAAGCTATACAAATATGAATGTCATTACCCACCCCATGGCGCGGTCCCCTTGTCCTCGCGTACGACACCCGAGGGTAGCCAAGGAAGGTCCATTTGTAACCGGAAACCACATGACATGGCCATTTGTATTCCCATGGTGATACCTATACAGGCTGTGGACTTGTAAATATATCTACTTAAATTATGGGCAGTAGAACAACAACAACAGCCGCTATAATGGAAAATAATCAAAATAGATGAAAAGGTATGTAAATTTTTTGTTCTGTTAGTAATGTAACAAAAATATTACTTTTGACGATATTAAGCGAGAATTAACGGATTATTCAAACTAAAATTCTAAGCATCACTCCTTTTTCCTTATTATAAAAAAAACAACCTGTATGTCTAAAATAATTGAAACATAAAAAGTGGTTCGTAATAAAAACAATAAAAACAATAAATTGTTTGTTCCATTTTTGTATACCCGTGTGTACTGAAGTAAGTTTAAAATGGACGAGTAAAAAAATGTTTTGCGTAATGTAAACCAAAATGTTTTCACTAAACAATACGTGTTTAGTTTATTATAAAGTTACGTCTTGTGTTTTTCGTTTCTGTTTTTATTCTTAATATTTTTTATAAACTTGTTAGATAGGTCCTGCGCTGTTTCTTCTACATATTTTCAATGCCACAGTGATTATAGTAATAGAAAATGTTTTATGATTATAGTAATTAACAGTAACGTGTGTTACGTTACTGTTAATTTCCCAAATGAAAATACATATAAGTTTATCATCCGAAAATTTCGGAACCCTGCTAGATATCGAAATGGAACGTACGGTAATCCCAGTATATATTAATATAGATGATGTGAAGAATAAGACTTTCTCTTATTTGCTCATTCTGCTCCAAAAATAAGAATTATGCTTAGAAGACGTTTATTACGATTAATACGTGACAAACTTTATCTAATTTAGACTATATACTCGTATACTAAGATATTATAAAGAGTTTGTGAGTTGTAAGGTTGTTGTATTTCTGGATCGAATGAACCCATTTTGAAAATTCTTTCACCAATAGAAAGCGTAATTATTCCTAAGTGACATATACTATTATTCTATAAAATGAAAAGAAACGTATACTCCACGCGTGCGAAGCCGCGGGCGGAAAGCTAACTATTAAAATTATTAACACACCTCGCACCACTGGATCTTGCTCTACCCAAATCTGTCTCGCTGGTACCATTACCAGAGAGGCCAATCCAAATTTAGATCGAAAAACATCCCATTTACTACTAGCCGTCATAACAGAAAGCATTCATATTTGCAAAGTTAACAAAGTTTATGTGCCACGATGTAAAACTACAAAACAATTTCATATAAATTCTTTCTCACTTCCATGATATGTTACAGACGTTTTCCGCTGCCATGCCGTTCTGCATAGACGTATGATAAAACGCATTCGAAGTGAAAATAAAATAACGTGCATATTCCAAACAAAGAAAGTAATGTATTTGAAAACGGAGCGGTCATAGCTTTGTTTTGTTAGCGTTGGACAGGAATACGATAGTGTTATTTGGTGAAACACTGACAGAAATGTTGGAGGTTTTTTATATTAGTTTTTTATATGTACCTAAGCGTAGACAAGTTACAACCTATCGTTTGAACCGATAAAATGAATCGAAAACAATTTTTATGGAAATTACATTTATGAACGGCCGATTTATTGAAAACTCATCACTTAAAAATATATATAATAAATTTTGTTTCGATTCGAAGGGCAGAAACTAATTTTTCGGCAATTTGATTTGTAGAGCAACTTCATCCACATAATCGTGATAAGCATGTTTCGATCTCTTTACAATATAACTTTATTAAAGTTTAAAGTTGTTTGTTAATTTGGGAAAATACAATTGACATTGTTATTTACCGGTTTCAAAAGTTCAAAATAAATCAGCATGCTGATTTAGTTATACACAGCTAACAATGGAAAGACTAACTACAACTAAGAAGGGAAATAAATAAAAATACATGTACATTTTCAGTTGTTAGCAGTATCTTTATTGACGTGAAATAAAACATGGTAATGATGTCACTGTTTTCTAAATATTAATGCCGTTTGGTTGGCGACTCACTCGTGCGTCCCGCGCGTGTGCGTCTGATGTGAGCAACTAATGAAATGAAGTGCTGATACAGAAATAGTGAGCTAAATAACAAAATTTATTACCGAAGATATAATACATTCCTTGCATACATATACATATTTGTTTATGTAGCAAAATTCAAATCCAAATAGATTTATTTTCGAGTACAGTATTCAGTACCCGAAAACAGGCACTTATGAAATAGTGTGTCTAGGTGCACGGTTTGGAATTAGTTGCCTCGTATGTAGAAACGTCAAAAAAACTCAATGGTTACTCATTTTAACCGATTAATTAATCGATCGGTTCAATAATCAATTCTTGACAAAGATATTCGACACGACGTCTACTAAAACCGTTTTAAAACGAAGAGTAGTATTTGGGCGCGGTACGTTTTTTGACCCCAATCGGCGTTCCATTGCTTTACGACAAACTTTACGTTTGGTCATCTGGTTCCAAAGACATTTAAATATTATCAATAATAATAGGAACATCACGAAAGAAAAAGTAATCTAGTTTATGCCTTTATATAGGTACACTAAACAAATTACTCTGTCTGTCTGTGTCATGCGTCAGCCTGACAAGAAAATAATCAATCGGAATCAAAGTTTTTATATAGAAATGCGTCCAATGTCCGCTCTATGATCTCTTTGTCTGCTTCTATTACAAAAGTATACAACAAGATGTATATTGCTTCTTGTGTTTTGCAAACAAACACAAGCACACATGTTCACAAAAGCAACTAGTCTGTGTGTATTCACAAATATAATGTTTTATTTCCTGATAGCTAAATGGTTATCGCTAAGCCAAGAGAGTGTAGATTTTCATAAAATATAAATCCCTTTAGGCAAAGTTCTATCATAACAACCAATTAGGATCAATTCATTTCGAACTATTGTCCTGAATTGGATTTAATCCAATCTAGGTTAAGCCCGCTCTCACAAACAGATTGGTTTCAATAGAATTTTGTTGTACTATTCAATAAATGTCTCAGTGAATTAATACAAACTAATAGAGAAAAGGTCACAAAACTAAGATCCAAGCAGAATATTAGTTTATTTTTCTTTATTTAGCATAAATATTATGTAAAGTCCACCACGAATGGTTAAAAATCGTTATTTTTTCTTATTGCAACCGAATGGCTCTATGTGAGAGGCTCCTAGCTTTATTTAGGCATATACTTACATAGTATCTATCTGATGACATGGTGCTGTATCATCCGGTCACGCATGCTTTACTTCGAATTTTATCTCGGATCTTAAGATACTCGCACAGACAGATCATCAAATTTATTGAAATCTTAGGTCCTTCGATGTCCTTCTGACGTTTTCTAGAATAGTAACTAACAATATAAGGATTTCCTTATTTTTATATACCTAACAAAATGCCACCCTATTACGCACAGTTTACCCCACTCGGGACATGTCGACATACATAAATAAAGACTTGACGGCCTCCGCAACATGTTGCGACCTGTCGTCGCATCAACACCAATTAAACCGTCCCTTGTTCCAACCCTAACTTGCCAAGTCCAAATTAAATCTAGCTTCACCCGGCGGACATCCCTAAACTTTGGTAATTATAAAAGTTTAAAGTGTTTTTTTGTACGATAACTTGAAGAAACAGTGCGACTTTATCATTATTGTACAGAAGGTCGCGTAATCCAAAGTCATAGCTCAGAGGAGATGCACAGAATGGACGTAATATATTATCTAGTTACGGGGGGGTTGAGAAAAAGAATTCACCTCGTGAATCATCGGCAAACTTCGTTTCGTTACGTTTTGTTTTGTTCAAGTTTGTGGGTCGAACAAACATTATATTGAAACAATAGTTACGTGTTTAATTCAGTTCGCTCGAGCATGTATGTAATTTTACGCTTTGAAGTTTAAACACCGTACAGTTATGCGCAATGAGGAAACGCTATTTTTATTTATTTACAAAACCGTTTTGTTTTCATAAGAACTTTTTGGACTTATGATAGACCTTCAAACACAAACATAATTTAGATTTAGTTCTGTGTCTTCAAATCAGGTGTTTAATTCAAATAGATATTATTTTAATCTGTTGTTATGAAAACTTTATTATTTATCTGAATTTTACCTAAAAAAGTTCGACAGATGTTAATTTTCCGCTTTTAAACTTAAACAATGTGATATTACGGTGCGTAGAGGTTTTAATGCGATGAGAAAATGGATGGATGGAGGATGAATGCAAAAAGAAATTGACAATACATATGGCTTTTTTTATTAATGAATATTAAATAAAATGTTTTCTGATTATGTCGTTGCTCTGACTGGTCAATATTGCACTTAGACACATCACATTATCATGTATGATCTTTCTAAAGTAAATATAGTTTTATTCATGTCCGACACAAAAATCTTGTATCGTTATCACGTCACAGTAGCAATATATTGGCCGCATACAAATTGTCGGTTCAACGTACAAACAACACGTTTTCTCATCATAAAGTTGAAATAATATTCATCGCTCACAAGAAACTGAAAAGTTTGCAACTGTATTCAGTATAGCAGTGTGGGGACGTTTGTTTGGGTATAAAATGTGGCATGAAGCAGTGTTTGTGTGTGTGTGCTTCTTTAGTCAATATTTGTGTGGACTTGTTTGTGAGAGCTAACTTGCTTTGATTGATAGTACACATGTACCTACGTTTGTGGAATTACGGCGTGATATTCAGTTACAATGTGTTGGAGAATATAACGTTTGTGTAGTGTGATGTTTATTCTGATTCTGACAGATTTTTTACTTCCATAGAGGACTAATTTAAAAAAATTGCCATCTCATTATTAGCACGCGAAAAAACCTTCAAAATCTTCACATCTGTATCCCCGAAGCAGGGGTGTACTTACGTACACCTATTATTCACTGGTAGTGTTTTAGCTCCCATATAATAGTTCGCAAGCCCCGGCAAATAGACGCTCAGAGCTGCTAATGGAAAATTCATGAAAATTTTCAATAACCCTGGTGGATTAAAGCCAGGGCTGTGTACTTCTGGCTTTAATTCCACAGTCCAAATACTGAGACATACACGTATGCTCAGTAGCAGCGCTTGTGACGACTAAAGTAGTGGAACAGTTTTTTGCTATGCATTTAGTGTGACGAATCTAATCTTGTACAGTTTTCTGCATATCGTTCGAGCTCGTGGAGGTGTATATACACCGAAAATAGGCACATGATTTATTCAGTTTCAGATTCAGTCATTAATCTTCAAGCAAAATTTACCCTATAGACCAATAAGTGGGCCAATCTTTGATGAGTTTACTCTTTATTGACGTATTTAGTCCTGATCCTCATCAAAGAGCGCCTGATTTCATTGATCAACCATGCAAATTACAAAAGCGAGGAATGCTATATGTATGCTAGCTTGTTAGCAAGCGAACACACAAGCAGCGCCCAGCGAGTGAGCTGATTGCAAAAGTATGTGCTCCGAGTTTCAATCGGTTGCATAATTCTGTTGACGTGTAGAAAAAAAGATAAAGATATAAAGATGATTTTTCCTCAGACATATCATAACATATATTATGCTATAAGTAGCATTTGTGTGCTGCATAGTTTGAATACCAAGCCGTTGATTATTATTGAATACGGTCATATTTTTAGTTTAAACGGAAGCAACAACAATTTTCATTATAATGTATTACTAATGTACGGTCGCCAGCACATCAGGTTACCACAAACTGTCAAATTTTTTCACTCGATATTGAACTTAATCACCAACTCTTAAGGTTTAAAATCATTTGGAAAAATTTGACAGTTTTGTATATCCTGATGTGCTGGCGTTTGTACTACATCATTTAAAAAACTGGTCTTATGTTATTAATTACAATATCTATTTTATTTAATCTCTTTCCATCCTCTTTCCAATATTATAACTTAAGTACAGTCGCCAGCAGGTCAAGGTATACAAAACTGTCAAATTTCTCTAAATGATTTTAAACCTTAAATTGTTGAAGATAAAGTTCAAAATCAACTGAGAAAATTTGACATTTTATGGTAACTCGATATGCTGGCCACCGTACGTCTTATCTTATAATATTTCATGAACACTACGAATTTTTAAATTGTATCAAATTCTTTCCCTGCAAGTATTCTCGATTTAATTGGGAACTTACACGTGTATTTTTTATCACAAAGAAATAAACAAGTATACTTACAGTTTTTTTGTCTGTAATTACAGTCCTCGTTATGTTTTTGTCTCTGGCTACGAGAACAAACGAAATTGGATTCCAATTACCATAGTTACTAGAATTTGTTTTATTATATATTCCTTGTTTTATCTTATGTTAACTCTTGGATCAACCACTGATCTTTTAATTTACTTCGAATTATATTTAATTGAGCCGAATAATTTGACTTAGCAACCATTAATTATTATCGAAGTGGAGTTATAAAATTATTTTTTATTATTTATTTTCATAAAATAATTTGAACTAGCGCGACAGCTACCCTACATTCCTGATTAGATTAGGTCCTGGGTTCGATTCCCAGCATATTGAGCAAAATGTTATTGTGCCCGGTTAATGGCAATAAGCTCGTCTCCTATTACATGGGACCAAAACATATTGGCAAAGCGTGGATGTAGCTGTACATTAGTAC
Source organism: Subacronicta megacephala (assembly GCA_958496365.1). Classification (NCBI taxonomy): domain Eukaryota; kingdom Metazoa; phylum Arthropoda; class Insecta; order Lepidoptera; family Noctuidae; genus Subacronicta; species Subacronicta megacephala. The sequence goes on along the minus strand of OY292520.1, from coordinate 591,005 downwards.
ACCTCTGCATAACCCTTCGGGGGGGGACTACAGGCGTGATGGTATGTTAAGTTATGTTTTAAAATAATTTACCTCTGCACCTTATTCGAGGCCCCGTCAGGAAGCTGCTGTAATAAATGCGAGTTTAAATAAAGCCTGGTTTACTTAATATTTCATGAAGTAAAACTAGAGATAGCTCGTAAAATTACTACATTACCTCTAAGATTTTCATCTTATTTTCATTAAATTAACTTCTTATTTGATTACTTTGATAACTTCCAAGGGTGTATTTTTTACATAAAATCTGTACACGTGCCGCTACCTACGCAAATTCTAACTTACTTTACCTACTTCAAATATTATATTGTACGAGTACCTAGCTATATTAAACAATATCAACTTTTTTTTTTCACTTTAATTAAATGTCTGTTCACCGGTCTTGTGATCACGAGTGCGGCTGCATGAGAGTCTGATGTTTGAATGTCAATACAAAGGGAGTGTTGTGAGTGTTGGTTTGGGTTCCGATACAACACAGTAGTTACACTTGTGCCTAATCCTTACAGTGATACAGATGACATCAGCAACATCTATTGAATACAGAATTATCACTGTCTTTCAACCGACACGACTTACTTTACAGTCTTTGTCTGTCTTATCTCACCTTAACACGTAGAATATGGAAGAGGAATTCGATTTCATAGGGAGTGGTCATAGTAGGTAAGCAGCTAAAACTCCCGCTGTACTTAACCTGAGGGACGCGGGTTTAAATCCTGACCAAGGTCGTATTTTTCTTTCACTAGAAAATGTATATTAACGTTATAAGTATTATTATCTACTGTCATGAGGCCTGTACGTCGCCACCTGAGTCTTTTTAATTCCTGTGAGAGATCATATTTTTAAATAAAAGAAAATAAAACTTTCTTTCCTTTACAATTAAATAAAAAAAAACAAAAAATCTATTGGACATAGTTTCCAAATAAGCAAGTAACTTATGTAAGTAAATCTGTGCAACTTTTTTAATAAAGGTCGCTAATGAGGTCCCCAACTAGCGAGGCCCTATTACTTGTCCCTAGAACAAGACAATGATAAGGGTCATGGAAGATAGCCCAGCTGTAATTAAAGTTAATTTCCTTGGTGTCAGCGACTGTTTTGTACAATTATTTGGTAATGAAAGAATGAGTTTACATTACAGGCATATTTATAATGGAATTCCAATTGATACAAATATGAAATGAAATGGAAATATTTATTTCAGACCAGGCACACAATAATAAATAATAAATTTTAATATAGATTAATCCTTATAATTATTTTTAAGGCCCGAGAGGAGCTCACATCTTATAATCGTTAGGATCATGACGTTTGTATGTGTTTCGATTGGTCTACGATTTCAAAGTAAGAAAGAGATTTATTTGTCTTTCCGTACAGGCTTTTTTTGGTTCGGCTGTTGCGACGGTTATTCCGTGCCAGTCTCTTGGATATTTAATCCCTACTCATATTATAAATGCGAAAGTAATTCTGTCTGGCTGTCTGTTACGCTTTCACGCCTAACCCACTGAACCGATTTTGATGAAATTTGGTACTGGGATAGAATAAAGCTTGAGAAAGAACATAGGCTACCTTTTATTGCAAAAAATGAGGATTGAAATAGGGGGTGAAAGTTTGTATGGGAGTTCGTCATTTTTCAAGATAAAACCATGAAACTTTATATTAAGGCACTTGATAAGAAAAATAAATATTATTTGTTTTAGCGTTATTGGAATTTCAACCTGTGTGGGGATGAAATAGGGGATAAAAGTTCGTTTAGAAGTCCAAACAAAGTCACGCTTTCAAGTTTAACCCTAAAAATAGATTTGACCTTGGGAAAGGATATAAGCTACGTTTTGTTGTAAAAAAGGGGTTGTAATAAGGGAAGTAAAATTGTATGGGAGTTTGTCATTGTTGAAGATAAACGCTGAAACTTTGTGTTTAGGCACTTGGTAAGAAATAAATAACTATTTGATATGGGGTTTTTCAAATTTCAACCTGTGTGGGGATGAAATAGGGGATGAAAATCCGTTTGAATTTTGACGAAATTTGGTACAAAAATAGACACGACCTTGGGAAAGGTTGCAAGCTGCGTTTATATTTCGGTAAATAATAAAGTTGGGCAAATTTTGTGGTCTACCCGAGCAAAGAATTGGACGGAAAGATATGTAAGGATAATTTGCAATTTCCCGCCAGAATTGGAAAAAACTAAACAGTCAATATCGTGTCGTCCACGCGGGCGAAGCTGCGGGCGGGAAGCTAGTACATTATATAATGAGATACTATGTACATACCGATGGAATCCAATAAGTATTAGATCAAATAAGTGAAAGGCCTTTCTTTGCCCAACATCAGGCAATATGAATGTTATAGTAACTGACGTCTTTTAAAGAAATAGCAAGATGTCTGTGCCGATCTGCAACGTTTAACGTTTAACAACGTGCAACGTTTTAAATCTTTTAGAGCCCGAACTATAAAATTATAATAACTCGATAGGTAAAGGCAGCCGTGCACTGATACGGTATATTGCAGAGATCTGATTTCCCGAAGGATTCCTGAGTTTTGCTACACTTGCTCTAGCACCGCACAAAGCCATAAACTAGCCATATTATAGACGAACATGCCATATTTTAGTAGTATGACCTATTATTTTATGCAGCATCTTAACAGCGGTGTACGTATCTGGCAGCTCAGTAGAATTTTAAAGGTGGAGACTCCGCCGAAGTCTGTCTGGGGGGGTTCCACCGCAATGAATATTCTAAATGCAATGTAGCAAGTAAAATTACTGGAATATGACACTTTTAACAACTCTGAGTGGCTGGCCTACCTGGTGTTGGCATCAACATGTATATGCTATATATAACATATACATGCTTGTTGGTCACTTATCACAAAAAAAAAGCATAACCAGGATTTTGGCGACTGTTCGTATGGAAATTTTAGTTTCTCAGACGGCTGCTACTATGCTACATTACTTTTATAAAAATAACAAGGGACTAAGAGACACAAAAATGTTATAAACATATAAGTATATCTCTGACTGAAAATAAGTCTGTAAAATTTTACAACTTTTCATATATGTCCAAAAATAATTATCCAACATATTTATGTAAAGAAAATTTAAATTTTATGGAAGTTTTTAGTCACCCAAATACGCAAGATCTTGGCAAACTACTTCCGAAAACGGATATTAATGATAACAAAAGATTGATGTTAACTATTGCATCATCCATCATTTTCCCCTACCCAGATCCCCGACCTTCCCATGGGTATATAAAAGCGTACAGTAATGGGCTGGGTAGTAACATCTACTGTTATTTGAAGAAAGAGGAAGGGTTGACCCCCTGATTTACGGCAATCTGCAAAAATGTATTGTGAACTATTACGAACACTTACATAAGTCAATTTTTGTAATGGTTCAACGCCTGAAACATGAAATATATGAAACAGAAAACCACTATCATTAAATTCTGTCAAGGAAAAATTCTGTCCGTTTTCTTGACCTTTCTAACATTGAATTCAAAATGATTGTTTATTTTAATTCGTCTGCCTACCATAATTGCACTAAAATACCAATTTACCTAACACACGGAGATTCCTGATTAGATAGCTAGATAGAATATTCTTTATTGTACAACAAAAATAATGACAAGTACATGTTATGGAATAGTACCATAGGCGGTCGTATCACTAAAAGCGATCTCTTACGAACAACCTTTGATTACAATGATTTGTTATAACAGTATACTTAATTAGTTGAACTACGCTGACGACTCATGGATAATTTTTCTCGTCCTCTCGGTAACTTTAATACACTTAATTTTTTAATCAAATCTGAGTACTTTTAAGTTTATTTTCTCTAGAAAAATAAATAAGACTTGCACTTGTTTTTTCTCTCTGTCAGACTTTTCGGCTTATCATATTTTATCATCTAATCTAAACATTTCAGAAATAAGATTTCCTCAAATAAAAAGAGCTAGAAATAAACCTAAATTATTACATTATATTCGTCAGCTCGTAACTTACACATCAGGATTCGCATCGTGCAAGACTACAATGATTTGTGTGGTTTATGCGGAACGAATGGAATAGAAAATTAGATCATTCTTTCTCCAAACGTGTTTTACAGAAACTCCTCTTTTTGCGACGAACTTTGCTTTGTTACGTGTATTTCGAGGTCTGTAACACGAGGCTAGTTCCCTAATCAACTAAACTTGTAAAACTAGAGTGATTGTATGTGAGAACAGTAGGTATTATGAACATGCAGGAGAAAAGCTGTTGGTCGATGATGTCGATCGGTATTATATTAAGTTTTACTAAGAATGTTTATTGTTCAGTTCAGTCCAGAGTTTAGCTTTATAAATAGTAGATAGGTATATCGCTACTATAAACGAGTTAAAAAAAACACTACAATTCTGTCTGACCCCTCGGGGGATACAGATGATATGTTAATTCTAAAACCATTGCACTCCAACCCACACACTCATCGCCCCCGCGAGCTCTACAAAATGGTAAAATAATTGGACGTCACTCACTCACAGTCACAGCAGACGAAATCGCGGTCGCAGTTAGTTGTATAAAAAATGTGAAATAAAAATGTTGTGAGCGCAGATTGCACGGCTCAGTGGCGTTCGATGCTCGCTGGTAACAGACTACCTGATATACAAGCAGAGGAAGTGGCATGACTATTTCCGGAACATATTTTTGCTGCACTTCTAGTTGAGTGACATTGAATTGAATCCATTCTGTTTTATGGGCTTATTAACAGATATTAGGTTTGTATCACACGTAACACAACCACACTGCAACCACAACCACAACATAACCACGTGGGCGGGGAAATTTTGATTAGAAAATTAATCGATTATTAGCGACCACATCGCAGCCACGTCGCAACCACAACGCAACCACCAGCGACACCGCGATCTAGGAACCACAACTGCAAACACCTGCAGCGACACTCTTCGCACTAAATACTTGACCACCTTTTGTCGCGTCGATGTGGTGTGGTTGTGGTACGTGTGAAGGAAGCCTTAGAGTTGGAGAACTACTTTTTTAATAACATCCTGTTTCAGTTACCCCCGATTCTGTTTATTAATCGTATATAGTGATGTACGTTTTCTGTGAGTAAACATATACATATTGAAAAATATAAGTATTAGGTATATAGTTACATTTTCAAGGACCCATCATCATCATTACCACCATCATAAGCCTATATTAATGCACAATGCACACATGCTCTTTAAGACGGCAACACATAGCCCCATCTTCGGAGCTTGTATTCCTGTCACTACTAGCTGCCTCCCTCAATTCATCACTCCATCTCAACATACTTCTTTTTCTATTCTCATCTCAGACGCAGCCTCAATGAAATAATTTTCCATAACAGCTATTAGTTCCTTGAAAAATGTGAAAGGCACAGGTGGTAGAAAAATAACAGCCAAAATTGTGAAATTGTTCTCCAGGTTGGTGGGCGTAACACCTACGCCAGGACTTTCAATAACCCTAAAAGATAGTTAGTAACGTAAAAAATAAGAGCCACTACTTGCCATGCATAATTGAGTGAACAGTGAATCACCAATCTGACCTCCTTATGTAAGACCGGTGCCAAAATGTTAATTATTACTATACATCCGAAGTAATAGTAAAATTCTGGCATCAGTCTTTAGACGTGAGGGCTTAAAACCCGAAGCTATATTTACTAAAATTGCGAGTTTCAAATTAGTTTGTACCTACTTCCAATCAGATAATATTAAATTGAAATCAACGTTATATATAAATCCCTGTATTCGCATGTATCATGGGCGAGTCTATGGAGCACGAGCATAATTATACTCGTGGCGAAATTCAAAAGCTATTTCTCTTAAACGATTGATTACAATTTTGTTACGCAAATATTGTTGCCGAACCAATCCTACAAAAACCGCGTTGGAATTTTCGTGAGTGTATGATAATATTTATGCTTGTGACTGTACATTGATTGATGCTTTGATTAGAGAAACCAATCACAGTAGTCAAGATGAAACTGTTGCATCCATTGTATTGTACCACTTCCATTACACGGTGAATTCTTGTCGCGTCGGTGTCAAGTGCACAGAGGGCTCAATGGACTGTGACTATGGTCCGAAGCGGCCACCGGCCGGGCGACCGGACCGGCTTATTACAAACGATCTAATAGTCTTTGACTTGATATAAGGCATTTTAGATTGGTTGTGTTATTTTGTTGACGAAATTTTAAAAATTGTATTGATTACTTGATACACTTGAACAGGACGATAACGATAACGTTAGCTTCTTATTTTGGTAGGATTCGGGCGCCTGCTTATAAAAGTTATAGACTGAATTATGAAACTTTCAGACGGTTACATACATACCTATACGTGTTAGAATATCTGATAACTGATGTATTAACAAGGTTCTCGATATAATTAAGAACTTTAAAGATGGCGGATATGTGATTTTAATATTAAATATAATATGTCGGTTTAAATCGGAAGCACTATTCGATATCAAACGAAAACATAACCAACGCTCCTATACTCAACAAAAACAAACAACCAAAACCTAGCTAAAGCTTCCCATTCAACATGCGACAACTCTGAACAACTTACAAGTTTAGGTAACGCGAGATGATACGACGGCCGCCGTCGGAATCGCAAGCAGCCGCCAACTGGGGCACGTATTATTTGAGAGTTTGTCGCTTGCAAACTTCGTTGTCGCGGCGACAAAGACGCCCAACAGAATTACTCTACGTGTTCTGACGCGCGCGCGACGAATAATAACTGTTTAAACGCGTGCTCTAAGTTAGTGATAGATGATTTTGTAGTTCGAAGACATTGGGTCGATAAGCTTTGACGAGAAAAAAGTTAGAGGGTGTATTAAAATAGGTTTCCTCGCGTGACACAGGGTACATAATAATATATTCTATAATACTTCAGGTCAAAAAAGTATTCAATATCCGGCGAACTTAATTCCATTCTCTAACAGTAAACCTTAGAGTGGTGCAGAGTTAAATCATGGTAATAGTTGTGCCATCAGTGAAACTGCGAGTAGTGTTTTAGCAAAAACGACAAAACGTTAATGGAAAATCGCTAATAAATGCAGAAGGCTGTTTTTCTTTTTACTGACTGAACAGATTTCAATAACATTTTGCACAGAGATAGATTATAGGGCTTAACTTGATGTAATACTTTTTTTCCGAAGGCAACAGCCGTTATAGCTTATGATCCTCTGCAGGTATTGCCTTTTCTCCTCGGGGTTATGGAACTCTTAACTACATTCGCAAAAATCCTCACAGCGACCATTAAACAACCACCGTGTGTTTATTGACATATGAAAAGAAACGTTATTTGATTCAAAGTGTGTGGTGAACTGTTACCGTTATTAATAATGATGATTTGTATAATAATATTGCAGCCTTGCAGGTATGTTGGAAAATAAAAGAACTATGTTATGTTCAATATACGATATTATGATGACTGCCTATTGCACTGCCAAGTCAAAGGTCTCGCGTTCAAATCCAAGGCACGCATCTCTGCTTTTCGAAGTCATGTGCGTAATAATAATTATCACACATTTTAAAAGGTGAAGGAAAACATTGTGACGAAACCTGCATGATGCCTGAGAGGTTTTCTTGACGGCGTGTGAAGTCTGTCAACTCGCAGAAGTCTAGCGTGGTGGACTATAGCATAATCCCTCTCATTCTGTGAGGGTTCCCGTGCCTAGCAGGGACCATGTAATAGCCTTGTAATACCTTTATAAAACTTCCGTTTTACAGTAATAAGCAAATCTTTTGACCTTTTTCACCCCACTATTAGTGAACAAACCTTTACAAGAGGAAACGAACCAATATAAGCGACATGAACGTGGAGTAGCAACTCGGCTCTCGCGGCTATGTAGAGCCCACAAATATTATCTTCATAATTTATATACCTCCGTATTAATATTTACCTGCGAGTTTATTAAGGGTAGGCCGGATAACTGGCCGTGGTACACACCGAAGTGAACATGATTCTATGCCCTAATTGCTTACTAAAGACTAGGAAACGTCAAAAACCTAGTGGTTTAGGAGTTTACTTTGATAAACCAAAGCTTGGAAAATACTTATTCGATACTATTTTTTTAAATTATAAATTCAGGAAAAGTGAGAATTAAAATATAATAAAGTATAAATAATAAGTGAGAAGTCTTAGTCTAGAGGACCTAAAAGCTACTGCTAAGCTGCTACTGCTGCGAGAAGTCCTGGGTTTGGTTCCCAGGTCTAGCAAACCGTTATTGTCTTTTCTATAAAATTCTCAGTAGCAGCTCGGAGTTAGTATTTGTTCCTAGTTAGTTTGGCAATAGGCTCGCCCCATATTACATGAGAATAATATACTAATATGGGAATTAAGGCGTGATGGTATGTTATGTTATGTTAAGTTATACCTTATCAAAAATTTTTAGGTACTCAATTAAAAAAAAGCAGAGTTTAGTCAAACTGCATTGTAAACTCCTTTTACTTTCATAAATCAGCTTTCATGATATTCCAACACTCGTAACTCTGTTACCCGCACCGAACAATTTGCAAGCCGTATAAATTGCTCAACGCCTATTTTGTGCCAGGAATACGTTGTTACCTGTGTAACGTTATCCGGAAATACCGGGAACAACTCATATTGTAGGACATCGCTGTTTGTTGTTAGGTTATCAAACATTACACCACCTCACCGTACTAAAAATTCTACAATTCGATTTAGATGAACGAACACTAGTGTATAATAATGTACTACTTAGTTATTAGTACCTACTTTTTAAAAATCTGAGACATACTTATGTGGGAATAAAAAAGCTTGAACATACCATCACGCCTGTTTTTCCCGAAGGGTTAGGCAGAGGTGTATTAATGTACAGCCACAGTTCGTCGGTATGTTTAGGTCCCATTTAGACGGCGACCCTATTGTCATTAACCGGGTACAAACCCAGACTACAATCTGCTTCTGAGAATTTCATAAAAAAAACAGTAACACTTTTCTCGGAACGAACTCAGGACCCAGACGCGTCTTGGAGCACTAGGCTAATGAGGCAGGAAAACCTTAAAGCATTTTATAAACGACTGCCAAGCGTCAAGAAAAACCTACCCTTACATGCCGGTGTAAAAACTTTGAGCTTAACAGGTCACAGTCACGTAAAGGGTTGAATGTGGTGCGCGACCGACGCGACCAACGCGACCGACCAGCTATATAATCACCTCACGCACCGACTACCCACCAATAATTAATGAAATTTTTCCTCAATTCATAAATAGGTTTAACATAGAAGGTTGGAATTTAGTCCTAACTTATAGAGATAAGGTGCAAATTTACTACAATTCAGAGATTGCCATATTTCCAACCTTCTGCTGAATGTTGTTCTTCCAAAAATTAAGAAATTCACACCTAACCATAGATCGCTATATAATATTTTGAGCCGTTTAAATGTCGTATCCCACACTACGTTTGCCCAAACGCGGTCTCCACTCTAGCACTTGTCTGCTCCAACGATCATCTGTCCGTCTGCAGACATGGCCGACCCACTTCCATTGTTGGCCCTCTTTGGGGGAGGCCTACGTTCAGCAGTGGACGGCAATAGGCTGAAATGATGATGATGATGAAATGTCTTATTCAGTTAAACTGCCTCATTGTCAACTTGTCGCAAGAGCGGCTGTTGAATGTATCAAAAAAGTATATTTTTCTATGAAATTCTGAATAGTAGTTTTCATTTGTGCCCGATTATTGGCAATGAGGTCACCCCTTTTTCATATATAACCTGAAATAAACACAGCAATTAATATTTATATCCTAGTAGTACCTATACTGATAGCGCTTCCAAGATGTAAGTTTATCGGTTAAGTATCAAAATAATTTCTTTCTTATTCTTAATCAACGGCAAATCAAAATTAGCACGATGCTAACAAAGCAATAATAGCCCCCGTCATAATACCGCAACACTAATTAAGATAAATGAACTAAGACCAATTCTACTTCCAGATATTATTACAAGAAGTCTTAAATTACAACTATAATATTATCATTGTGATATGAAATTCTCATTAAAAATGATAAATTGCTGGGTTATTAAAACAGAGTTCCCATTATGAGTCAGAATTTTTAGTGTGAAAATCCGATGAACGAGCGAACTATGAATAGAGATTCACAGCTCGCTACTTATCGGAACGAGCTTAACATTTTTTTTTTCATTAAATTTAAGTAGATTTTTTTTTTATTTCACATTTCATACCATAAAAAGAAGTAAAAAAAATTTGTGACGACGTAAAAAATTGAATGAGTATCTTTTGGAAAGCATAGTCCATTTTCAATTGTCAATATTGATCACTAATTATCACTAGTTTATGTTTTAAGGGCAAAGGCTTATTATGCATGTATTAGTTTCTGTTACCAGACCAGAATTACCTTGTAAAAATTGTTTGCTTGGTTGACACCACATTGCTAAATATTATAGATATATTTAAGCGGTAAGATTTCAAATTTTTCTCCTCTAAGTATCCTATTCCCTCTCCATACACAATGCTTGAATTATTTTTTTCTAGCTGTTTCTGTCCCACTGCTGGGCAAAAGCCTCCCCTAATTCCTTCCAGGTACTCTTTTCTTGCACCACCTCGAACACTGATGACCTAAGTGTTTTGTGCTTTAAGCTCAAGTTCTAATAAGCTTTTACGAGCATTAATGAAACATTATAACCAGTTGCACGGTTTTTAAAAAGTTGATCCTATGGAGAAGAATCCGACATGGAACTTTTAAGACACTCTTTTTGTAAATAAGATACGTTTCTGTCCTAAATAACAAACGTTTGACTGCAAATAGATCTTAAATTCTTGTCATTTAAATCATTCAATTCCTCGTACGATACTTGCCAATGTCGATAAGCCTTAGGGTTTTGTGCTGACATGTATTGCTAAGATAGAATACATCATGTGCAGGCTGAAGTACATGAAAGGCTATTATTCAAAGTTTTAGATTATGCTATATAATGACGACGTATGTTGCTAAGATACCAGTTATAGTAAACTGAAAGTCTTTTGAATTAGTACACCTAAACTAAACTTGTTCACAATACGACGCTAACAAGTCATATATGATGATATTATTAAAATAAATCTTTATCATTTTTGGAACGAAGTTCCTTATCGCGCGTTGTGAAAGGGGGCTAGTCGGAAAAAATTCTTACGAAAAGTTGTCACGACACTTTTTGCTATAGCAAGCTATTGTAAGCTGTGCGGCGTGCGCATGTCTCTCTCTCTCTCTCTCTCTCTCTCTCTCTTATAGAAAGCAAGCCAGATATTTTCATTTCTATTTCGCATTGAACAGTGTGGTGTCGCGACGATTATTTTTGTAGTCTGTATACAGGTTTTTTGTAAATAATAAATAATAATAATGAATCCTGACAGTGTTTCTGCACAAGTTCCGGATATTGCTGATCTTCACTAATTAATCGAAAGGAACTTCGTTCCATCCAGGTGTCCCTTGACACCTCTCAAGTTTTTTTTAATTTTGTGCGTAGGTAATTAAAACTGATACACGCATACTCAAAATTAAATTAAAATCAATCATTAGTTGTTAACGGAAACCAAACATTATTTCTAAAATAATAAACAATTTGAAATTGGTTTATGTGTTTATGCAAATATATAGTAGCCTGTGAAATCTACATACTAGCCAATCAATATCGAATTCAGATAACGCTTACCACCGATATCTTGCTGGCAAACAATTCCCACTGCTACGTCGTAGCACCACAGCTACGCAAACCCAGATGCTACGCCGTAGCGAGCTACATTGCCGACACGATCGTGAAATTGATAGGTTGTTAGATATATCGTAATCGGCTACACGCTTGCAATATGGAATATTCATGACTATTACTTATTATGTGTATATCATACAAAATGTATGTTTTGTCTTGTTGTAATGATTTCAATTTTGTATGTACGTTTTATAAATCCTGTTCACAGTTAGTAATTTAACCCATTTTACTGGCCCAATTTTTAGACTTGGAAAGTGCACATGTAATGCTTAAGGCCACTAAAAGAAGGATCACCCAAAAATTCAAGGTCAATATAACAGTGACAGTAATAGATCCGTATCTTCAGATACAAGCTATGCTATAGCCAGGATTGAGCGTCATTAATAGTGTGATGAGTTAATCTGGCGGACGACATAAATTGGCATAACATGGATCGTTACAGAGCATACTGGCATGTTGTACAAGTTGGACTAAGGAGGATTTATTTTATTGAATCGGCTATTCGCATGTAAATCTTTAATTTATTACGGGATTATGTTAGCGGGATCGTCTATTCTGTTTTCCGAATGAATGAAGACTATATTAATTATATTAACTAGGCTAACGTGTGATACTATACTTTTATAATAGTATAAGCCTACTAGGTATCTCGTACACAACTCATAAAAGTTACTTATTGATTTTCGAATATTTCCCTTAAGTTCAATGCAAACTAAAGTCATTAACATTTCAAAATAAAGAAGTTTCATTTTATGCATCATAGAGAGCGCACTATATCGGTTTCATCATCATGCAGGTTTCCTCACGATGTTTTCCTTCACCGTTTAAGCGCGTGATAGTTAAAGTATTAATTCAATTCAATTCAAATTCTTTATTTCAGGCATTCAAGTCCATAGTGCTAGTTAATACGCACATGACTTCGAAAAGTCACAGGGGCGTGCCTTGGATTCGAACTCGAGACCTTTGACATGGCAGTCCTATGGTCATATCACTAGGCTATCACTGCCCTATATCGGTTTGTGAAGTCTCAATGCGATATACCATTCGATTTCTATACTAACACCCTTTTGCCGGAGAATTATTATTTGCCGGTTATTTTAAAATAGGCCTGTTACTTTCAATAAAATCAACACCAGTCCACCCTATTAATCAATATCGGTAAAGTAATTCCCAAACAGTTCCCATTATCTCTGGGTACAGTCGCACACAGTGCGGCCACTCTGGCACGGAGAGCGGGTGTGCTCGACAGTACTCGGGTAACTTTGATCAGCCAAGATAAGCGGTTGAGTACGAAGTCACTTGGCTCTACTTAAGATTATCTGATAAGACATTATTATTTTTGATAAAAAACAGACTTGAGTAACTGTAGTTTCAACTTTGAACTTTACCATATTATTAGGAATAAATAACAGTGAGAAAGATTTCGTAGGTTTTAAAAATTAAATTATGTTTACATGCCATCAGTCCAGTGTTCCTCAAAAGGTTAAGCAGAGGTGTAGAAACGTACACCCGTATTTTATAGGACCATTTCATATTGCCCTTTGCTTGCTTTTGACCTGGAAATGGCATCGAACCTCTAGCGTAGCAGTCATACTTGGGACCACTAAACTAATCAAGCAGATGTCCTTTGTCTTTGTATCTATTATCTTTGTTTCTCTTAGAAAATTCATATTCCCACTTTGAAAATATTGATGACAGTAGGCGGTTATAGTAGCCCTGAAAGAACATTAATTTACCAATTATTCGGTTGTACCATAGTTGTTTTTTTTTTAAAAAAAACGGTTACTAGGAATGTAAGTCACACATCTAGTATTCTTGTTAACTCCTCGTACTAAACTAAATGCTTGTGTTACCAGTGGGTTAACGTCGGTAGTGCAATGGGTGGGTTTCGAACCGGCAACCACATGATCGCAAGTCCAAGTCCCTAGCCATTAGGCTAACGCTACTTCTAGTTGAAAAATTACGACAAAATTTGTTTTTTATGACAACCAGGATCGATGGCTTAACGGTCTCTCCGAGGTACCTACGGAAGAGTCTCAATGCGCTAAGAATGAGGACCCAAAATCGCTCAACCTTACAGAGACAGTTTGATCAACGTGTTATTTTGTTTCAAAATAATAACTACACACCAAAATAATACCAAATGTTATTTTAAGCCGAGCCCTTCGAAAATTGATACCCTTACAACGAGTTTCATAATTAACCCAATCTACTTCAATAGCTAAACTAGGAAAATAACCAGTTACACGAGCGTAAGGGTACAGCTCAAATAAATTGTTCAATCCGATACCTACACACCCTAATTTAATATCAATTATCACTATAACGTTATTACATAAAGTTTACAAAGGGTACCGAAATAATGAGGTGACCGCGCTCGAACGATAAAATGTTAATTCTAATTATCTAAGTAAAACTACCACTGTTCGTATGTTTGTAACTTAATTATTTGGGTTAATTAAACTACACGTGCCTATAACGATGTAATTTATTTATACAATATAGAGAGCGGTAATAATGAATAAATGTGTATTTGATTATGAATTGTGTAGAAAGTACGTTTTAGTACAAATGAATCGGCCTGAACTTTAATTAATATTTATTTATGAAATAATAATTGATTGCTGTAAATATGGGGTATATACGAAAATAATGTACTAAATTTACTCTGGGTAAATTCGGTCCCACACATTTTCTATTTCTAGCGATTAGGCTTTTTGAAGATTATTTTGCCAAAAACAAATTGTAAGGCATGACAATTATCTTAAATTCTCTTCGTAAAATGGGTTATGTAACTTGAATTAATTAAAGCTTCTTGTATGTAAAAAAACGCTTTTTTTACTTGAGTTTTAAATATTAAACTGTGCGAGGTTATGTGCTGTAAAAGCCAACTGGAAATAAACTCTAAATTAAACATACCACGAGTATCACGAGTACCCCTACAACAGTATAACGTATTTTTTTTTAAATACGCCCAAACTGTAGCAAACGCAGTCACAATCGTATAATCGTGCAGTAAAATGCAAATAGTTATATATGCGACCAGTTCGAGTCATTAAAGTCATTTGAGTTATCTCGGCCGCGAGCGGCGACTAACTTCACTGATTCAAATTCACTCCATATAGCTCTGGTTTCATTGCCGTTCTGAATCTAATTTTATTTACATTCTTTGTATTATCTAGCACATAAGCTAACAGCTTAAATAGTAAATCATACATAACATACCATTACGACTGAGTACCTCAGTTTAGGCAGAGGTATACAGTGTTCAGGTTCCACGCCACGTCGGTCCACAAATTTTTATTTTTGCCAATCAAAAAAAAAAACGTCAATAACATACATTCAATTACACATTAACTGCATATAATGTTTCCACATACTAGTGAATCCGGGCGACTGTACTCTCTTTTTTTTTAAGAAAATATTGCTTAGGTACCCCTTTAACCCCTCGTGCCAAGCTAAATGCTTGTATTACGAGTGGATTCACATCGGTAGTGCAATGGGTGAGTTTTGAACCGGCAACCACATTATCGCAAGTTCCGCCATTTTAAGGTCGCTAAATCCCTACATATGATTGTGCAGTCAGATACGCAACCTTATTATAAGGCAGATGCAGGATATAAGGACCCATGACAGGCAAGAACTACGACACATGTACAAAATCGTGTAGAATCTATTATAGCCTGCACCTTAATACGATACAAAGACGTTAGCCTTCGTAAACTTCCCTTTATTACGTCTTGCTATGGTTCTATTTCCATGTAGCGTATACATTGCGCGCCGTATACGGAGTAAACACATCGCGACGCGTTGTTTACCGGCTGTAAATTTGTTAGCAAGCGCTTGTGACGTTAATTGTATCGCTCCGTGTTCAGCGTTTAGCGCTACAGTTATGTAATGTCAGAATAGAAATAAAAACGTTCAAAATATTGTTTTGTTAACTAAACATTTTAAGACTACGGTTATTTAGCTAATTGACCCCGTCTGGAGTAGCATCATAAATCATTGTGACGTAGACAATGCACAAAGAGGACGGCATCTTTCAAACGGGTGTCAGCTTTGAGAGGAAGGGGTTGGCGAAATGGGTTAAATTTGAATTCATAGAATATTTGATCCTATCTACACGGAATAGGTAGGCTTTTGAAAAATCTAGCTTTAGAATCGGGAAATGAGGACTATAACGAGAAGATTTTTATTTATTTATAGGCTTCTCAACACACAGCATAGATACATAATTATCTTATAAAAAATTGACCTCGAGTGTATTTAAATTAAAGGTAAACACAGCATTATTATTATGTTGTGTACGTGGGCCGTTACATTTTCAATTTTATGAATAAGAATCTTCAATAAAACCTGACTAGTAGGGTTTGTTTTGAACAACTGAAAACAGTTAATCCGCAAAAGGAAATAAGAAGACACCGAATTTAATTTTAACCAATAGATAGTGTTATGTGAACGATCCACAAGGACTCGAAATTTAAGAAAAAGCTTAAAATATGACAGTAAATGCAAACAGATGGAACGAATTACATATTTGTAAATCGCTTTTTTCAGTGAACCCAATTTATTTTATTTTTGTATTACTAAAAATATCGAGATCACATTTATGGAAAGTTTCATAATATTATTATATCCAGTAGTATTAATATTTCTCTCTATTTTTTTGCCACAAATATCATTTAAGTACTTAATCTTCTTTCTTGGTCTCATGTTTTCCAGTGTGGTTGCTTCTCCTCATACGTATGCACGACATTCTCGATTCATCTCTTCTCGAATTTTGCATTCTTTGTCTATTTTCGTAAGCCCAACAAACCAATTAACGAAATTCACTTCTTCCGATCCCAGGTCTCAACTCCAGCATGTCATTCTGGTTTATACGGCCCGATTACATCTATTTAAAATGAGCATACATACGTCACCACGCATATCAATTGAAAAAGCAAATGCCGATACGATTTTGATTTAATATTTTGATTTGACCAAGCCCACAAAAGCCTAATCAGCCTGCGATTCTAAACCACATGAGTACCAATCATAATATATCCATAATTAGCATAATTGCTAGTGTGCTCCCGGTGGATTAATGTTGTGTAATTAACCCGGGATCGGTAATTAGGCCAGTGATTACGGCGCGAAGGTGCCGCAAGCGGTCACTGTAATCGCGTTAACGTCATATTGACGAGTGCGGTACGGTTTTTAAGCAGCATTTGCACTAACTGTAATCGATTTCCTCGCAAAAACAATGTAATTATGCTTGGCATGACATTCTAGAGCTCTGAAAGTTCTTAAGATGGTAGGAGTAGAGGAAGCCCGGGCAAGACGCATATGTTAAGGGACAGTGTAAATAAAACCACAATTTGATTACCAATAGAACTCGTTATACTTTTAATTTGTACTATGTTTAATCATTTTTGGAAAATTGTTATTAAACATTAAAAAACAAACGATTTCTATAATAATTATGAGCATTAATAAGAAGTATCAAATATCCGTTTTGCCCGGAGGGGTCGGGCAAAACGGATATGATCAGTCTTCGCATTCATCACAAAAGTAGCTGCCAACTCCTACATAAGAAGTGCAGTCTTAATGTGCACAACTTTTGCACTGATTACACTGAATCCAATCTGTCACTGGTGGTTTAGTGTAGTAAAATGCTGCTCGATTAATTTTGCGTTTATAATAACCACCATCTTAAACAAAAAGTTGTCGTAAATTTTTATTATTTCATAGAAACTGAATATAAAATATATTTACTTAAATTTTATTAAAGGGAGATCTACAAATAAACGTGCAATTGAATAAACAAAACATATTCATAAGCAAATAATAACTAATACAAAAAGTTTGTGTACAAACCTTCACAAAAATCGTAACAAAACAACGGTAGGTAATTATTTTTTTCTCCTTCCTCAACAAATGCACTCGCGTATTGTTTTGGTTGAACTGTCATGGCATTGCCGGGCGCATGTGTCGCGACTTGAGAAAGTTGTTTTAGTGCTATCTATTATATATTTCTGCAAAAATCAGTTATTCTTCTTACCCGCCCTATGGTTATTGCCCGGGCTTCCCCTAAAGGTAAAAATCTGACCTCTGTTCAAAAAGTGGCAGATTGTTAAATTGTTTATACTCGGTAATTGCTGTTAGGCTGGAAGCTCACTCCAACATTGAGGGAAAGCAAGGATTATATTCAAATAAAATAAATCATATCTGCAAGCTCACCCGCAAAGCTGATTGGCTTACCATGCAAGCCAGTCTTCATTACACCAAAAAGCGAAAAAATAAAGCGCTTCAGTAGATGATTCGTAATCCAGTAATCCGTTAACAGCATTACTTTCGACGCGGCTTCGTCACCAAGTTTCCTAATTTCCTAACCTTTGTCCTCGTTTTAAAGATATTTTACTGACGGTAAAGGGTGTATTAGCGATAAATTTACTTTGTAGGGCTGCCCCGTCTCGAATTACCAACGTTGGCGGGAATTTTCTGATTACAGGCACGATAGCAAAAAAACTTTTTGTGTTTTAAAATATTTTTTTTAGATGTTTAACTTTCTTTGTCGGATTTTTATCTGGACATCCACTTAACTTATCTCATATTTATAAATCCCATTAAAAGCTATCTAAATTACATTCTTAATGAAAATGTTATTGTTTGTCAGCATCTTCAACCAAACTTTTGCCTATGTTAGAGTATAATTGTTATTTTATGGTAAACGCTACTTAATAAAAAAACATTAATATGTAATTATATTTATAACTAGCTTTCCGCCCGCGGCTTCGCCCGCGTTGACTATACATTTCTTTTCATTTTACGGGATACTATATACTTAGCCTATGTCACTTAAGAGAGAGATAACCCCCTACAACGTCACAAACTCACAAACTTTACCTCTTTATAATACGAGTATTAGTTTATATAAAATAAATAATTGTATACTATTTTTTTTTTTGAAGCACTAAGGCCCATTGCAATAATAAGGCCATATTTACAAGTTAATAATCACATAAAACTTTTTTGTTAAAATTATTTTAAACACATCCATTTATATTCAACAAAGTGACAACCCTGCCAGCCCAGGTATAGTTTCCAAAAGTTGAGGCTTTCAACTTACTATAATAGATGGTACGTCGGACAGCTCCAGTTTGCATAAGCCCACGGCTGGGCAGTGGGCCACCGCACTCGTATAGATAAATTGGATGGGACGTTAAACCTAAGTTCCAGTGTTTGAAGTTGTTCCGTGGAGTTAGTTTTACTGAATTTATTACTGCGAGTTACACTACTAGAGTGGTTTGGCTTACTCTGTTCGTAGTTAAGTTGAGTAATTGTAGATTAATGCTGTGATGTATAACTATAATTAAAAGTATGTAGAGCCTGCTGTGTGTAGAGCCTACTGCCTGGCAAAGTCATCCCCATTCTTCTTTCACATCTCTCTGTGCGTTGCCAGTAAGGACCAGTCCTTTTGAACCGAGGCCAGTAAGCATGTCTGTCCTGGCCTGCCGCGTTGGCATCTGTCATTGAGTGACATCCATTCTTCAGTTTGCCCCATTGATCGTCTGACATACGACAGATGTGTCCAGCCCAATCACATCATTTGAATTTAATTATATATAAGTATTTTTAACTACGAAATAGTAGGTGTATGGTTATGTATGGCTTTTTACAGGGCCATCCTAAGAAATTGCTAGAAGGGCGTTATATTTAGTTAAATTGTATGTGTGGTCCAGCGAAAGCGTAGTGAATGTGATCAAGATTAGTATAGATGAATTGGATGGTGTGATGAATTTCACTTTCTTTGGATGAAAAGTATATCCACACTATAAAAAAGATACGTAATTAATACTCGCAACCGTTGCGTATGTATGAAAATATAAAAGCAAGTGGCGTTCTATAGTTTCTGCAAACCCCTTCAAGGAATAGGCGTACTTTTTTTATGAACCTACTAGTTAACCCAACAGACTTTGTCCTGTCTTAGCTATGAATCTTCAAACTGGAATAAATAATAAAAAAACGCACCAATTTAAAATAGTTGCTCAGTGTTCTCATATTTTGCAATTTTCTGCCCAATTTACTTACTTTTTTCTTTCCGTGAGAAACGTCTACTAACTAAGTAGGTACCTATAAAAAAAATATAAAAAAAGGATGAATGAAATCAGTTAAGTCGTTCTCAAGCTATGGCATATCCAAAAAAAAAAAAAATGTAAATATAGATAATACTTCTTCACCTGTTAATCTCACTAATTCAAACCTCTTCCTTAATTGCAACCTCAACACAAAATGTTTTAAATTTGATATAAACCTTGGGCTATTCACCTAAGAGGATTACAAGATGTTTCACTCCATTAATTACTGTTCATAATTACATCAGCCCTTTGATGATGCTCCCTGACCCGGTGCAGCCCTTCACTCGATATCATTGTGCTCGCCGACTAAGATTAAGGAGCGGGTAGGAAAGGGTATTAGTTTCACACACAGAATATTATATAATATACATGGCTACTATATACGGCTTCTATGACTACACTTCTAGCAATAACCATTCACCATTATTTTATATCAGCTACAGGTTAACTTCAAAACAAGATATTTTTTTTTAACGCTTTTAATTTTTATTAGCTTCACAT
The DNA here is from genome assembly GCA_958496365.1 of Subacronicta megacephala. Taxonomy (NCBI): domain Eukaryota; kingdom Metazoa; phylum Arthropoda; class Insecta; order Lepidoptera; family Noctuidae; genus Subacronicta; species Subacronicta megacephala. Next base: position 570,597 of record OY292520.1, on the reverse strand, counting down.
CATTATTTTTTCTTCCAAAATTTGTCTATTTCTTTTTCAATGTCAATCGACCAAATAGATTTAAATATTAATGTTCATCTTCACCCTTAAAAAAATTAGATATAACTTAAGTAAAACTAACAAGGTTAACATACTGGTTTCTAACACTTACGCTCAGTCCACCCGTGACCATGGATGCTGTAAAGGATCCGAAACGTCGGGAATTTAAAAATATCAATATAACGCGATAAAATCCGTAAAAAGTAGTTTTATTTCAATAACAAATAAATCAAACCGATCAGTACTAACACTGTGTGCCGTTAAATTTAAGCTCATGCCTGTAGCAGTGCAAACGTAGTACTATAAAGTTCTTTAACTACCAAAGTATAAAATGATGGTACACAAAATACCTACATTAAAAGTTCAACAACATCAAACCTAGCAAACCCTCGAACGGCTACAATAAACCAATTACGATAATAGTATTACAAAAACCGGTTTAACATCAAATAATCCCGCTCCGTATAAGTTAAACTTATACGGTACATCAGCCGGATAAAAAGGATTCTGTACTCTCGCGAACGCGCGTGACCCAAGTACGGATTGGACGAAAGAGACGCATTAGGGGAAAACATACAGGACGAGAATGGTGGCAGGTATACTGCGGTTATGTAAACACAGAAGGTACCATATGGTGTAGTACTATTTATATCGCATTTCATAGATGGAGTTGAACCTGATAATCGGGTTGACAGATTAAGTCGCGACCGTTTATTATTTAATTTATATTATATTTCATACCCCCTATACTACGTGTCCCGTGTTGGGGCAGATTTGAATACAAAAAAACTGGCAGTAAGGAATACTGCCAGTTAGATAATTATGGATGTATCTGCAGCGAGGTAATTGACAAAGTTATTCCCAAATTGCTAGTGACAAAATTACATTGTTTACCATCAGGCCTGTATTCCGCTAAGGATTTGGCAGAGGTGAACTAATGCACACCCAGTTTGCCGGTATGTTTAGGTCCCATGTTATACTTAGGGGACGGGCTTATTGCTACTACCACATGAATACAAAAAAAACTACTTTCTATTGTTTCGCGCGCCAGACTGCAAAGCTTACTTTGACCAACATTTTCACTTATATTTCTATTTTTCTGCAATGATGTATAACTTAGATCAGTTTTAAATTCATACTGCCCAAAATTTCTCCCCGTAAGTCACGACCAGCAAAGCAGAAAGCACTCACAGCAACGCGCACTCGTGTAGGTCCACTCTGAGGCCCATGAACCGATCGCGCCCATTCACCCGCTAAGTAACCGCCACAGTTAAAGAATCGATGAAAGGAACACATTTCATGTCGAACAAAATGACCCTCTGAAAGTTAAGGTAGAGAGATTACACATTGCTTAGATCATTTAGAGATAAGCGGAATCAAAAATGAAGGATCGATTTTTTTACGCACCAAATCAGTTACTTAAATGTGACCTAAATATGTATCTATAAACATATATAAATGTGAATCATATTATAATTAAAACAAATATTAATAAATGAAAAATCGGTAGACGCGCCCCTATTTAAGCAGGTACATGGGGCCTAAACATACCGGCGAGCTGTGGATGTACGTTAGTACACCCCTGTGAACCCTTTGAGGAATACGGGCGATGGTAATTAAAATTAACTATGGGAATTGATACGAAAATCAAATATAAATGTACCTTCGTACAAGACTGTTAAAAATTGAGACGCCTAAATAAGACTAGGCATCGCCAGATATTGTCAAAAGCCCGCGAGACCTTACAAGCACCCGCCGCAAACCTCCGTCTTTTCAGAATATAATCCCACGATGTCTTTGTATCTCGGAGTGACACAAGAGGGTCTGCATTGAGGCCAAAATAGCTATTTATGTTATCTGTGACAACCATGCGTACAAGAGATTATAATTTTGGGGTTATTTGAAATCATATTGTTATGTTGCTTCTGTTTTGAAATTATGTCAGACATCAGTAAGAAGTTAAGGAAAATTCGACTGAGGGCAGGATTGGAACCTGCGTCTTTTGGTAAAGTACACCAGTATTGTATGTCATTTTTAAACAACTTTTTCAATTAAACGGTTTACCACAGCTCCTAATTTAATGGCTGTTAAGACATTAACTATACCATCAAGGCGAATAATTATATGTTACACACAAGTATTATCTTATTCATACAGCTATCTTTCTTCGAAAGTCCTCCCAACTTTAGACATTCATTCATTCGTTCAGTCTTTAACTTAACAGAGCTTGTGAGACGGATTTCCGAAATAGAACCTAAGTTTCCGCCTAAAACATAGATTATCTGATAAAGCCTCGTCTAGAAAACCCTAATTTGTGACGTAATCCACCCTTATCTGTCCTCTTGAACCTTGAAGTAATCTAGGAGGAATCGCCATAGTTTTTTGAGAGAAATCAGGTTTTATCTTTAAGATTCTGGTGTAGTTTTAACGATTTTGAATGAATGATCTGTCACTGTAACATTGATAAATTGAGGATGATGAATGAAGTAACGATGAAGTTACAGGAATAATGATCAATAATTCTTATTGCAGCATTTAATAATGAGCTAGCATGAGATACATGCCATGACGCCTATATTACCAGAAGGGTAGGCACAGGTGCTATGTACACTTCCACCTTACCCTTCGGGAAATCAAGTGTTCACTCACAGTTCACCGATATGTTTAGGTATACTTTAGAATTTTTACATACACTACCGGTGCAACAAGAATTTCAAACACGAATGTGAAGTGTAGTCACCCATTCATCAACAAACTTAGTATAGCGACGGTAAAATTTGCATACGAATTCTCATCATTAATAAAACAAACTTTCAATATAAGCTCATCAAAAAAATCAGGCCACAAAATCCTGAACGATAATTAACGTAACAAACACACACGCGAAGTTGAAACTCAGTGAACAAACTTATGTACGGTTAAACAATAGACATTGTGCTGAGTTCGCGCCACCGGGCCGAGTTTATAATTAAAAACTGGCTAATTAGCAGGTATTAAATGAGGGTAACATAATTAACAGTAATTAAAAGTTATGCGTAAGGTGAGATTTTGTGGAAAGTGACCTTGTACGCGATCTGACGATGATAAGCATTTATATACAAAGACATAAACATACGGCTGTTATTAACGGACTCACGGACTGGAGAGTCTATCATCATCATCAACCTATTACATTTTTCCCACTGCTGGGTTCGGGTTCCTATCAGTATGAGAGATTAAGTTGTAATGCTCCACGCTAGCCTATTGTGGATTGGCGAACTTCACACCCCGTCAAGAAAGTCTCTCGGGCATGCAAGTTTCCTCACAATGTTTTCCTTCACTGTTTAAGCGAGTGATAATAAAAATTAAATATTAATACGCACCTAAAGAAACATAAAAACCTACCTTATAATCCCAGCTTAACCTTGAAAAGGAGGAAAGACAGAATAGCAGAAGTTCCCAAAACTAAAACTAAGTTCGCCAGCATACAGTACAAAAAACGGTCAGCTAAGATATACAACAGATTTAACAGAGAGATTTATGTGTATAATAAGACAAAACATGAAGGCAAAAGAATAGTTACTAATTGGATAAAACCACTTACCTATGAGGAGACGGAGTCGCTGCTGGAATAGAATAAAATACGTATGGAATAGAATAACATGAACATGCACACACACACAACACACACACACACACACACACACACACACACACACACACACACACACACACACACGCGCACACACACGCACACAAACACACACACTTTTTTTTGGTCATATTTTTGTATTTTGGAATTTGTATAAAAACAAACCAATAAAATAAAAAAAATATGTATATATATTCTTAATAATAAAAATTAAATAGGTTAGATATGTAAAAGTAAAGATTTGGAAGAGCGGAGTCACCTTACACAGGCATTTTAGCTTAAAAGGAGGCTCCAATCACTAGTTGATAAGAATAACCTGTAAAACTAATAAATAATTTTTCATTTTCATTTTCACATGACTTCGAAAAATCAGGCCTTGGATTCCGACCTTTTTACTTGACAGTCCACTGGTCATCTCACTAGGCTAGGCTATTCCATAAGGAGGGTGTTATAATGCTAATGTACGTATGCCACATAACGGCAAACATAATCACAAGATGCTAAGAGTTTTCAGCTTCAATATTTTTCATTTATTAATTATGATACGTAGGTAATTAGTGTTACATTATATAAGACACACGTTACCTGCACAAAGTAATACAGCCTCTATAACATTGCCTCTCGCCTGCTCCGCGTCCGTGGCGAAGTTTCCTGCGATACCGGAGCGAACATTAGCTGGTGGCGGGGCTCTTAATACGTGCGGAAGGATTCCCCTGAGACGATTCCGTCTTTCGTCTTTAGATATACTACATAAGTACGTACTAGAAGCGACAGTTTTTTTCGAAGTAAGATCCCACAAATTTTGTCTGAGGGTAGCTATTTACGAAGACACTTTCCCCTTACCTTTGATAGAATAAGAGCCGATAAGAAAAAGGTTGAAGATCTTATTCAACTATAAAAATAAACATAATTTGCTTACTTGGAAAAATTAATATTATGAAACAACGAAATAAATGATACAAAACAAACCCGTTTTGTTAATTATCAGAAATGGTAGCTTTTGACGAATGGATGTTCTATATTTATCACTGCTCTCCCTATACTGAGAGTGAGCAGTAACAAAGTCATACTTTTTTCGAGTTAAAAGCTATCAAATGCTTTGTAAACTAGCTTAGAATCTGCACCGGAGTTATGTTAGATTAAAAAGTCATAGGCACAATGTGCGGCAACGCAGCACACGTTAATTTTGAAACATATTATTTTCACATCTAGTTCACTATACATCAGTGAGTTAACCTCATATCGCCCGCAGCCACAGAGCAATGATTATATCAGAGCCCGCCGGCGACACTTTAACTCCCCGACCACACGCAGGTACCGCAACATCTGTGCCTACACTGTGCTTATGTTTGTGAACAAATAAAATAAATAGCGTTATGGATATTTACCTAGTGGATGTGTTCCAATAATATAATGTATTCGACATCCATTTCTACTTTCCATGAAACGGGGTTGTGTTCACTTCAAATATAATAAATCCATCTTAGGTCAGGAGCCTAATGTAATCTGTGGCGAGGTTATTGTACCTAGTTAGCATTAGATACATACTGCGGTGTTTTGTAGACACCCAATTAGCAGGACGGATCTAAAATGATCCCTGTAAATCGAGACGTTTGTGCGTAAATTGGGTCGAAGCGACTTCCTTGCACGTCGAAAAGGTTGGGTCGCATCTGATACCCAATTAATCGCTTCGCTTTTTAACTGGCCTAAAAAGGTCGCAGTTCCTCAATATGATGACATATCATTTTCAAAACTGATCCTCAGTCGGATATTCTCCCATATTTTGATCCCATGCTAGACAAACTGGGCTAGATTTATTCTAAAAACATTATTTTCACGTAATATTGTGCATAATTTATTATATTTAATGTAACATTGAATATGGTTTCCGTACTAGATTCTCAGTAGCAGTTTCGAGTTAGGATTTGTGACCGGCAAACTGAAGGTATACAGAAGTACACCTCTGCCTAACCGAGATACCTATCTTACCATCAGTGGTATTCTGGTCATGTCACGATACCAGTATTGGTAAGATACTGTGTATATGCAAACTATTTCAATGTGCCTACTCGAACTACTAGCACTTTTCTTAAAAGTGTAAAAAGGAATACAATATGATAATCCTGAGTGACTGACTTGATAATACAAGTTCTCCCGTTTATTCACCGCTGAAAGGTATCTTAACACTAAGACCCTTGTCCTCTGTGAGTGAAGTGCGACGGGTTTTTGCATATCCCTTTGGTTCCCGCCACTAAAAGCTCATACATATTTAATTTGTTTATGCCTTCACTGGTAGTGTTCGTAGTCTGACCGCAGCAGACGTATCTAGTCAACGTTTTTGGTGTTATTAATATTTGCCTTCAACATTTTTACCCCGGATAACAAAATTCTCACTGCCATGCAGATAGGCATCTCATTCATCTCATAAGAGGTGAAAATATCTGTCTCAGTATCTGACTAACTCGGTGGTAGGACTTCTTGGGATCTGACCGGTTGGCGACCACCCTTACGTCGGAGGCCGTCTTAAAGCACCTTGGTATATGTTTCGACTTCTGCGCGTGAACCCAGTTCCCCCTCTTTTGCTGCGGCTGTGGCAGTCTGCAGTCCGTAAGCGTTCTTAAGGCTCGGCAACGCATCAACAACTACTTTACTGATACAGGTGCTCATGGGTGACTGATCACTAAATACGTTCAGGTTGCTGGTTTGCTATGAAAAAGAAGACATTTAATTACAGGTTGGCTTCCTTGGCTAATCTCTTAATCGAAACCGATAACAGCAGGATCTCGCAAGGCACAGTTTAACCTCAATGATTTGAGAACTGACATCCATCCACTGTCTAACTGCGACTATTGCAGCTTAAGGTTAAGGATCTATAAGATTGGATATCAAATTATAGATTGATATGAGCGGGAATCATTGGTCATTTTTTTATTTAACCACAGTTTAGACAGTGTATAAGTCTCTTTCCAGTCGTTCAATGATAAAGGAAATTGTTCTTAAGACGGAACTCCACAATCTTCTACAATTAGTACACAACTACGAGAATGTTCATAACAACAAGCGTCGCTAATTACAAAATCGTGTACCGACGCAACAATTTCCCGTTGTTCAGAAATATTCAGCATATACAATATACAAGACGTATGTACTCAATGATGTAGTTGTGTAGTACAGTTGGCTCAGAGTTTGCAAAGACATCGCATCTCAACTGTGGTGGTCGCCTAGGGATAATGGATACACTTCCTAATGACTATGTATCGGTTTAAAACTGATATTTATTTAATTAGGACCGCCGCCCATTGCTGGGACGGCAGGGCAAGGGATTTTTTGGGGACAGTACATTATAATATTTATAATTGAAATTTCAAAGTTAATAGTTGCAGCTTTTATCAGTTTTTTTGACAAAAACGATTGTCTTAGAAATTTCAAATGCCGAATGTCCTATAAAAATCCTTTGCCACCCGTAAGTTTTACTTGCACCTACTCAAGCTACTATACATTTTTATTAACTGATCTATAAAAAAAACAAAAACCGACTTCAAAACTATAGCTATATGTACAAGCGTAAAACTAAAAACTAAAAAATTATTTAAAAAAAAAAACAAAAACCGACTTCAAAACTATAGCTATATGTACAAGCGTAAAACTAAAAACTAAAAAATAATTATTTTAATTACTTCAAAGCAAGAGCTTTAAAGGACAATCAACACAAAATATTTAGATACTTATATATATCTATTTAATATATCTATTTAATATTTATAAACAGTTCTTTTTGGAGTCGGTGCCAGCCAGGTAGGACAGTAAAGTTTAATCCTACCTTTGCAACAAACTTTCGAACGGTACGGAGCGGCGACACGACGCGCGGCGGCGCTCGCTGCGGTGTGTGGCCGGAGTAGGGCGACAGCGGAGTGAATAGATCTGAGTGAACTACCCGAACGCGGCAGACGCGTGAGGGCAGACGACGTTGATAGTTGTGGCTAAATGCAAAAAATGTTGGTGCGCTTCTTTGCAATTATCAGCTTTCGTTCGCATTCATTATACTTATTAATAGATTAATTGGGTAGGTTTTTAAGGTTATTTTTGTTTGGCTGGCACCGACTCCAAAAAGAACTGTTTATAAATATTAAATAGATATATTAAATAGATATATATAAGTATCTAAATATTTTGTGTTGATTGTCCTTTAAAGCTCTTGCTTTGAAGTAATTAAAATAATTATTTTTTAGTTTTTAGTTTTACGCTTGTACATATAGCTATAGTTTTGAAGTCGGTTTTTGTTTTTTTTTTTAAATAATTTTATTTTTAACTTTTTAGTAGGAAGTATTATTTATTTTTAAGTTTATTAACCCTTATATTTATAATATGGGTAGGCCTACTAAACGCGCTGCTCAAATGAGACAGCGCCGTTTAGCAGAAAGTAGTGACGAGAGGGAAGAACGTTTAAAGAAAAGCAGGGAAAGAAATGCGAGTAAAATTTTAAATGAGAGTGATGAACAGCGGGCCTGTAGACTTTCTCAGATGAGGGCTTACACGAACTTATCAAGGCTTAATGAAAGTCCAAAAAGTCATGCTGAACGACTCAGTTTGATTCACGAGCGTTTATCAAACGAGACCGTGGAGCAACATTCTCGTCGTCTTGGCTTGATACACGAACGTTTATCAAACGAGACCGAAGAGCAACGTTCTCATCGTCTTGACTTGATACACGAACGTTTATCAAACGAGACTGAGGAGCAACGTTCTCATCGTCTTGACTTGATACACGAACGTTTATCAAACGAGACCGAGGAGCAACGTTCTCATCGTCTTGACTTGATACACGAACGTTTATTAAACGAGACCGAGGAGCAACGTTCTCATCGTCTTGGCTTGATACACCAACGTTTATCAAACGAGACCGAGGAGCAACGCTCTTATCGTCTTGGTTTGATTCATGAACGTTTAACAAACGAGACCGAGGAGCAACGTTCTCATCGTCTTGGCTTGCAACACGAGCGTTTATTAAATGAATCTAACGAATCCAGGTCGACTCGGTTAGATGCTTTGCGACAAGCTAGTCGCAACCGCAGGAACTTATCTTCTGTAAATGATTTTGATCAAGCTATTAACATTTTTGCAAACGTTCCATGTGCCGTTTGTAATAAAGCGTTGTATCCACCACAACGTTGTAATTTACATACTGCAATATATAGTACTTTTTTACCCGATGAATTGGTTTCTCTGGGTAATATCATAACATGCTCTCGCTGTCAAAACAATATTAGGAAACGAAAAATTCCGCCGGTAGCTTTCTGGAATAAAATGAGGGTCGCAACTGTACCTCAAGAGTTAGCTAATTTGACGAAACTTGAAGAACGGTTTTTATGCCGTGTTATACCGTTTCTTAAAATAATGAAGCTACAAAACCGTTTCTGTCAAGATTGGTGTAAGGGACAAGTTACTTTGTTTGCAAAAGACGTTGTTGAAGTCGCTGAACAACTGCCACTTGCGCCAAACCAAGTAGGTCTAGTTCTGGTTGTGGAAAGTCTCGAGAACTTGCGACGTTCCCAAGAGTTTGTTGTGAATATGAATAGGTTGTATCAAGCTCTAACCTGGTTAATGTCAAACAATATACTCTATAGAGATATTAGACCCCATTTTGAGAATATAATTGACATTTCTGAAATTGTTCAAATTTCTGAAGACCCCGTAAATGGTGGTGAGCATACGGAGTTACAATCAACTCCACAAAATAAATACGTTGATATAAGTGAAGGCGTTTCTATACTACATGGATCATTTCATCAAGCCGATTTAAGATTCGATTTACAATCTCGTGGAAAACAATGCACTGCTGTAGCAGCTGTAGCTTGTGTAGCGTTCTATACAGACAAGCCAAGTCAATGGTCGAAAAGTGATATTGATTATATTGTAATACTTGGAGACAAGCTCTACCGTGAGTCCATTGCTTCTAGAGATAGCCCCGCAATTGAAGAAGTTAACCCTGAATATCTTGCCGTGAGTGATCTTGCACAGCAAATATTATATAAAAGGAAGAAAATTAACATCTCAGTTGCTGAAACCAATAATAATGGTCATATAGATACAGATCGAAGTACTGACGGCTTCCCTAACCTGAAAAATGCTCTTATATTATTTTTCAGGGAAAACTGTTGCGGGTTGCTTACTGCAAATTCCATGACTGTGGCTATATATTGTAAAACTGAAACAGATGCTTTTAAATATTGGTTGTTTGATTCACATGCACGTGGGCCTAAGGGAGCTATAGCTCCAAGACGTAGTGCAGCCTGCTGCATGGAATTTCAAAATATAGATGAATTATATGGCATACTGCGACGAAATTTGTATACACGGACAAAGAAATTACCGGCACAAGACTACTAATTACTTTCTCAATGTGTACTCACTAACTCCTTTAATTGTTACACCAGATAATCAGGCAGAAGTGCGCAGAGAAACCTTGGGGAATCAACATTTGAATACTCAGGAGCAGTCAAGAGTAGTTCAGTCAGAGAGTCCTACATATACAATCCCTTTACTAGAAGGAAATAGCAACACTCCTCAGGAAGCATCTCCACCAACCTCCACTCGAGGACAAGAAAGACCGCTATCACGACCACAAGTACTTGCCACTATAATTGAAACAACTAGTATGCTCCGTAGCATAGATGAAGCGATCCCTAATATAGAAAGTGTAGTTTCTTTGAATCCCAATCAAACTACGAACAATGACGAGATGAGATTAGCTGAGATTACAAGAAAAACAGCGCCACCATTAAATGTGGATCGAGAGAAACGAACGGAAGAGCTTGCTTGGTATAGTCTTTTTCCAGATGGCAAAAATGGCTTTGGAGAGAAAAGAGATATTCATATTACTCCTTTAGACTATTTTCAAAGTCGAGTAATGAGTCTAGACAGCTATGCTAGACACGTTTCAATCGAAACGACTATTTGTTTTTTGCTCTCTCCATAGTTGAATATTATCGAGCTAAATCCAGTGTTTCTGTATCATGCCGGATGCGTCAGGGCCAGGGCGAGCAAACGCCTCAAGGACTCATAGACAACATGCATCTTACTATGAGGAACATCAGAGGATCAGCATCTTATTGGCAGAGATGTTGCTCTGAACTTACTGCAATGGTCCGAACTTTGGGGCCTCCCACGTGGTTCATGACATTCTCTTGCAACGACCTTAATTGGCTAGACATGATCAAAGCCTTACTTATCGCAGATGGTCGTGATGTAAATGAAGCCGCGAACCTTTCCTTTCCCGAGCGTTTACAGTTGGTACAAAAACATCCCGTGGTTATCTCTCGACAATTTACGGTTCGCGTGAACGCTCTGATGCGATTCCTCAAGCGTGATTCAGACTGCTTAGGTGGTCCAGTCCACCAGTGGTGGTCGACTTTTGGTATAGGATAGAGTTTCAAAATCGCGGAAGTCCACACCTTCATATGTTGGTGTGGTGTGACAATATCCCAGATTTCTTGACACATGAGGGTATCGAAGTTATCGAAAGGGTTGTTTCATGCTCCTTTATGCCCAATGATCCTGCATTGCAGAAATTAATAGAAGAGGTGCAAATACACAAACACACGGCCACGTGCTACAAAAACCGCAACGATAATTATTGTCGTTTCGGTTTCCCGAGGCCCGCATATGAGACTACTATTTGCTTAGGTCCTGATGAAGTATTATCCAATAATGGACGATTTTGTTGTTTGAAACGAACTGCAGATGAAAGTATGGTGAACAATTACAATCCTACTCTATTGAGTCTATGGAAAGGAAACATTGATGTACAGCCGTGCGGTAACGTAACAGCCGTTGCATACTATGTGGCTAAATACGCAAGTAAGTGTGAGCCCCATGATACAGGTGAAGTTGTACGTGGAGCCGTTGCGAAGGCCAAGAGGCAAGGTGGTCCTGTGTGGAATCAGTTATTTGTAGTCTCAATGGCCATTCTATCTCAACGCCTTGTAAGTGCTCCAGAATGCGCATATAGATTGTGTCATTTACCTCTAAAAATGTCTTCCCGAAAAACAGTCTTCATAAACAGCTGTAAGCCTAATGAACGTTTCAGACTTCTACGGTTCGATAGTGACGATACATCTATTTACAACAATATTTTTGACCCGTATATATTACGCCCAAACGAACTAGAAGACTTAAGTCTCGCTGAATTCGCTGTGCGCTTTGAAACGATGTCAAACTCATCATGGAACGAAGACGATGGTGATGAAGAATTAAGGGAAGACGATGTTGCGCCTGCAAAATTTATACGACTAAGAGACAACACGCGGATGCGTATAAGGAATAAGTTTGCAGTATTGCGCACACGATACTTTACATTGAACAGCGATAAAGAAGCCTATTACTACAGCTTATTAGTTTGCCATGTACCATTTCGTGATGAAAGTGAACTTCTACTCGAAGACGAAACTACTGAGGACTGTTTCATTAGGCGGCAAAGAGAACTTCGACCATTACATAGCAACGTAAGTGCAGAAGAGTTTGCTCACGCAGAACAAGTGATACAACAGGCTCTTGCTCAAGCGGTCGCGCTCAACGCTGCCCGTGACACTCGTGATGTTGATGCTCCTTTGATTTGTGGCGGTGAACAAATCGTGAATAACGATGATAATTATTGTGAAGACGTATGCGAAAGGTCTGCAATGCCAGATGAAATCTTCTTGGGAAATATTCGAAGTCTGAACGTCCAACAGAGAGACCTTTTCCAAAAAGTTTCTGCGGCTGTGGAAAGTGAGTTGCAAGGACAAGAATGCCAATTATTGTTATTCATCACAGGCGGTGCAGGTAGTGGAAAGTCCTTCGTCTTGAAATTACTAGTGGAACATATCAAACGGTGTTATGCACCTACAGTTGACATATTGCTCAAGGCTAAATTTGTTGAGGTGGGATCTTTAACAGGAGTAGCCGCACGCCAAATATTTGGCAAAACATTACACTCCATATTCTCACTTCCGATTGAAAAAGGAAATACCATGACGTATAGAAAAATTACTGGGCAAAGGCTAGAGAATGAAAGACGTAAATGGCGCCATATGAACTGGTTAATAATAGACGAAATTTCTATGGTATCATATGAAAATTTGCGAATTATACACTTGCGTCTCCAAGAATACAAAAATAATGACAAATTATTCGGGGGCGTGCATATATTACTATTTGGTGACATACTTCAACTTCCACCGGTAAAAGGGCATTGGTGTTTTATTCAACCACCATGGTTTTCAGGCGAAGTCAATTTATGGCAGCAATTCTCATTTTCTGAACTTACAATAAATATGAGACAGCGAAATGACATTGAGTTCATTGACCTCTTGAATAGCTTACGGGTTGGTGAATTAACGACAGTTCAGCTGGAATTACTGTGTGAGCGGCGACACGTGTCTTTAACAGGAGATTTTGCTGATGGGATTGCTGTCCGTATATTTCCTACTGTTAGACAAGTTGACACATACAATGAAAAAATGACCGCTGAAAATGCTAAAGCGCAGCGCATGTACACAATAAATGCTGTAGATGAGTCTCGCGAGGCGGCAACCTATGGTCGGAAGCCACCAGACAATGTTATTCCTAAAGATATCAATAACTGCGGTGGTTTCCTACAAACGATAAAGTTGGGTATCGAATCGCGCGTCATGTTAAGGCGTAATATTTCCGTATCCGATGGACTGGTGAATGGTACCATGGGCATTGTTAAGAAAATTAAATGGCCTGGCCTCCGAAGAGATCAATTGGAAGAAGGAGAGTTGCCTGAATCTGTGTTTGTTCAATTTGATGACGCGACTGTTGGCCTTAGAATAAAAGATAATGACGGTTGTGTACCCATCTCACCTGTTTGCACAACATTCCAAGCGCAAAGAGGATATGGAGATGTCGAACGCAGAATGTTGCCGCTAATTTTAAGCTGGGCCGTAACTGTCCACAAACTTCAGGGTACAACCCTTGATAAAGCAGTAATCGATTTAGGAAAGAAGAATTTTGCAAAAGGACAGATTTATGTTGCTCTCAGTCGCGTGAAAACCTTAGAAGGCATTGCTTTATCTGATTTGGATGCAAATAAGCTTTTAAATCGACCCCACGATGAGAAAGCTTTAACAGAAATGATACGGTTGCGGAATCTTTCTAACAACAACAAAAACTAGGTAGTTTTTTTTTCTTCATTCATTAAGATTAGGTATTATTAATGTAAAATAATTCTCATGACGGCTCCTTATTACAAATACATATACAATTTTCTTTGTACTTGGCTAACATTGCTGTGATGCCAGTTAAAAAACAGAGATTGAAAGTCCCCATCAAAAACTGTTGTAGATAACATTTTATATAGGTATATTGTTTTTGAAGGCGGTTTTACCTTTTGTTAAAAGTATTTTTTTTTTTGTAATTTTTTGTGGAATTTTGTTTATAAGTACTTGTTACCCGACTAAACGCACTGCTCCAATAAGACAGCGATGTTTCGGAGTAAACGATAATATCATCGATGTAATTTTTTTTGTTGATATTTTTGAAACTGCTCAACCGATTTCGATATTATTTGAACGGGACCACCTCTGAAGTATGACCTACCAAACAAAAAAACAATAATTAAATTCGATCAACAATTGGCCGAGATATCGCGTAACAAACATACAAAAAAAAAAAAAACATACAGAGGAATTGAGAACCTCCTCCTTTTTGAAGTCGGTTGATGAGAACCTCCTCCTTTTTGAAGTCGGTTGAAAACAGCAGTGAATGTTACTCACTTAATAATCTGTTTCTTATATACATTGTATTCACGGAAGAGATAAAGAAGATTGGAATGGCCATGTGGGCGGGGCAGGCGCGCCACAGTCTTGATTAGAAAATCATAACTCGCCCGAATCATACATTCGCCGCGTTTAGTGTGCTTATGACTACTTCAGAGAACAGAGCTCCGCTTTAAACTGCCGTGTTGTGTTATTCTTACGTAATAGACAAAATGTCAGACCACCAGTATATAGCGAGGAGGTATATCTTTCCATCTGTTAGTCAAAAATAGCATTTAATTGCAAAATAATTGGTAAAAACATAAAAATATACTGATCACTATGAAATTCCAAACATCAATCATATTATTGCAACAAGTTAAAAATAAAATACATTGCCCGATGTGTTCTCGCTTAATCAACACGATGTCGTAGTCCGCTTGCAATGTACTGCAAGCATTGCGTTCTCTACTCTTCAACCATAGCCGTTGTTCGTCGTTTGCCGGGGTTGGCCGTGAGTGATGCACGGCGTACATCTATCGATATCGAGGTAAATAAAAGCATCGATAGAATTCTCAACTATATTTACGGTTGGCAAAGATTATTTATGAAATAATATATATTTAATTGATGAGAGTATATTTTTAGTTAGATGTATTTTATATTATATTAATCATTGAATGAATGAAGATGAAGCGGCATGTAGACCATTTTATTTTACTTAGATTTTAATACTGAATAGATACAATATAGTCTAGTCAAATCTCAGTCAAATACTATACGTACCTACCTATTTTATACGTTTTAATATTTGATTCTATTCGAAATATTATGCAATTAATTATAATAATGTTATGTTATAACTCTATTATGTTATGTTAGATTTCCCCTAATTGCTTAATGATTACGTTTTGTTCCAAGGACAGTAATTCTTTTAAATTAAATGAAAATAGTTCTTGATTTTTATGTTCCCCTTTTCCCCATTCAATATAAAAATACATAACAGACTGAGAATGTATCGATAAAAATATCGATAAATTCTCAGTCGGCTTTTCAACCACTAGCGTATGCGTGTTGCGTGTGTGTGTCTAATGCCTACGAGAGCTTGGTGCTAGTGTGTGAACAAATTGCTGCTCACTGATTTATGTGTGTGTGATTTGATTGTGTGCGAAAAACTTGTAAAGATAATGTTGCGTATGTTTGGGAATTGAAATAGTGGGAGTAAAGCGGCGACACTGGTCCTAGTACAAAACAGCAGCTAGGGCCTTTCCAACCTTATTTATCTCTTCCGTGATTGTATTCATCTTTGTTTTTCTACTTTAAATAGCTTTGTTGCAAAAGATGATTTGATTTGATTTGATTTGATTTGAAAGAATAAATTCATTTAGGCAGAAAATAAAAAAAAATTACCAGTTAACGGGAAAACAAAAGCTGAAATATTTTTTTTTTTCTGTTAACTGGAAAATAAAATTCATTTCATATACCATACCAGAGGTATAGTGGAGTGAATTGGAAAGTAAGGAATTGGAAGTACTGGAATTAGTCATTGATACCGGAATAGAATTGTCAATAAATCATTACTACTAATACGTGGCATGATTAAATGATTTTATAATATTTTAGAACGGATGCTCGTTTGAATTCATAAATTATCATCACTAATGACAAATGTTTCATGATAAAGCACAGTATTTAATCAATGTTGTATTTGAAATGCATAAAACGGTGAGCTTTGACAGCACCTCCCAAAATATGATATTTCCGTATACCATAACCATATATAATTGCAATTTAAAAGAAATACAAAATAAAGTGACACACACATACTAGTTGTAGCTTATTTATAATTATAAAAATATGTTAATCTATTAATCGTTACTATGACTAAAGAGACAAGACCCCACGTCATATGGTGAAAGGTCTAATAGTATTTAGATTATACTTTCTATGTCAGCAATAAAGCTTATTTATTATTTAATCAAGACTACAGAATTGCCATGAATATATTTTCACCAAACTCATAGCAATATCGGCTGTTATCCTTCTAGATCCGCATAATAACTCCCTTTAAGCAAAATTTGGGTAACAATACTAATCCGTAGAATAATCTTCATTTTTCCATTAGACAGAATCCAAAGCTCGTCTTACTTCCTTAATGTACCTTCGATCACAAGATTATCACGAGACGAACCTAACTACACAAATTTGGATCAAAAAGGAAAAAATCTATGCTCAACGCTTTTCAAGGTAAGCAATTAAGCACTTCAGAATTAAAAGTAGATAACGTCGGAAGTATGTATTAGGATTACGGACTTTGATAGGCACGAGCCCCAGGATTATATTAAAAACGACTTCGGAACTCGCGCAATGTGGCACAAAGTGTTTTAATTTCCTCGTTGCTCTGAATGGAACGTTCGCGAAATGTGACACCTGCCACGATGAGTGTGATGGACAGTAGGCTATGTGGAATTTGGAAGTCGCTTTTTTGTGAGCTAAAACAATATTGGATTTATACCTACTTCGGATAAATAAAGTTCATTATTGTAATATTGTAAATAGACGAAAAATACCCGAGGTGTAGTTTAGATTTATGTCTGGTTTGCGGTAATCCATAACGGGTTTTGATGTAATTGCGTTGTTTAGATTAGAGCGTAAATTAGGTATAATAGTGAAAAATATGGAGTTTAATAACTGATAGCAATTTTGAATTTGTAGTCATGGCATCGTTAGATATTTTTGATATAATCTTTAAATTATGTGTGGCTGTCTCACCACGTGTTGACGTGATCATTTTTAGGTTGTCGGAGAAAAATGAGCAACAAAATAAGGTTGCATTGTCATGTCATGGTACGGCGTCTGTTTGTTACAGAAGTATAGCTTGTGGATCTACTATAATGTATCTATATAGTATCAGATTTAAATAAAAAAGTACTTCATTGATCTCTTCCACAGATATTAAAACAAATCATCTGATGCATACGGGTAAAATATTTGAATGGTACCCAGCGGCTTGTTCATTGGTCGTCGCCAATTCATACATTGACCCAGTGAACAAATCACGTCCGATTCCATTCGCTATGAACGAATGAATGTATGATTTATTTGCGTTGTTTATGTAGCAGCTCGAGCGTGCTGATTGTAATCGCCGGAGAGATTCATTTTTGTTATTTTTCTATTATTTATTGGATTTATGTAGTTGTTTTGTTTTGTGAATCTTGGCAATGTAATAAACTTGAGGGTTGAGCATGAATCTTTACATTTATTTATTTTGGTGTTTTTGAAGAGTAATGTCCCGCCGATGTATGACATTGAGATTAGATTAGAATTGTAATATTTTAATCACTCTGTCATTGCCAGATTGGCCTGTCAAAAGTAATATTATTCAAAATGAAAGTTACTGCAGTATCCAAAGTGTTGTGTAAAAGTAAAAATACTGAAAAATATGCAGAATATCAATATTCTTCACAATTCACTCACTCACTCACTCATCACAATCAAAGATATTTCATTCATAGCAATAGGTACTGCAAGTTCCCCCAGTGTGAACACTTGAGTCTGATTCAATCTAAGTATCTACATAAAACAATGAATGGAACCCGCAGCTCTCAAGAGAGTACTTGTCGAATTTCTCGAGTACAATAACCTCACTTCGCGTTCGGTTTCCACTAATTTAGCTAAGTAATAGAAAATAGAAGACTGCACTATTAATAACCAGTTTATTTAGATACCAGCCAAGATATACATATGTATAACGGATTTTACATATCCATACAATATATATTGCCTTATTTTTAGATATAATCATACCAAAAATGATTATCATAATAGTGATATATTTTATACCTTAAGTTAAATGCTAACGACGTTTGTAATAAAATAATTATTTTTTAGTCCATAAATTATACCAGTCGGGAATAACTACGCCTTAGCTTGTCAGTCGAGCTATCAAGCTATCGAAAGCTCGACTGACAAGATAAGGCGTAGTTTCGGTATTGTTATATAGTGTTTGTAAACGGCTAGGCGTACTTTTAACCGGCCTCACTTCTTTGTTCGTAAAGTTCCATCTTAACTTTTTATTTGATCTGAGCAACACACATTATCTGTACACTTGATTTTATAAGATTTAAGTACATATACTGTGTAAATTCTCACATAAGAATCTAATACCTCCTCTGACATCGATGTGGAGTGCTGTCCATAAACCATTAACGTTCATAACCAGCGGTAATATTATTTTGTTGTATTCTTAAATTCCAACGAGCCGGACTAAATTTTAAAAAGCGAACAAAGGAAGAAAATAATGATAGTCATTTACTTATTAAATGATCAGCTCGGTGAATACAAGGTGTCGTTAGATAAACGCGGGCGGTCGTAATCCAAGGAGAACAGTGCAAAATCTCTAAATTACGCCATTTATGTCTTTCTTAAAACCTCTTCAAGGAATATTGCTGATATTTGCATGCTAAAAGGTGGATTAAATTTCGTCCGGGCAATTTAAAAACCACGCGCCTTAGGCTTCATGCGGACGGACACGAAAAATATTTTTATCTGTTGCAAATAGACAATTGCTGATGTTCATTTTTTTAAATAATAATAATAATAATAAATAGATTTTGTCCACAAAAACTAATATGGTACGAAGTAGCGACTTTAATTAAGTTGTACCTACAACGGTGACACAGAACAAAGTTGAAGTCTGACTTCTAAACTAGACAAAAAGCCTGTATGTCATGTCTGGATGTCAATGTTCCCCGAAATTGTAATGACACAACTAGATAATTAAATTTGTAATGCAAGTAAAACCTGTTATTGTTGTCAAACAAAACTTATTCGCATACATATTATTACAGTCAGTTACAAAGATTGAACTAAATCACCAATAACTGCCCGCATGTCTTACAAAAAGGTAACCAGATGATAGCAGATATATATACCTGCCTACTTATATATTACTACTTATGTACTACATCCATTGATGACTGTCTTGGAAAAATTTGATGCTATGTCTCCAAACGTCAAAAGACGGAAGTTTGTTGCCGTTTTTCCAACACAGTATCTAAGGTTTCTTGTAGGCGAACCGATTTTATCGCAGGCAGATAAAAACGGATCGTCAGCAAGAAACCTTAGCTCCCTTGTAACGATCCCACAGACTAACTAATAGCATTTTTTTTGGGACAACAGAATGTCGATGCTGTAATGCGATACGAAAATAGCCTGAAACTGTAAGCAAGATGGAGTAGACATTAATTAGTGCGAGAAACATGAGCAGTATTTTATTATAAACCTTTTTATCTTTGGAGACGGGTAAAAAATATAACAGTAACTAGAAATTTAGAAGGGCTTTTTGCGCTTTGATACTGTAAGGTACCTACTTACATACTTAACGCCATGTTTTGTTTGCATTTTGGGTTGAAAACAGATTTTTGTTCTGAATTACATACTTCCTTAATTTTACACGTTAAACAACCAATAACCAAGTCATGCCATGCTCTTTCAATATTTTTTTAACTCAATAGATTAGCTCGAAAACATTTATCAAAAAAAATTCGAACTAAAACTGCTGGTACCAATTTGTAATAACATTAGTTTCCTTAAAGTTTTCATTAACCTTATTATAAATTACTTTAGAGACTTCATCATCTTCGCCTTTAGCAGTTATTAACCATTTATTGTTATAACACATCCAATTTCTATAATTATTTCGTAGATCTCACTAATACCAAACATTAAATACAGCTCTCTCGTCACATTAAATAAACAAACAAAAAAAACTATATTTTCTAAATACCCTGCAAATACGCGCAGATATTTAACAGAAACCGTCGAACGTTCTGACAGCTATCTCCGTCTCCGCCGACGGCGATATCTGCAAGTACCCTCCCACTTATAAAATGTTGCCTATTTCAAACAAATGCTCAAGGGGCGTCACTTGCACGGATCCGAAACCTTTCGTCCCACTTAAAACTTTTCACAGAAATTGCTTTAGAAACTTTGACACTTAAAAATATCCTCCAGAAGTCTCGACTGAACGAAAATATCAATATAAATTCTATTTGATATCGTATTCAGATGCCGAGTCTGTGAAGGTAGTTGCGAGAAATGTGACGAGTAACAACCCTGACTGGAATTGCTTAGTTTTATTGATCTTTGCACTTCAAATATACGATGTCTTAAATTTTCACTCAGACTTTGTTGAAAGTGTCAACAGATAGCTATTACTGCAATAAAAGTTTTCTAGTTTGCAGTGATAATAAAGTATTTCATCAACTTGTTTGTTTAAGGTGCTAAATGTATGTTTGCATAATGTAATTGATTGGTTGACACGTTAGACAAACTGTAATAGAGATTGAAACATTGAAGTAAACGAAAAACAAGACAGCATCAATGATTGGTCCCATTGTATTGTGCATACCAATTGATAACAATGCAATAAATGTATTGAGTATTGAACTATGCCTATTTTGTACTCTATAATTACTACCAAAACCTTACATAGTTACAAAGAACTCAATTTATAGTGTGCTGCGTAAGATGCCTTTCAACTCCCCGTCAACACATGGAAAACAAGGTTCGTCGATGTCCATCAAACATTTTACCAATTGAATTGATATAGTATGACTGTCATAGTAACGTAGAGAGAATTGATGTGTGGTGTAGTGTAGATATAAGTAGAATATTTATAGGTATGCATGTACTCATAGCTGTAAGACAATATATATTTGGAGACACCCTAATAAACAGGCAGTACTAATCCATCACTCACGTGTTTAATTTCTCTCTTCCCTACATGGCGACCCTGCCTGTAGAGCGCGAACCGCGCGTCGGATTTCGTACGAAGTTTTAAATATTGCAATTATCCATCTACCAGTATTATGTAGTACAGTAAATTCAGTTAATAAAGTTTAAGATGTGTCAATCCTATCAAACCAAGGAGGAGGTTTTCCTAGCCCAGAACGCTGCAGGTGCTGGCAATAACGCGAATTTACAAGATATTGGAGCGCATATGAACATACAGACCATTATATCTGCGATCCTTATATGTATGGTCGGGGCTGTGCTATTGTTTTTTGCATACAAGGCGTACAAAAATTGCCATACACGATGGATGCGCCAGGAAATGAACCAGCAGGCCTTTAGGGGCTTGAGATGGTCGGGACGTCGTCGGAGTGCTGTCCAGCAACGATCAGCTGAATGTGTGTGCCAAAATCCAATGAATAAGTGAAATAAAAATAATCGTAGTTACACAGTGTAGTGAGTGAGTTCACTAATAATAAAACTTCATTTGCTTAAGTAAAGCATTATATCGTGATGGTGAAAATTAAGTGCTCGTTGTGTTACAGACCTAAAGACAGTGGTTGCGTTGTATTTATGTCGGACATATTATAGAGGTGTTATATGGCTGAAGAACTAAATAAAATATATAATGACTTGCGGAAAATAAGACAGTACTTAATAAAAGTAGGTCCTAGACGTAGACGTGAATCAACTGTATGTAGTAAGAAATTAAGTGAAGCTAGTTCTGTATTTTTATCTTTTGAAAACTTATTGATACAAATTAATAGTAATATAAAGTACTTTAAAAGTGAAGAGTTAAATTTGATACATGATTGTCAAGTAAAAATAAATGAATTGTACTCAGAGATAAGAGAATTGTGTGAATTAGTAAGTAGCAATAGTAGCTCTGATTTTGAAAGTATTAGTGAAGACGAAGGAAAACTGTCAAAAATGGCGAAATTTGAATTAAAAGTTGCGCTAAACTTAGTGCCTGTCATGTCAAATAATGATGAATGTACTATTAAACAAATAATAGATAGTATAGATTATTATAGTTCCATATTGGATGTACAATCACAAAAACAATTGATTACGTTTGTTGTAAAAAGTCGCTTGTCTCAGGCAGCGAAATTAAAATTATGTACAGATTATGACTCAGTAGATAACTTGCTAAAAGATATGAGACTGCAGCTATTGCCGAAAAAGTCCTCTACCGCTATACAAAGCAAATTACATTCCTTTTCTCAAAATAATTTGTCAATTGATGATTATGGAAAAGCAATAACTGAGATGTTTGTGGATTTGACCATTTCGCAATCCGAAGGAGTGCCCGAAAAATACAAAATTTTGAAACCTCTTAATGAAAAACAGGCGATTAAGCGATTTGCCGACGGATTGCGAAACCGTCGGTTAAGCACCATCATTACAGCACGTAATTTTGATTCCTTGAAAGATGCCATTCAGGCAGCTGTAGAAGAGGATACTATGGCTTCAACGTCCCACGGTGAGATTAGAACGTTTAATAAAACTAATTATAATTACAGGCGATCTACGAATAACTATTTTAGAGGGCAGCGTAGTCGAATCTTTAGAGGGCAGTCAAGCAGAGGTCAGGTGCATGGTGGACAATACGTGAACAACCAGGGAGCCAGTCGAGGTCACGCATCACGAGGTTCGTGGCAACATGCGTCCAGCAATAGACCGACTCGAGGTAGGTCTTCTTTTTATCATAACCGAAACAAGTGGACACAAAATTCAGAATCTATGCGTGTTATGACAGAAAATGAGATGAAAAATGATGAACCTGAAAATTTAAATCAGTTTTTTCGTGAATAATGGCATAAAAAACATTTTTGCATGCGATAGCCATATGACAATAGGCCTCTCCGTAAATGGTTGCGCATATCGATGGTTACTTGATACAGGTGCATCAATTTCGGCTATAAAACATAAACATCTGGTTGAACAAAACATTCCCTTTTATTATAAGAATACAGAGATCAATGGACTCGGGGGCAAAGTACAATCAATAGGCTATGTTTATTTAAACTTAGTAACGAATGATGTCACTTTTACTCATAGGTTCTATGTTTTTAAAACTTTGCCATGTTCGGTGCATGGAATAATTGGAGATGACTTTTTACGAAAACATAAATCATTATTAGATTACAGTAAAAATAGCTTGACTTTACATAGTTGTAATGGAAATATTACGTTACCTATTAGGGGAAGAGACAATTATATGAACTCTTTTATTATACCTCCTAGGTCTGAATCGATTCATTTCATTGAAACATCTATATTAGGAGAATGTGTCGTTTGCGCTTGCGAATTAAGTGAAGGGATATTCATAGCTAGCGCGTTAGTGAGACCAATTAATGGCAAGATACCTTTACAGATTCTGAATACAACAGAAAATGAATTAGTTATCAATGAATTACAACCTGTTATACATAACGCCTCTGATTACAATTTATGTAGTTTTAATAAATGTGACAAAAATGCAGATCGAGTTAAAAAGATATTTTCTTTGTTAAATTTAAAACATTTAAATCAAGAGGAACAGATCTCTATTGAAAGTATATGTGCCAAATATCCCGATATTTTCTTTTTGCCGGGGGATAAATTAACAACTACGCATATATATGAACATGCTATTAGATTAAAGCCTAATGTAGAACCAGTATTTGTGAAACCTTATAGGTTACCTCACTCACAGAAGGCAGAGGTACAGAAACAACTTGATAGTATGTTAGCAGATGGTATAATAGAACCTTGTACAAGTGATTGGTCTAGTCCGATTTTATTAGTTCCAAAGAAATTAGACGCAAGCGGTGAGAAAAAGTGGAGGCTAGTTATAGATTATAGGAAACTTAATAATGTCATTGAAAATGATAAATTTCCACTACCAAATATAACGGAAATATTAGATTCGCTGTCCGATTGCATCTATTTTAGTCACCTAGACCTTCACCAAGCATTTTATAATGTTAAATTAGAACCAGAGAGTAGAAAGTACACATCTTTTTGTTCTGGACAATACCAAATGACTAGGATGCCTATGGGTCTCAAAACTAGCCCTAGTTCATTTTCCAGAATGATGACCATAGCAATGGCGGGCTTAAACTACGAAAAATGCTTAGTCTATCAAGACGATTTGGTCGTGTACGGAAATTCACTCAGTCAGCATAATAAAAATCTAATATATATTTTTGAGCGACTTCGTAAAGTTAATTTAAAATTAAACGCTGCTAAATGCGAATTTTTAAAAAAAGATATGTTATACTTAGGTCATATTATTTCTGATAACGGTATTCTTCCAGACCCAGAAAAAATTAATATCATTAAAAAATATCCAGTTCCACAGACAGTAGACGAGACAAAACGCTTCGTCGCGTTTGTAAATTACTATAGAAAGTTTATTAAAAATTTTGCCGATATAGCCCACCCTTTGAATAATTTGTGCAAAAAGAACGTTGTCTTTAAATGGGATAAGGAATGTCAATTTAGTTTTGAAAAATTAAAACAGTGTTTAATATCTTCTCCAATATTACAATATCCCGATTTTTCAGATAAAAATACATTCACCCTACAAACAGATGCATCAGGATATGCACTGGGCGCCGTATTGTCTAATAAAGACGGCCGACCTATTGCTTATGCTAGCCGAACTTTAAACAAAGGCGAAAAGAATTACCCGACTATAGAAAAGGAGCTACTCGCTATAGTGTGGGGAGTAAAACATTTTCGACCTTACTTATACGGACGTACATTTAAGATATATACTGACCATAAACCGTTAGTATATTTATTTAACTTAAAGGACCCTTCAAGTAGGTTAATGAAATTTAGATTGATATTGGATGAATATGATTATGAGATTGAGTATGTGCCAGGGAAATGTAACGTGGATGCAGACGCGTTATCTAGAGTATGTTTGTCGTCAAAAGAGTTGAAAGAGATGCATGAATGTGTTATAAATGTTATGACTAGGGGACAAAAAAGGAAATTATTAGAAAACAATTCTTCGGATGGTATGACAACCACTGACGAGAGGTCTGATCAGCCAAAAGTCGTGGAAACACATAGCAAGCCGAAAGAATCTGTTGAGCTAAGGTTAATTAATAAATATCAATGGAATAGATTGCAATCGAATAATAATGATAACATACAATTAAGTAATTTAGGTACATTATGTTACGTGCCGTCTCAAATGACTTTGTTTATAAACCCGACAGCCCGATCGCAGATGACGCCAGCCGAATTTGCGAGGGAGCTCGGAGACTATTGTCACCTATATAATATCGAAGAAATATACTTTCTTAAAAATAATACTAATAATATATTTATTGCAAAGTTAGTGACAGAAATAAAAAGTAATTTAACTTGGTCCGGACCGCGATTATGTGTTCTAAAGGATGTGAAAAGAATTATTGATAAAGATGATAAAAGAGTTATTATTAATGACTTTCACTTATTACCCACGAGTGGCCACGCGGGTATTAGGCGGATGTTAAATACTATTAAAAAATATTATTTTTGGCCCAATATGGAGCGAGATATTCACGATTTTGTCAAAAAGTGTCATAAATGCCAGACACAAAAATATTCTAAATATACAAAAGAGCCGATGGTGGTGACTACTACAGCCCACACGGCCTTTGAAAAAATTTATTTAGATATTGTAGGTCCATTAGATAAGGATATATATAATTACTCTTACATATTAAGTATGCAATGTGAGTTATCAAAGTTCGTAGTAGCATGTCCACTCGTTTCGAAAAGTTCCAATGAAGTTGCAAAAGCATTCGTTGAGAATTTTATTCTTAAGTATGGTGTGCCTACAAGTATAGCAACCGACAGAGGAGCGGAATTCATCAGTACCTACAACAATGTCCGAGGTTTGTATATTATTAAAAATAAATAAATTAAATTCCACAGCCTACCACCACGAGAGCATTGGTGCATTGGAGAACGCACACAAACAATTGGGAGCATATCTAAGAATACAGTCCAATAATTATCCCGAATCTTGGAGCACATGGTTACCCTACTGGTGCTTCTCATATAACACATCCGTACATAGCGCTACGAATTACACACCATTTGAATTGGTATACGGAAAGAAATGTAATTTGCCTAGTAATTTATTAACATCTGTTGAACCACTATACAATCATGACAGTTATCCACTAGAGTTAAAATTTAGGCTGCAAACTTCACAAAATGAAGCACGTAAAAATATAATCCAACAAAAACTTATTAGAAAACAAAATTATGATGTAAATATTAAACCAATAATGTACAAACCAAATGACCAAATTCTGTTAAAAGAGGAAACAGGAAATAAGTTTAGTCCAATATATTCTGGACCATATGTAGTGGTAAAAGACTTATCACCTAATGTTGAAATAATTAAGAAGGGAAAAGTGGATGTAGTTCATAAGAACCGGACAAAACTCTATTGTACTAAGTAAGTTAAGTTAAAGTAAGGTTAAGTTAAAATTATAATCATTACGTACCATTGTAACATTGTATCAATTATACATAAAAAAATATATATTAATACTAAGAGGAAATATATAATATTAGAAATGTATATGTAAACATTACAGTACTTATATAAAAAACAAATAACAAAGTATTTTTTTTTATTTTTGTTATGTGGGAGATGTGGTGTAGTGTAGATATAAGTAGAATATTTATAGGTATGCATGTACTCATAGCTGTAAGACAATATATATTTGGAGACACCCTAATAAACAGGCAGTACTAATCCATCACTCACGTGTTTAATTTCTCTCTTCCCTACAGATGAACGGAGATTGACGAAACAAGTATATATGGCGAGTGCGGATGTATGAGTCGGAAGGGGACGACCTCGGCGAACGTTCCGCAACCAAATTGCGGATGTTCTTAAAAAAGGCCAGGTTCCGAGCACCCTAAACCGACGGTCATGCATGAAGAGATTAATGAATGTAGATGAAGCGAAAGTAGTGTGCCAGGATCGTGGCAAGTGGAAATCCATAATCTCTGCCTACCCCCATGGGAGACAGGCATGACAATATGTATGTATGTATGTATGTCATAGTAACGTAACATTTATGTATAGGTCAGCCACCGCAGATTTTCAAATTGACCTTAGGTAAAACAATCGCGACCTTGTATGACATGGACCACACCAAAGATAAAGCTGTGAGGTTCGTTTTAACCGTGCAAATCAAGTCGGGCATCAGTCGCCCGGAGTCGCCCCTATTTGGAATTCGTTCGATTCGCTCGCGCAAACCAAATTAGTGAATCAATAACTAAGCTTTTACTCTTATTTTGCGTCGCACTGTACTTTCCAGTGCGAATTAAATTTGCACCGAGCTGTATTTGCTCACTTTTTCCTTGAACGATGATAAAAACTCAGTATTTAATTATGAAGAGAGATTTAGTTAGCTTAAACTGTTAAAGCAAACCTTGCTAGGAATAGGAAGCTTGGCATGTCTGTATGCATTGGAATTCTATGCATTTTAAGGAATGCACAAATATTTTTCAGAATAAGATCACGTAGTAAAGTTATAAATTTTTTAAAACGTAGAATGACTAGTCCGACAATCATGGGCTGTAAAAATCCAGGTCTACTTCTATTCTAGGTCGTAAACCTAAATACTATGAGTATATCTGCAGTATAAGAGAGCACGCTCACGTGCGACATTTAGCTCCGTTTTTTTTAAATTTTCTATCTCCAGTTTTAAAAGTGTATGTTTGCAAGTGAACGAATGGAGATGGTCCCAATACGTATAATAATACATTTATTTTGATGTGTCATGAATATTTCCGTTTACTATGAATGAAGCTTTTTTTTAACTCCAGAGCTCTTCTAAGCAGCGGCATTATACATATTTCACCTAAACATATTCTCTAAGAGCATTTCTCTACACTACTCCTCTAAATGAATATGTCGTAGATAAATTGTTTAAAATAGGCCAATAGCTTAATTTAAGTCAAGAGACTCGATAAATATGTCATAACTCTACAAAGCGTAGCACATAAATATTGTCAGGTCTCTCTGTCCCTTCGCCCTTCTAGTGGCTATACCTTAAAATTGTAGGAAGGATGAAAACAAATAGGCAATTTAACACGCAATAAATATGCCGTCCGACAAGTCGCGCGTGCGTGCAGTCTAAGATATTCTGAATGTGTAAGTATGCCCCAGGGAAGGGGCTACTTATCGGGTCCCGACATAAAAAACTTAACGTCGCCCACAAGATTTATGGATTTGAATGTTCCGACTGCGTCCTTACTTCGATTGGAGTTTTCTTTCCTTACATAAGAAGGTAGGTATGTGTTTTTTGTTAGTATTATTGGTATTATGCTTTATTTTTGTTTCCTATAGAATCGTTTTTTGGCTAGAAGTAAAATGGGTTTGCTTCAATAATTGTCACCATTTTCTCAACTGTGTCATTATCGGAATCAAAAAGGTGTCCCGTTTTATTTAGTTAGAAAATAAAATATGTTTCTTTAAAAAATGATCTTTAGAGAAAGGTTAATTAAAGACTTCTACGGCTTTTCTCGGAACCCTAAACCTTCAATGAACCTCCCCTCAACCTTCAGGATACAGTAATTATCAGATGCTTTGGGTCAGAAATCGATTTAATGTTAGTAGGAACATATTTGGACTTTTTTAATTCATTGCTTTACAATATAGGTCTAATACTTGTAGCATCATTTCAAAGATAGACTTATACTAAGCTATAACCAATATATCGTTAGCAACTCATCAATAACCAATCCTAAGACGTAACACGTACAAATGATACGAACATATCCTATATTGTTTGGACTACGTCCCTTTGTTCCTATATCTGGTTAGACGCAGATGGACCTGTAAGCTGACAGCATGTATGAACATTTCTCCTTAAAATCCTATACGTATTCAGGGTACAGAGCTCTTGTGTTACCGACCGAGTCTGCTCAAAGACGGGCCATTGTAAACGGACACGTTGGTGGATTTTAATGGAATATTGTAGCAATTCATTTATCAAAGCTAGATTGCACTGACGTCATATTTTAATTACTGCGGATCGTTAAGGAAGTTACGTTCATTTTACACTAATGTTATAAAGAGATAATAATTATCTGCCTAGTTAGTCTAGTGATTCTAAACACTTCTGCTACGCAGCTCGAGGACCTGGGTTCGATTCCCAGGTCGAAGAAAATGTGATTAGGTTCGCTATAAAATTCTTAGTAGCCTCAGATCAAATAAAAAGCTTTATTAAAAATTAAAAGCTAAAACTCGCCTTGCCGTCTACAACACACAATGATACGCACATAATAGATTATAATACACAATGATGATTATTATGCTTGGTAAATATTAATAATTATTCAGATCATTACAAGAACTATTTTTAATAAAATGTTGAGTATGTGGGTAGCTAAAATATGTTGACATGACAGTTATTGATTGTGAAAAGTATAAATACCGTGTCTGGTTGTTACTTCGGTTTATTCTGTTGTGACCCGCCATACTGAGAGGATCTGGAGACTCGTAAGTTAAGTGATATATTTATTTCTGTTACTGTTGATTACTATTTATATTTTCTGTGTTAAATCTGTGCTAATATGATCTATAATAGAAGGATTTATGTGTTAATAATGGTTGTCTCACTATTTAATAAATATGTATATGGTATCACAGTAGTTCTGTTTCTTTTTATACCTACTTCGAGTATCTGTAAAATATGATCGTTTTATAACCTTTAAAATTGCAATGTAATGCTAAATGGAATAGTTTAAATATTTAAATCATTATATTAACTAGATATTTGATAACTATATATTATGAATACAGTGTTAAAATCTAACATCAGAAGTGGGATTCTATCTGACTGTCCACCATCTGACATGTATAACCTATAATTTCAGGATGGATCTTCCTGCTTTGCAAGAGCTTCTTCAGGCGATTAAGGATGCTGTTTCTGGCAGCAGTCGGCGTAAAGATGACGACGTGGCTCTGCCGATCTTCGACCCGACTACAAGCGATCTGGGTGCTGAGTCATGGTGTAACAATATCGAGACGCTTTCCAAGGAATTCAGTTGGAGCAGCATTGCAACCGTCGCCAAGGCAGGTAAGGCCCTAAAAGGGTCTGCACTATTATGGTTTGAGACATGGGATCCTGTGGAGGGCCGGTCATGGGAAAATCTACGCAAAGAGTTAACGGCTTTGTATCCCGAGAAAAAGAATCTTGCAGAAAAACTCCAAAAGGCAGTATTGTATACTTCCGAATCTGCTGATTCCTACTGTGAATATGCGAGGGAAAAAATAAGGTTACTGCGTAATACGAAAATTACTTTTAGTGAATTACAATTAGTTGAGTTAGTTTGTGGTAGTATATCTGATGTAAATGTGAGAATGGCATCTTTTAACAGCACTATCAAAACTACCTCTGAGCTTATATCCCTGTTTACGTCATATGCGAAAACTAAAAAGCGACCTTTAGATCAAAGCGGCAAAGACCCTTCTGGGGCCAGTTCTTCGAAACGATTTAAAGTAGAAACTCGATCTAATGACGTAAAATGTTATTTATGTGGCAAATTGGGCCATACCAAGGCTCAATGTTTTAGAAAGGATTGTCAGGTTAATGTAGAAACTAATAAACCAGAATCGCGAGAACAGAGACCTAGTGAGTTTGTTAAAAGGTATTGCACATTCTGTAGGAAACCTGGACACGTAGATGCTATTTGTAGATATAAACCAAAATTTAACAATAATGATAACGCTTCAGTGACCGAAAAAGAGGTTAATTTTTTAGGAAATCGGAATTAATGTTAACAAAAGTGTCTGTTAACAATGTTACCATAAATTCGCTAATTGATACAGGAGCTAATTGTAGTATAATAAAAGAATCTATATCTAAAAGTCTCGGTTGCCATATCACTCCATGTAGTTTTAATGTTTTTGGTATAGGAAACGGTAGCATACAGGTGTTTTCAAAAATTCAAGTACCAGTGAAATTTGACGATTTGTGTCTTGAGCTTGATATTTTCGTGGCTAAAGACGATGATTGCCGTTATGATCTTTTAATAGGTAGGAACGCTGTACAACATCCTGATATTGAGATTTTGACAAATTCATTTGGTTCTCGTCTAGTGCGAAAATATATACCCGAAGGTAGCTTCGAAATAAATTCTTTAAGAAAATGTAGTATTGAGGATCAATTTTTAGAACTATCGGAAAGTTTGGTACATTTAGACTACGAATTACGGGATAGAATTAAAGCAATTTTTAAAAAATATCCCTCCGTTTTGGAAGTTATTGGTAATGTAAAGACCGGTGAGCTAGAAATTAAATTAAAAAAAGATGAAGTTGTGTATTATAGACCATATAGATTGGCCCCAATAGAGAGAGATAAGGTTAAAGAAATAATACGAGATTTGTTAGATAAAGGGATAATTAAAGAAAGTAGTTCGCCTTTTGCTAGCCCCATGATTTTAGTAAAAAAAAGGGATGGAAGCGATAGAATGTGTATAGATTATAGAGCACTGAATAAATTAATGGAAAAAGACAGGTACCCCCTCCCTCTCATCGAGGACCAAATTGATAAATTAGGAGGATCTGAATATTATATATCTATTGATATGAAAAATGGCTTTTACCAAATACCTATCTCTAAAAATTCTACTAAATACACAGCTTTTGTAACGCCGGATGGACATTACGAATTTTGCAAAATGCCATTTGGTATTTGTAATGGCCCTTCGGTGTTCCAGAGGGCTATTTCTAAGGCTGTAAGACATTTAAAATTTCTACTAGTATACATGGATGATATTTTAATTCCATTTAATAGTATTGAACAAGGGCTTGACTATTTGGATCAGACAATTTCTGTACTCAGTGTTAATGGTTTTACTATAAACCTTAAGAAATGTAAATTCTTTGTTGATAATATTGAATATTTGGGTAGACACATATCTCGTGATGGTGTAAGGCCAAGTGAATCCAAAATCCTTGCTCTAGTTAACTCACCTTTACCTAGTAATATTAAACAAGTCCGACAGTTTATGGGTCTATCTAGTTATTTCCGTAAGTTTCTGCCCGATTTCGCTTTACGAACGGCTTGCATCACTAGGCTAACTAAAAACAATCAAAAATGGGAGTGGGGCCCCGAACAGAATGCGGCTCGAAAATACGTAATTGATCATCTCACTTCTCGACCATTGTTAACTATTTTTAACCCTATTTATCCAACCGAGCTACACACTGATGCTAGTTCTATAGGTTACGGAGCAATACTTTTACAAAAAGTTGATGGCGTCAGTAAAGTCGTAGCTTATTATAGCAAACGGACAAGCCCTGCCGAATCTAAGTATTGCTCTTATGATTTGGAAACGTTGGCCATCTATAATTCCCTAAAACATTTTAGAGTTTATCTTCTTGGCATTGAATTTACAATAATCACCGATTGTAATGCGATAAAAGCGACCATGGCCAAAAGGGACTTGTCCCCAAGAATAGCACGTTGGTGGACTTTTATGCAGGACTTTCGGTTTGAAATTAGGTACAAAAAGGGTAAATTTATTAGTCATGTCGACTTTCTTAGCCGCAATCCTGTCCAGTCCCCAGTCCGTAACATTTCACTACCTGAAGTTAATTTAATTGAACTTTCTGATGACAATGATAGCTCACAATCATGGTTAAAAATAGCTCAGCAGAATGACCCAGAAACTCAGGCTCTTATCTCACAACTAGAAACAGGTGACTTGGATTTTAATCAATATTTAATAAAAAATGAGTTGTTGCATTACAAAACTGATCCCGATGCGATACCGAAATTGTTTGTACCAAAGGGGTATAGATTAAGTATTTTGAAGCTATTTCACGATGAAAACTGTCATGTGGGTTTCGATAAAGCTATTCACAAAATACGGGAACACTTTTGGTTTCCTGGAATGGCAGCTTTTGTTAAAAAATATATTTTTCATTGTTTAATTTGTACAGAAAGAAAAGGGCATTCTGGTCCTAAACAAGGCTTTTTACACCACTTTAAATACTCAAGAGTTAATACCTATTATAAGAGAAACTATTACACTGTTTGGTACACCATCTTTGGTTATCACTGACCGTGGGACAAATTTTAGCTCTAATCAAATTAAAACTCTTTTTAGAGAATTGCATATCGAACACCACATGATAGCTACTGGCACACCTAGAAGTAATGGGCAGGTCGAACGTTACGTAGCCACAGTGATCAATATGTTAATTACTATGTGTGAATCGTCAGATTGGCCGAACGGACTATGGAAGGTGCAGCAATCTATAAATACCACAGTTCAAAAATCCACTGGATTTTCGCCTTTGCGTTTATTGATTGGTGTAGATGCTAACATACCCGTTGTCCAAGCTCATTTAAATCAGGTTCTAGACGGTGATAGCGTAGACTCTCGTATCGATGTACTAGCCGATCGTGAACTTGCCAGACAACGCTTAGAACAAATATCGGTAAAATTTAAAAATCGTTTTGATTCTGTTAGAAGAGATACAACCAGGTATAGCGTAGGTGATTTAGTTTATGTTAATCAGGATCACAGACGTCATGACAAGTTAAAACCAAAATTCAAGGGCCCCTATGAAATTAATTCAATCCTTCCAAATGATCGCTATGCTCTTAAGGGCTTGGGTAACCTAAGAGATATTGTTGTCGCTAAAGAAAAGTTACGTTATTGGCCTGGAGAATGGGTGGATGAAAATATTGCTGTTGAAAATGTCATATGATTCAAATGAAATTATTGCTATTTTAAATGTATAAGAATTTTGAGATTACTGTAATTGTTATGTCAGTAAGGTCAAAATTAAGTTAATATGGATTTGTTATTATTTGTTGTATATAATGTTAATTTGTACAATGTATTTGGTATAAGTATAACCACTGATCTGCCGTGACTTGGTACTGATTAGTCTCATCATCAGTGGGTGAAAGGAATCAGTATGTCTATGTCACAGACTTTGTAATTATCCGCTGGTCGGCCACCTACTTGGTGCCAATTGGTCTCACCGGCAGCGGGTGAATGTGATTGGCATGTCTATGTATATGGCAAAAATATGCTGTTTGTACTTGTTTGGTGTTGGTCTATCTCAATAGCAGCAATTGAAGGGGATCATCATGTCTATGCAAGTAGATTTAAGAATACTTGGTTAATTTGTTATAGTAAGAATCTCTCCATTGTATTGTTTAGTACCTATCCTTTAAGTAGTTCTTCGGGGACGAAGAACTGTCAGTATGGCCGTAATAGATTATAATACACAATGATGATTATTATGCTTGGTAAATATTAATAATTATTCAGATCATTACAAGAACTATTTTTAATAAAATGTTGAGTATGTGGGTAGCTAAAATATGTTGACATGACAGTTATTGATTGTGAAAAGTATAAATACCGTGTCTGGTTGTTACTTCGGTTTATTCTGTTGTGACCCGCCATACTGAGAGGATCTGGAGACTCGTAAGTTAAGTGATATATTTATTTCTGTTACTGTTGATTACTATTTATATTTTCTGTGTTAAATCTGTGCTAATATGATCTATAATAGAAGGATTTATGTGTTAATAATGGTTGTCTCACTATTTAATAAATATGTATATGGTATCACAGTAGTTCTGTTTCTTTTTATACCTACTTCGAGTATCTGTAAAATATGATCGTTTTATAACCTTTAAAATTGCAATGTAATGCTAAATGGAATAGTTTAAATATTTAAATCATTATATTAACTAGATATTTGATAACTATATATTATGAATACAGTGTTAAAATCTAACACACACGTATACCAAAACTAAGCCTTATCTTAAGATAAGGCGTAGTTAACTAATGCGTGTGTGCGTGTAATTGTGTGTTGTACACGGCAAGGCGTAGTTTTAGCCGGCCTCACTTCTTTGTTCGCAAAGTTCCATCATAACTTTATATTTGATCTGAATTAGTAGCCCGGAATTAGGTGATGTGCTCGGTGAATTGCAATAGAATCGCCCCCTATTACATGGGACCTAAACATACCGATGAACTGTGGGTGTACAGCAAGTATACCTCTGATTTATCCTCTGCCTTATCGGGGAATAAATGCGTAATGGTATGTCTATGTAATAATTATCATCAGCGTCGTCCTAATAGCCTTTTCTAACTAACCAGATACGTTTTAATATCAGTATTTTACACTTCTCCGATATCTTCAATACCGGTATTCAAAGGATTTTGACTACCGATAATCATAGGTGTTCAGTATGACAGTCGGCTTTACGTGTTTTTTGAGGCACAAAAGGGTCTCGATAGGAGAGATAAACTTCAGTATTTTGTTCGTAAGAGGAACTTTGGAACTGCTTATCCAATTCTGAAAAATTTTCACAGATAAGATGGTACACTATCTCTGAATGACATAGGATGTGTTTTATTGTGATCACATCCACGCGAATAAACTTGCAGATGAAAGTTAATCGCTTTGGGTATACACTGCTACACATCAAGCTATACAAACCCAGATTAGACTGAATTCCCACTGTAAAGGTTTTCCGCACAATGAAAGGCCAGCCTTTATTGGTATTGTAAAGCTTGATGTGTAGCCGTATGTACCATCTTTACACGTATGTTCTATCTGATTTTCAACCTTTCTTTGATAGTGAACTCGGCTATTACATCGGGACTGTTTTTACTGGGTCAACTGACTACTGAATTTGGTACTTAATAAAATATATTGCAGTATTTTTTATTATGATCAAAATTCAATAGTCACTTTTCATTAGTGTAAATTCACTTGCTATAGCTAGTCCACGTCACTTTCCGCTAGTTTAGAGGACGCGACAATAGAGCGAAGGAACATTAATAGGTTTCCGTCAAATTAATGGTGACGTAGTAGTTAGTTGGCTTGTTGAGTTCAGCATTCCACTGATGTCTGCGTTACCGTCTACTAGACTCTAACTAGTATATTGCATCTTATGTGATTAGGGAATAATTAAGTTATGTAATATTAAAACAAGGTAATATTGTCATTAATATATCAGTATTATTATTGGGTGGTACGAATAATGGCAAGAGAAGTGACCAACGCGGCGGCGTCCAGCAGCGAGATGGATCGAGGACATCATTCAAGTCAGGGTGGGTAGGACAAACTGAATGAGGCTTGAAGGCGAAGTTGAAGGTGAAGTCGGGCTGTGGATGATGATGATGATGATGACTAATGTTGTAACTGGCTAGCTACCAAGAATATACTTACGCGGTCTGATCCATCGAAGACAATATTACGGTCAATAAATTCAAGTAAACATTTTTTTTAAATAAATTACTTTAAGAGGACATCATGGCCCTAAAAAAAAAGCGAGACTAAGATTTGATTAAATTTGAATAACAATAGCATGTGTTTTACTTTTCAGAAAATAATAGATGAGTAATTGTTTTATTAAACGTCAGAAAAACGAATACTTTTCACTGTGAAATAATGAATCAATTTTACCAACAGAACCATTTTCAAACGAACGAATCATTATCAAAATATTACTAAACAAACAAATTTACTTTTTATTGCAACGCCCTCTGCGACTTAACGGCTTTCGCACGATGCTCTCGAGCTATGTGCAAAATTAAACAATATCAATGTTATTATATTGTAGCAATATCTATAGATCAAAATTGCAAATGTACGTGTATATACAACTTCTATATAATAAACCCGTCATACCCGGTCATTCAGATGCGAATAAAAACCCGCTCAATTTAAATCCGGCAATAATAATAAGCTAGCCGTTGGTGTCGTATTGCTTGAAACGGGTCTCCTTTTAAATTAAGGGATTACGTCATAGTTAGGTACGTAACGAGAGTTGAAAGGCTTCACGCTAAAAATATTGAGAACCCTATTAGCAGGTGAGGCAAGCGATTATCGCTTTTATATCGTATCACATGAATCAAAAATATGTACATAAATATATCCTAAACCGGAAGACGCAGTATCGAATCTGACTGAGGTTACATTTTTCTTTAAAAAAATCCACTCTTTATAAATGCTTTTGAACAAAATAAAATCGAGGGATTTGAAAACGTTTCAGTTTATTTTTCAATCTATCAAATTGCGAAATGCTTTTACAGAGCAACAAATTTGGCAAATCGAACTGCAATTGGAATATTTCGTTGCTAGTATTTAGTGCTGAACTTTATATGGTATTCCAACGTAGTTCACGTCGACACAGCTCCGCATTTTACAGTAGAAAAACCATTAAATGTACGTATTGCGTTCTACTTTCCACTCCACGATTTTACATGTAATTTTATATATTCATATTTATATTTATTTTGTAAAGTACTACGCATTGTAATCATTACGTAGCTTTAATCAGTCATTGCATGATTATTAAAGCTCTTCATTCAAGCAAACATGCTAAATGGGTGTTATATACAAATTGAGAGAAGCAAGTCTCCGTAAAAGACGCATTGAGTAATATCAGTGGCTTCTATGATTTGCAACCTTCAAGCAGAATAATAGGGTTACTCTATTGTTCGACCAAGGGGCGGACGCATAAAAGGAGATAATTATAAACACAAGTACTTCTTACATATTTGGGGATAGATTATAGTTAAAGCTACATTTAAAGAAGTGAACTCTCAATAACATAACACTACAAAGTCACAGTCGGCAGCTCGTAGAAATATCAATTATTGTAGTCTTGCACTTTAAAACCTGTATGCTTAAGAAACTCATGGACGCTACTGAAAATGAATTACTCGGAGACAAGTTAAAGCTTACTGGCAATGTGGGTCGCACATTACTAGACTAGTGATTCTTATTAACCCCTTGTACTAAGCTAAATGCTCGTGTTATAAGTGGGTTCACGTCGGTAGAGCAATGGGTGGGTTTGGAACTAGCGACCTCATGATCGCAAGTTCGACGCCCTAGCTATTAGGCTACTGCCGCTTCAGTATGACTCACAGATACTTTGCCAGTATTGCTAACTGCTCATTGTTCGAGAAGCCCATACAATATGAGGTCAGATTGAAGGTATAGAATGTAAAAAAAAAAACATATCAGGTATCATCTAAAGTAGCTATTTTATCCCGGACTCTTTCATTTCTTGTGTTTCAAGACTAGTATAGAAACACAGCATACATATTCAGTGGTGCATCGTGCCACATTATAAAGTCGATCAGGTCGCGCTTCAAAGGAGCCGGTGATTGAACGGTGACGGGAACCCACTGTTACATATTTGATTGCACACCCCAGCAATATCGACGTTTTATTTATACAATTTGAAGGTGTAATGCGTTGTAATGGAGTCGGAACAAATAAACTGTTGGAGCTTTTGATGATAATGGTAATAATTATAATGGCTGTTACAGTTTGTTCGAAATAAGTAAGCCGATCGGAAGTTAGCCGTTCCGAACTACCGCGGTGATAAAATCGTTTAATTAAGTGTTTTAATACTAGTACATAATATTAGTAAACAAAATCATTAGAAATGTGAAACTTAAACGACTCTAATTACCTTTACACCGACTGTTTCTATTAAAATTTACCACTTCTAAACCACTTGCAGACAACTTCTGATCGGCTAACTTATTTCGAACAAACTGTAATTTTCTTTATTTGTCTTACGAGGAACTATTTTTTGAGGTGCAGTTTACTTTGGGGGTTTAATGAGGGGAGAAACAAGTAAACCGGCGCGAAGTTGTAAATAGGAGTAGAGGGCATATAAACAACTATTATATATACTTTTTTATAGCTTACAGATGGTTATTATGAACCCGAGTTTGTGCGCAATTTATATAATAAACTTCTAGAGAACAACAAAAATCATATTTTTATTTCAATAAATATATCGTAACAACACACAATCCATGGATCCAGACAGGAATCCCTAGAATTGTATGCAAAATAAATTTTATTCAGCGTCACCGGTAGAGATTTTCCAACTGGTATTTATAGTTTACATCTGAAATATGAATGTTAATAAACTAGAGCTTTTAATTCGTATGCAATAAAATAGTGTCAATATCTGCAGTCACTTTAAATGGGACTGGAAATTTGGATACTCCCATACCTTTCATTATATACTTCTCAATACAATCATTCCTTTTTTTTAAAAGATTGTCTCTTGACCCCAATCCTCCATTATCGATTTATGAAAGAGAAATGACATTTAAATAAACAGTTAGGGTTGTCGACTTTGTTTATGTTTTTGCGCCATCTGACACTTTTACTAGGGATAACGAACTGTACAACAAATTAGGGGCAATGCTGGGGTAACTTACCTTAAGAAGGGATGAAGAGTG
The DNA here is from genome assembly GCA_958496365.1 of Subacronicta megacephala. Lineage (NCBI taxonomy): Eukaryota > Metazoa > Arthropoda > Insecta > Lepidoptera > Noctuidae > Subacronicta > Subacronicta megacephala. The sequence continues at coordinate 531,099 of OY292520.1, read as the reverse complement.
GTCGTTATATACATACATGGTGTATTAGCTGTTATATAGCGGTAAAAGATCGAATGTATTCGAGTAGTACAATTTCATACAGCCAGTTGCGATCGAATTTATATTTTCTTGATATCATTATTATTGCGTGTAAAACTGCCAATATGTTGCTAGAACTGTAATATTTCGGTTATATTGTCTTATTTCCAAAGATATATGGTATGAATATGCGATGAGGTGATTTCAATATAAGATTATATTATAGTCGCAAGTAGGTTCCATCTATCGTCTCATCTCGCACATACAATGAACACCATATACAGGGTGCAAACGTGAAAAACTAGCGTAAACTTTTGTCATAAATGTAAATTGTAGCAGCTTATATGTTATACAAATGTTTATGTAGTAAATATCAACCTTGTAAAATTATAAGTTTAGAGAGTACTATAAATAGAACTCTGTAGGTCACTGTGATCATATATAATTCTATCAGATTACTCCCTATTTACTGTGCTACTAATATAATATTTCTCTGGACTTTGACTTCACAGAATATATACCCAAAGTTTAAATTCTGCCACGGCTGGATTTTGTTAATTATAATGTCCGTCTTTATCAAAACATTATTTTCTATTTATAAATTATGAATGTAAGGTAGGTACTTAAATATTATGTCAACTCGGAACACAGCCTGTAGATTTGACGCATTTTTCACATTTATTCTTTACACATAGTGCTGAGTAATAACTTTGTCGAAATATATTTTCGGCCAAAAATTTAAGGTTGAGTTAAAGTTGGAATAAGATGCGAGAGAAATTCAATATTTTATGTGCAAATATTCATGAATAATTTTATTTTATACGATTATCGCGGAGACGTCTAGGTATATTAAAGACCCGAAAATACAATTTTGAAAGGTTGTTGAAACTTTTGATTACTAAAGTATTCTACTTAAATAAACTCTGCGACAGTCAGGTACAAAATTTTTCTAAGCAGTACTTTGTGAATCAAAATAAATCATATCACAATTTATTACAGTTTCGTGCTCCTTATTTGACTCTGTTTCTGCCTACCATCAGGTCACCGTATTCTATACAGACGTAAAATCACGCTGCATAGGACCAACCTTGAAAAAATACATAAAAAAATCCAAAAATAAAACCACAATGGAGTTAGGACTGAAATTTTCTCGGCATTGAAAAATGTGAAAAAGCCACCGTTGTATGTGGGGCCGGCAGAGCAAAGCCACTATGAAGTGAGGCTCAGAGAGTCCATTTTACAACGTTTATAAAATCAAAATGCCTAAGAGACTTCACATACGTTTGATACCATGTGCCATTTTTGTATGTATAGATATACTTATATGATTATGTAGTATTTACATCTTTGCAGTAAAATTATTACTTGACTTGAGATTCAAGGCATTTCAACCCAGGACCTCACTTAAGCAGGTGTTTGCCACTAAAGCTAAGCTACTCGATGTATTGTGTTGTCTCGCTCCAACATTTCCTTTGACTGCCACAAACGTTTAGCAAAAACTCTGTCACTATCAATTTACGTTGTCGGATTTGTCTTTTAAACGGCCATTCCTGCGGCTTTCAAACAGACGTCGCACGGTTCCGTACATTAATGACAAATGTGAGTTTTATTTCCTAGGCAACAACGTTTCAACTCCTCGGAACCCGTCGTACGCGCGGCGGCCGCAAGTCGAACGAGTCTATGATTTTATTTTTAAATTGTGTATCTTCTTTTTCGGTTTTGTTTCACAGCGTATCGGTGCGTAAATTAGCGTCCGATATCCATTCCATTGGTGGGCAGAGAGGTGGGTGATAAATAGGCCGGGTCGTGCCTCGCGCCGTCCCAACACCCGCCATTTGCAAATTGTCGAAACGTGAACCCTGATAACTGCGTGCCATATAGTATGTTTCCATTATCTCTTGTTTTTATAACTGTGTAGATATAACTTTAAGGAAACCTTTTCTCTGCTATATTACAGAAGCAGCAAGCAGAATAGCCTTGTTAAGGTTAAGCAACTTAAGGTGCTAGATTCGCCTCAATTTAAGCCCAAGGAATACCGTATTATAAAAAAACAAAAGTTCTGTAGAAACACATCGGTATGATGATTCTAAATAAGAATTTCTTCTTTTGAATACAAAAAAAACCTGCATACAATTCTCGAACCAAATTGAAACAAACGCGTACTATCTGGTCGCGCCCTCTCTACAAACCCTTTCATTTCACATTTTTCTCCGATCGGCCCTTTGCGGTAAATTTTGACGAGCGGCAAAATATAAATCGATGTACAGGGGTTGAATATACCTCGTCATAATTTAGATTTTTAACTTAACGCCAAATATATTATGTGGCAAACATTTTGGATTAATAAATAAAGAATCTCTTGACTTTAGAATACTTCAAAACTATGCATATAGCTGTGGCGAGCTAACCCGACTTAGCGAGTGTGAGGCAAGTAGGTATATAAGGGAGTGTGCGTGCACGACTTCAAAGTAACCCAGCGTTTCTACTGACGACCAAAGATGTTGTAAACAGTTACCTATCCCACTCATTCTTTAGGAGTTAAATAGAGATAGATTAATGTTTGTAACATTAAGTTATTTTAGTGAAGAAAAAATACGACCGTGGACAGGATTCGAACCTGCGTCTTCTGGTTACAACAGACGCTATGACCGGTAAGCCACCGCAAATCCCACCCGCCTAGTCGAAATTTGCCTTCACATTTTTTATGTACGTCTTTGAGGTGGCACGGTGGCTTAGCGGTCATAGCGTCTGGTGTACTTAACCAGAAGACGGAGGTTCGAATCCTGCCCGCGGTCGTATTTTTCCTGCATTAAAATAACTTAATAATCTTTGCATGAAAAATGACTAAAAAATACAAAAAGTTATGTTTGCAGCATGTGTTGACTACGCATATGAGGTAATGGGATTCCAGTTATTCTAGTTCTCACAATAATCGATTGCCTTCATATTTACTTGCCTCCCTAATAAACGCGTAGCGTTCTATATTATATTACATTGTATAATAATCAAAGCTCCAGACATTAACAATAATTAGAAACTTAATAGTTTACTGTATTGGTAGACGAAATTGAGGAGAGCGTAATAAGACGTCGTGGTTTTAATTACTTTATATGTTTCGAAACTATGTAGACATTAAATTAACGACAACAATATTAACATGTAGGCACAAAAGCAGCTCCACCGAGTAAAAGATTCATAAAAACCTTTTTTATGTGTTTATGTAAACGCTGTACCCGCGGTGTTACCCACGATAATCTCGTTATTCGTCATTCCGTGGAAATCTTCCAAGATCCCGTCTTACTCCCTTTACTACATTATAATTGACAGTGAAGAATTAAAAATGCTAAAACGGCACTTTAAAGGGGTTTAAAGTTTACTAATTACTTATCTGCGAAAGTTTATATTACAATAAATACGTAAGTAAGTACACGCAATTTACAGAGTATAAGTGCAAAATTTAAGGACAGCTATGTCAATCAGTCTGTTAATATTAGGTACAGTTATATTAAATACCTAAATAAGATTGACTGCAAAACGTGACTTTAATCAGCTTTGCGTAATAACGATGTCTTCTCAAGACATCACTTGAGCTGGTCATCAAGTATTCTGCAACTTGCAGGTACTTAGTTCTGAACACGGTAATTTTGATGTACCTACAGCCATCTTCCTGCATGTGACTAAGGAATCAAGGAAGAACACTGCGCTCAAAATACACGGGTGCTTGAGTAAGAAAATAAAAAAATTCGAACAATAACGTTACCAAACATTTGTTAAATAGCCTCTATTGTGTCCCTTCGCTGGAAAAGGTAACTTTTTACCCTGACTTCACGTTGTCAAAAAGTGTAAAAAAAGATGAGTTTTATCAATTTTATAAATAATTATTCTACTGCTGTAGATGCAAAATAAAAAGGCACATGCCTTGCTGTGTTTACTTCATACACATCAGAATAACACATTTACCTACTGAATATATTGTGTTTTGCTGGCCACAGCTATCGGCTAAATACAGTTCATTGTATCGTGAAACTGACCTTTGATTGTTAATTACCTTTGATTGGATTTTGTGTTGTGGGTGCCAAATTATCAATAAAATTAAGCAAATATTCCGCATTCAACCAATATCTCAATATCAACACTACTCGGTGTACCAATAACTGGAACATGACACCTATCTATATTTAGGGAGATCCCCTAGGTGGTTGGCAAGATGAAGGGTATTGTTCTAGATGCCTGCTTTTCCGTAAGATTACAATATACCCCCTTATGATGCTACCACGTATCTTGTTCGATCGATAGATTTTTGTCTATATCCTGAGAGTGATTGAAAGTTTATTTCAGATTCCATTTCCCAAAGTCCAATACCTACCAAAGTTAATCCCCGGCAACTGTCCTGGGTTTGTGGCACTAATGTGCAACTTTAGGATTGGTGCTGGTGAATATGTTTTTAGAGTTCCATAGAAAAGATAATGGGCCAACCTATTTTGTATTAGAATTTGCAAACAACCCCATGCCCGTCGTGATCTTGTTGCTTTTTACTTCTTTGTTCATGTTTTATTCAAAAATAATAAAAATATATTACGGTACAAAATATGTTACTGGTATTTTTATTATAACTAGTACTAAACATATTTATTCAAATCCTAACAAATTTGCTCTAAATAAGATCACAATTATTTTCCAATATCCAGAGTTTCGATCTCGAGGTATTCATGCCCAGCTGTACCCTTAATTCGACCATTTTCTGTTTACAATACAACAATGCACCGTACACAGACGTCTTAACATTTCCGCGCAACGTACCCCGGGACTCAGCCCAGCTCTATTACGTAGAGTCTGGCTCCCGGGCATCGATAAACTCTATAACGGCTCTATAATAGGCGATCCCTGCGAGACTATCAATTCCCCGCTGTAGAGCGAGTAGTTGAACATTTTTATAAAACTCTTTTCTGTTCCATAATCGTTTATGGGTGAAAATGTTGGGTATTTCTGAGCAATATGCACCTATTAAGATCATAGTAAATAAATCAGGTATTATTAATGCAAAATTACTTTTGGATGTGATTGACCTTACTTTAGAATCGTATTCTAGGGTTTCAATTTAATTTTAAATTAAATGAACTTTTGAAACAATACAATATCGAATAACGACTTTTATAATACTCAAGCCTATAGACTAGGCTACAAGAATTTATCTGGGTGGTATCTACCTCCATTTTTCCAGAAATTCCGCCGCTAAGTAATAGTGTACAAACATTATCATGTCCTGGTATGGCTCAGGCTTGACGGCTAAAAACTGTAACGTGTAATATTGCCAGCGTAGTGTCCATATGCTTACTGACATGCGCATGTTATGCGGGCTTGACACCTTCATGCTCATCATCATACACAACCTGTGTCATAACCTCCTCTGACTTGTGCCGATTTTCAATGTTCTTTACTATAACCACTCCAGTGTCTTTGATTCATCTGACAACAGATCGGTCAACTGCTCGCATTTCTCTGACAGCGCACAAGTTTGTACCTAAGTATAACAAATAGGGCTTTCGTTTTTATGCCGCCAAATTCTATTGTTTATTACGTCGCATTTTCCTTTTCAAAAGAATAAAAACCTTTGAAATAGACTCTTAGTACGTGAGATTTTTCGTCACTAAAACCCCCAGCGGCAATTCTCAGCACATTACAAAGTCCTTTTACATAATACATCAATAATGTTAAAATTCTCCAGCCTAGCGCCGGTGATAGATCGCCTGCTACGACATTAGGCATTACATTTATCTCAGTTATCTTTTCTCACTTATTCATGGCCATTTACCTGTACCCTTTTCATTTTATTCTTAGAGCTATCGTTTTTTTTTTAATTTTTCTGGATTATTTTGACCCTGTATTCCCGCCTATATTACCCGAAATTTTAGGCACAATTCGCTAATAGTAAGTTCAATAACGCGACCTATGAGTCAAACCTCACAGTATGGACATTTCAATGTTTTAATTCACTATTGCATATAAGAAAATTAGTATGTGATATGAGATTTATTGTATAAGGCAATAAATATTTAAAACATATCTTTATTAAATAAAATGTATTTCTTTCGATATAATAATAACCAAGATTCATAATCAAAACAACAAATCGCATTATTTTCGTTTGTATATTTCAAACTCAGAATGAAAATCTGATTACCTATAAGATAGAACCGATATTAAAATAAGATATGATATGCACCTACTGAAATAAAATAAGAAGCAAAATTTCTCTACATACCTCCCGACCCAGATACTCCTAGTAGGTATTGACGAAAAAAAAGATTCAAACTGTGTTACTCATTCAAACGTAGAAACCATCCCATTCAAAAGGATCCAAATCCTCTAACAAAGTTGCTTGTACTGTACATTTTTATTTAACTTTCGACTTTGTCTAAATTCCGTCTGTGTACTCTGTACATACGCTTTTAGCTAGATTAAAACACAAGGGAGGTTTTCCTTCAATAGCTCTGTTTTACAGGATGGGAAGCGGTCTCCTATTGTAACGTCTGTGGTGAATTAAATGTTTTATGTGGTCATGTATTCATAAACAGTCGAAAACCACGATTACTATTCATGTTGTGCAGTAGCAACCAGAATTAGTAATAATAACGTCTATTTTACATAACATACCATCACGCCTGTTCTCCCCGAAGGGTTAGGCAGAGGTGTATTAATGTACACCCACAGTTTGCCGGTATGTTTAGGTCCCATGTAATAGGAGGCGAACCTATTGCCATTCACCGGGCACAAATCCAGATTCCGAGCTGCTACTGAGAATTTCTTAGAAAAACCCAATAACACTTTGCTTGACCCTGGGGATCGAACCCAAGACCTCTAGCGTAGCAGTCGCGATAGGAACCACTGGACTAACGAGGCAGACTTATCGTTTATTTGATGTTAAACTAGTGATAGAATAAAACACGTGTACCCAAATTAATTTTATTGAAATTATGTGTACAAACAGCATTGATTTTGGTCCATTTTTCATAGTTAACTTTTGATTTTTCGACTACAGCCCCTAGACAATTTATTTCAAAAATGAAAATCCCTATAGTAAGTCCATGTAATACCCCTGACACGGACGATTATAAGCGTAAATACAATTAAAGGAATCAATCGCAACTGAGCTGAACAGTCAATGTTCTGCACCGATGCAGTTTTGCGTACCCAGTAGGACCAGTTATGTACTGCAACCATTTGTGGTACGCTGCCACAGAGCAACAAACGAATGGAACAATAATAATGGGTGTACTGTCTCTTGATTAACTACCACGTGTTTATCCAGCCCTACTCTAGATTGCCACACTCAGATCCGTCGAACAATTTACTAATAATATGTTATTTACTTTGTTATTTTCGTTACATTTACGGTTATGGTAGTAGGTACACCATATTGCTAATACAAAACCAATTTTAATAAATTATGGAATGTCCTTCATCTAAAGCCAGAAAAAAAATAGGATTATCTGTACACATTCGTTCAGAGGATACCTAATTACGAAAGTGATCACAGAGTATGATTATATATAGAAATAATATTAAATAAAACTTAATTATAATAATTACTCCATTTGTTCTCTCATCTGTGACCACAGCCGAAGCTTGGTGCAATTTATGAGCAGAATTTGTGTGGTCAGTCGTAACGAAACCACACTTTGTAGTCGTTTAGGTGCATTAGTGTAATTGAGATTTTTAATTAAATGTTAATTGTATGTGATCGATGAATTTTGTCTATATTTTTGTTATCTCGTTTTTACCGATCACCAGATTTCTTACCTAACTAGTTTTTCGGGTTAAAATTGGTGCCAATTTAAACCATCATCCCAATCCCAATCAAATTGAAATAGAGAGATTTCAGGCTTAGGCAAATTGAGAGCAGTTCAAAGCAAATATACATACATATACGCTTGCACACTAATTAATTAGCGATCGTTGAAATGATCAATCATTTGTGTTGTGTTTTGCATATATAGTTAGTTATGTACCCAGGTAGTTCCGGTTTGCTGCCCTATTCCATGTTACATAAAGAATTAGCCGCTACAGTTGTGTGTCGTGGGTTCGATTCCCACCCAGTGAGATATTTGTTTGTTCTACGGATATTTATTTCGAGTCTGGATATACTTTTTATGCATTAATTGTATGTATGTAAATTAAGTCCCAGCGACACATATTTACTGCTGCGTGTCTGGTCTTTAAAAAAAGATACATATTCTTATAATTAGGTAGGTAAGTTCATTTGGAGCACTCTTTATAAAGACGCCTAAACAAAAGTTACTATTTCTTTTGTTCTAATTAAGTTGTTCGTTAAAGAGCGTGCCTTGTTCACACGACCCCAATGAATCGGTCACGAATACATTACGTAGAATTACATTGCAAGGCATTCTTGGCAAGTCTACCTACAACCGACTTTACGATGTTTATCATCTCTAATACGAAGGAGAATAGTTTAACAATTATTTTTCTGTAGAAACTATGAAAGCCACATGCATTTTTTTACTCTATCCTATTGATTAAAACTGTTTTCAATATGAAAGATAGTTTGTAAATCTTTATCGTAGCACGTTTGGACAAATAGCTAGATCTCTTTTTTTTATTTCTTTTTTTCTAAACATGTATACTATTTTTTGTTAGATGTTATTCACAGACTTAAATATAGACATCAAACCTATAATGTTCTTGCAGCGAATGGGGTCGAAATGCGTGCCCTCTGAAATATGTGCGGAGTCACTCGCAGGCCGCATAACAAATGAAGAGGTGAGCGCAAGGGTAGCCCCTAAGAGGTCGACCTAAAAGTCGGAATGGACCAAGGGAACTACATAATACACGACAAAACATAAATATTAATCGTTACAGTATTATAAGATTATTTAAATCTTCGGCGTAACCTTCATGAAGATAGGCCACGGTGCACGTGGTAAAAAAGATTAGCCAAACAACTTATACATAGCTAGGCTGATTGCCTAATCATTTTTTAGAATTATTTTTAGAGTAGTAGTACTCTTCACCACAGTGTTACTACCTATGTCCAAAGCAACCCGACAAAATCTGGTTCACCGTCATAAACCCATTGCGTGCCTTGGATTTGACCTCGAGTCTTTTCAAACCCCATAAAATAAATATGGTGATTCCGGTGCAGAGCTACCGTTTTAGAAATATGACAGTAGATTACATCTACATGTTATTATATGAACATTTTATTACTTCAGACTATTATTACATTGTTTAAATTATTTATATAGTCAGTTGTTCAAGTGTAAGTTGTAAGTAGCTCGTTAATATTCCGCTGTTTATTGTGAGCCATGAATAAATGTATGAGTTGCGAACTTTGTGCCCGCTGTATCGATACAACCACCCAATACCATCCCACCGCGGATATCTCAAATCTATGAAGGATCATATTGCAGGAAGAATTATTCTTTTTTAACAAGCATAATACTACTCCATAAAAAAAATATGTAGTTTTTTTGTTCATCTTCTATGCATTCATTCTTAAGAATAGACTATGCTCACTAAGTCCCGTATCTGTGTACTAATAACGGACACTAATTTTAATGTAACCTGTAAAAAACATAAAGCGGCAAAGGGTTTCCTACTCTCCTTTCAGTCCTCTCGCAGAGCTCTTCGCGGCCAATCGTTCCAATAAAGGTCAAGTTCGTCACTCCATCTCCTTCTGGGTCTGCCGTGACGTCGCCTGGGGTTGTGTGAGCTTCACTCTGTAGTGAGTTAGCTCTTAAGAGTCCGGCTATCTGACCGTATAAGGAACAATATACTGCGCTCCAAAACTAAAATCGCCCACGTTGGTCAAAAAGCCGCAAGCTTAAATTTTTTGCTTTTATTTCTTATTTTTTTATAAGTATATATACAATTAACAACAATAGTAGGTAGGTATCTACAATTTTTTGCTTTTATTTCTTATTTTTTTATAAGTATATATACAATTAACAACAATAGTAGGTAGGTATCTACGGTGTGTCTATTTCCTAAACACAAAGTATTTCAAAACGACGCGGATATTACTGCACCACACTTAGGTACCCAGGGTTGGCACTCGCGAATTATTGAGCGGGCGCGTCTCGCCGCACTGTGGGTCGAATTATAGCAATAATTTATTTATTATAACAATAGCTATGCTACTGAAAACTTAAGAAGGCAATTTAAACTATATGATATAAATATTCCGATTGCTTGTCATTTTAATCGAATTCGTACACTTAAAAATAAATTGCATTATTATAAATCTCTCTTATTTTCTCGTCGATACATATCCACATTTTTTTTTATACTTATTTTCTATTAAAACTTGCTTTTATTTAAATAGATATTATTGCTGCAGGATAAAAGATTACCTGTTATCTTGTAAATAAATTTATATTAGAAATAGAATCGAATATAGATCTGAAATTTGAAAAGGCCAACTTCAAACGGCCCACAGTGCGTTGTCAGCTGGCGCATGGCCAAGCGCTCCACATGACTGGCTCGGCACGCCACACTTCTTTGCAGGCAACCCTAACACGTACAGCCGATGTCAGAGTTTTTTAGCCTATCCGTAACTACGCCGCGCATTGACACTTCCCGCCGCCACGCTGGCCAGTGATCTGAATGAACGTTTATTTCGATACTAAGTTTTTCTTTCGTAAATCGATACCACAGTAATTCTATTTCTATTCGCTGTAATGTAAATAAAAATCGTATTTTTTCGAGACATCACAAACACAATAACCTATGTTTGTATCTTCCACAACTATGTATCTTCTATTTTTATGTTTAACGGTATTTATAGTGACGGCGAATACATTTTAATACTCTACGTAAATAGTGCTTATGTACCCTTCAACCCTGCCACGCTAGCGTTGTGTGGGTTGACAGGCTTCACTCGACTTCGAAAATTGTAGGGTGCCCTATAACACGTGCAGGTTTTCCACAAAGGTGGGTTCCTTCACTGTTAAAACATGGGAAAATCAATTTGATCTCAGCTTTAATATTGGCCCACTATGCACCGCTGTTTCCCATAATTTATCTTTAAATTTTTGTTTGTCAGCACGATGATACATCGTATCCTGCCCACAGTGTACACCTAAATCTTTGAGCCCCTAAACTGCACTAGGTCGTGTCGACCGACCGATTAATCTGCCGCTTGTTCCACTTAACATGAGCCCGGCTAAGTAAATGAGATTGCTCCAAATTAATGTACTCTTTATCGTAAATTGCAGGGGTTTTATGTGAAGAAAATCAGGTTTTATTTACCGCAGTAGATATATTTATTGGAAACAAACACTTGATTAGGTAAGTGGGGCTAATGAATAAAGGTCGTCTCTTTTATAAAGTCAATATAATAAAAATTAAGCCACTAAATCTTTTCCTACATCACTGCATTACATCCTTATCTTTACAATAATTATGTCACTGGACTATAATGATGATGATTATACGTAACATTGTTGTACTAATTATTGTACACCTCAGTAGGTGTACAATAATTGGTGACATAGCGGCGAACAGTTCCGCTCTAACGTAACAGTTAAACTACGACAACTTACATTACTATTGAGACAGTTACTAAATAGTAGTTATGTGTATTTAAAATTAATTTGATTTGACAAGAAATTAAATAAATGCGATGGATATTAAATTAATAATTACTTTTTGATTAGCCCTGAAATAAAAAAGTCAAAATCCTTCTTATCGTAATGATAATTTTCTGATATAATAATTTATTTTACAGCCCATATTTCGCCAAATAATATGCGTCAATGTAATCCGTACAACTAACACAAATCATATGGTACGATAGCACGTGACGTATGGATACACACGACTCATTATATCAAGAGATAATTCAAGGTGATATTGTAAAAGCAACGCCGAGACGTTTTCGCGTGACATGTCTCAAGCGATTACAGACTATAAAATAGGGATTTAAATATTGTTGTACATCGCCAACCAAATTTCAACTTTGAGACAAAGTTATAAAGCGTATTTTAGACGTGTCTAGTCTAATTTTAAGCTAGACTGTTCTGCTACGTTTAAAGTTAGGCTAATCCTTGGATAATAGATACACAGAGATGAGTTTTAATGACTGATATAATGAAACAAGCGGTTAGAGTGTTGTGGTTATTAAATATGTAAATATATTATTTTCTTTGTACTTAGACCCACTTTTGTTAAGACGGTGAACAAAGGCTTTATTAAAATGTAATGAAATTTCTTCTTGAAATAAGCTTAGACTAAAAATATTTTGTAAGTAGTCTATGATTTTGGATGGAAATTAGTTTCTTTGACGCCTTCTCAAATATAGGTCTACCATAGGAGTTCACCATAATTCAGAAGATTTTTTTATTTTATTCAAAATAAAAACTGCCTTAGTTATCTAGTACCTGCTCGTGAGCACAATTTAGGTACTACGTTAAAGGTCATAACTTCCATTCCTAGGTGGAACAAAATTTTATTAATGAATTATATAATTTACTTCAGTAAATAGATATTTTAAAGACACATAGTATGTATTTCCATATCCCATCAGCTACAATCGTATGCCGCCGTATGGGGCTTAGGGCTATGGTAACGACTGAAAGTTAAAAAAAATAAGCGCTCTTAACTTCAATGCCTAGCCCGATTATATTTCACGTGATAAAATTAAGTATAATTCGACCATCAGTCTACCGGTCATTGAAGCAGGTGGTTTTGTTGTGCGGCGCGCCGTGCAGCCCAGGTTGACGCGAGAGGAAGATGGATGCCCAGCGTGCCTGACTCGCCGCATTATTAATTAGTAAGAGCTCACGTAAAATAATTAATGTGCAACGAAATTAATTAAAATAATTAGATGGTATTTTTCTTGTCACTGGGAAGGTTCATAAAGCAGAAGAAGAAGAATGGATGTCACTGACGTCGATAGGAGTTTTTTTTTCTATTTACTATTTTAAGGAATTATTCATATATGCACACAAAGTAATTGGACCGATTGTAGTGAGTACAAGAACCTGGTAAGGAGTAGCAAAAGATCGAGATAACATTATATCTTTTTTATTTCAAATACGAATGCTACAGCGCTCCCGTAACCCCGACACTAAAGTAGTGACGCGAAACGCCGAGGTTGGTTTTAGTCAGTAGCTCACTCTTTTCACAGAGGAGTCCGACACACCCCAGCGATCACCCTAACGGTGGATAGTGCATATAGCATTTCCAACCCCGTCAACAAAAAAAAAGGGATTAGATCCAAGGTAAAATTTTCTAAGATTTTCTTATGGGCAAACCTAATAACACTTAGTTAGCCATGGATCCTACCATCCCGACAACCTGGACCAAAACCAGATGAAAAAGGGGGACAAATGAATTTCTGGCGCAAAACGCTATTGCACGAACCGAGCTGTCAGAAGTAAACAAGCATTAAATAACCGAACTCGAAATAACTTCACAAATATATTTCAATCACACGTGACTGTGACATCATTCTAACTTTGGTTGCATGACGTCACGGTAACTGATACTTGGCCAATGAGCGAATGAGTCAGCGGCTCACTAATGTAACCGAACTAGGAACTAGCGCGAACTAACGCGAACTAGTGACGTGTCGCTCCAATCGCGCGACAGCCACTGTTTCAACTTATAATTAATAGTTCTGAACTGAAACCGAACTGGTCTCAGCATAGTTCTAGAGTGTGTTACTTGCAATGACTCTTGCGCAAGTGAGTGAAATTCCGTTAGAACTAATTGCAGCGAGAAAGAATGTTCTGGTTAGCCAAAAAACGACTCATGATCCTCCCTAACACGTAATACATTCTTACTGAAAAAAATATTGTACCCTTGCAGGTATATAGCATTCTGGAGTTACTACCTACCACAACTACAGAAAAAAAAGTGAGCGTATGTGTCAAAAAAGCCTACATAACTACTGACAGTAGAGACCTAGTACTGTTCGATCAAACGGTTTTATCATTATTTAATTAGTAACTAAATAATGATAAAAACCATAGCGGGATAGTGAAGCTTATGTTAATCGGAAATTTATCTTTGGAGAAAGAATTATTAAATTGGTCCTGCAGTTAAGACTGCAAACTGAATTAATCAATCACTAAGAAAATAACATTTCGTACAATTTGAAGCGGCGGTAGCCTAATGGCTAGGGCGTCGGACTTGCGATCATGTGGTTGCCGGTTCGAACCCCACCCATTGCACTACCGACGAACCACCCATGAACCCACTCGTAACACAAGTATTTAGCTTAGCACGAGGGGTTAACAAGAATACTAGTAATGTGTGACCCACATTGCGAGTAAGCTTTTTTTTTTTTTTTTTTAAATATTTTCTTCTCTTTTATAATATTAGTATAGATGCCATTATTATAATTAAAACAAATATAATTATATTTAGCTTTAAAAAAAAGGCATAAGTACGGCTCAACTACAGTTTGACCGCTGTAAAGTCGACTCTCCCGATGGTTCGCGGGACGCGGGGGGGCGGGTGCGCACGGGTACACACGATATTGCCGCCGCGGCGATATATCTCAAGATCAATGAAATCTTCATATTGAAATTTAGGTAATAATACGATTACAGATGTTTTAGTGTTAGGTAATAATTTGTTAATGATAAATAATAGACTTTGACACTGTAATAACTACATTTATTTTAATTTCATTTAACTCAGGGTATACAGGAGATTAAAATTTCAAATAACATTTCTACAACCGAATCATTTTCTGATTCTGAGTCTGCGGAAAATTCGGATGACGTTTCTTCTGACAACTGAACTATTTATTATTTATTTTTCGTCTAATTACACCCGCTAATATTAAGTAGCCTCTTAAATATTCTCTGAACGACTTACTTATACCTGAAAAAATCATAAATACATATTAGAAACGACATAGCAATAACAATATTTTAAAAAATATAAACGTACTAAAAATACAATAACAGCCTTATGAACATATTATAGAAAACGAAATAAATACTCACCTGACGAAGAATAATAAGTATATATAAGACTAATTCCAGTCTTTTCCTTTGAAAAGAATTTGCCAAACCTTGCTTGACTCTTTAACATTGAATTACGTAGACTCGGTAGTTCCATATTTGTTGTACGTTAATCGTTGTAAAATAATCTCATGTATAGCGGACATAAGACGACAACCGCGCGAGCTCTGACAATAAACGTCTGTCGACCACGGCAGCCGACAGCTGACTGATTGATTGGTCGAGCGCATCCCGCTCCCGCGTCCCGCAGACCATCGGGAGAGTCGACTTAACGGCGGTCAAGCTGTACACGTATGAAGATAGGATTTTCACAATGTAATTCTCTTGACGTCCAAATAATAAACACAATGAATACCTAAAGTTTAATGAATAAATCAATAACCTAACAATACCCTACGCAGTACCAGGTCTGCGGTGGCACCGAATAAAGGGCTGTAATCGATAATCTGGTTGCCAAGGGATAAGACAAGCTACTCAAACAGTGGGGTGGTTTGCATAGAGGGTGGTGAATCTAGGCCAACCGTGCGGGAAAGTAACCGCAACCAAAGATGTTGACAATCGGCTCTGAATTTAACTTGCTACGTGAAAGTTTAGATATGAGTCATGTTCTTTGTCACTTTTATTAAATGAAGATTCATTAAGATGATTAAGATAATTTATGTAAAGTTAATACGACTTAGAATTTTAAAAATATGACCCTTGGACTGCCGAAAGAGATTTGGACTCCAAATACCAATCCACTTTTCGAAGTCATGAGCATATTCATAAATTATTTTGAAATAAAACTACTTTTTACGGATTTTATCGCGTTATATTGATTATTTTAAATTCCCGACGTTTCGGATCCTTTACAGCATCCATGGTCACGGGTAAAATTATTATTTATTACGCGCTTACACGATGAAGGAAAACGTCATGAGGAAACCTGCATCCCTGATAGATTTTCTCAACGGCGTCTGTCACCTGCCAATCCGTATTAGCCGTGCCAGCAGTGGAGTAGGAAACATAGCAGTTTCCTTTCTTTCACGCCAACTGGAACCCTCCCTCTTCAGCCTCACAAATACAGTTTTGTTTTACTACTTTGCAAGAATATTAGAGTTCATTCGTTATCTGCTCCTAATTGACTTTTGCTCGTACTTGTTAGCGGTTCACTCCATGTAATCCCAAGAAACCCCCTCGAAACTTTAAAAAATCTCAAGATACACTCTAACAGAAATTCGATTAAAAAATCTGAAAGCCCGACCGAGGCGGCTGAAAGTCTCTCGCGGTCACACCGACCAGTCTTTACCACTCAATAAAAACTTGTCCAAGTTTAATTGAAGCTCTAAATCATGTAGATTTTTTGCACTAAACGCTCTAATGCGAGTTCTTTCTTTGTTATTAGTAGGGGTAGTTAATATGACTCGAGAAACTTGTTTAAACTTGCTCCTTAGCTTAGTGCTCGCAGCTTGTGAAAAAATACCGGGCAAAAAGTGTGTAGTGCATTGAGGTTATAAAGAACGCGAGAAACAGGAACAATGCCGAAATTTTGATCAGATCAAGATGACAAGAAAATATCGTGTTAAAAGATTTAAGATCTAATGGCGACAGTGCTTGGTACCTAATTAAAAAGAGGAAGTACTTAGTTATAATGGCGCGGTGAATTGTATCTGAATCACAACACATGTGGATTGGAGTCTTCGAGTTCGATTCGGTTCAAGCCACCGCATTGTCCAATTTTTTTCCGCTAATCGAAATTATTCTAACATTATTGTGATTCTGATTTTGGGGTGGGTATTTATTTATTGCAGAAATTACCAGACAGAGACTTAACCTGAGGACTCAACATGACAATGAAGGAGTTTTCAATTGGTATTCCTGGTACTGTTGTGCCTCTTGGTAGTGTGTTTCTTATTTAAAAAACGTTGATACTAAGCTAACTTGAGTTTTACTTAATACCTCAACGGTATAGGGGGATTCTTTCAGGCTGTTTACCGCTGTAATTAATTCGCAGTAACGGCTGAAATGAAGGTAAGTTATTGCAAAATAAAATATAAAGTGTCAAACAATGCCTGCACAGCTCGGAAGCTGGAGTTTTGTTTCCATTTATATTCCAGAATGTTCGTTGATTTTTGTCTTTTTTAGGGTTCGTTTTAAATGTGGGAATTTATACAACTTATTGCATAGTACTTTTCCTTTTGGATAATATATCATCGCAAAATGGGCTGTGTATGATTCTAATAATATCCCTGCATTATAAAATGCTTAGATTGTACGAGTATATAAAAATTTTATCTTTCAACGCTGCTGGTCATTGACTTGTCACTGAAAATATATTATGAGTTAGCAAAATTCAATCTCTTTTGTGTATTGTACATGTTTAACATTATGCCAGCCACATGAAAGGGGTATGGGCCACCAGGGTGCACAGTCCCTGGGCGCCAAAATGAATAAACATCTTATAAGAGCGAGGCGCCTGGTGAGTTTCGCACTTTGGCACCGAACATGCTTACTTACGACTGTCACATCACAAGGCTATGACTTCATACAAGCAGATGTTTTTCCACACTTGAACCAGAACCACTCAAAAATCACGGTCTGTGATCTGTGACAAACAACTGTGATAGTTGTTTCACAATCTCAGATTTTGCACTGAATTCATAGTCTATTAACAAAGCTATCTTCTCAGAGAATTACCGGGAAAACAAATCTACTTCGAATATTTGGTTCCAAGCTTATGTACAAATATACAATTAACTTCAACTAATAACTTGGAAATAAATGCACGACTAGTAAACCCAAATATTTGAGTTGAAGTTATCATGGAAATCACATTTAATTTGACTGTATTTGTTTATGAATTATTTTCCAAAAAACATGTTCTCCGCATCATGTTTATTTAAATCTAGCATAAATATGTTATTTTATATCTTATTGCATACAATGTTTATCACATAATGTAAAAAATAGGTAATGTAAAAACGTAAGTAGTGATCTAGTAATGGCAAGCGAGGCTTCAACGAAGATCCACTTATACATAAAATAACACACACTGTTCAATATTAAATGAAATTATATAAAGTAAACTAAAAAGTGCAGCAAAAAGGCAAAAGTCAACACGATTAATCCAAAATCGTAGCGAGGAAGCGTCGCAGCCAAAGAGATGAAAATCCACATATACACTGGAATAAATAAAAGTTTTACATTTGCGACTAGCTGCTGATTGGTGCAGACTAGGCGCCCAACTCACACGTACTAGCGAAAACATACTTGACATTTATTTTTTTAAACACTTGCATCACTTCGATTCGAGATCTAAGAGATTTATTTGAGGAGGTTCTGCACTCTGATACGTACCTAACTATTATTGGAAAAGATTCAATTTTTTAAAAAAGCTCGCTACGCGTAAATTGGGAGTATCCTTAATAACCTATTTAACATTTACCTAGATTGCATTATCAGTAGTACTTAAAGTCGACCTAGCCATTTGAGACTGTTCTTACAATTTGACGCTACGTCAAAATAAACACAAAACTACTACTTGTATGCCATACCTTATAGTTGTTACAGTACTGTGTAATACAATATCAGCCTATCAATAAACATGTCTTACAACACTGCTAGAAAAGGACCTATACAATACTCTTGAAATTAATCCTAATTCATGCAAACGGCTTTACAAACCATTTTACTAAGTAAATTTACATAATCTATATTATATGATCTAGTCTCTAGTAAAATCTCTCAAAATATTCATCGCTCTGTCAAAAGTTAGATTAACTTCTCGAAGCACAATGTGAATTATACATATGATAATAGGTCACAAGCGATCGAAGCACCAACGACCTCTCCTCGCAGGGTCAAAAGACCGCAAGTGTCAAGGTTCGAAGCCAACCCTCTGAGTTATGATGGTAGGCTAACGCAAGGACGTAAACAAACATTCAGAAAGGTTAATAAGAACATTACGAGTGCTTTAAAAATTTATGATTTAGATTTATCTACAAAGTAATATATTTTTTATTGTTCTCAAACTACTTAAGTTAGTACCTACATCAAAGTTTTAAATGCTCAAAATAAATCACAATAGTCATTTGGCAGGCATTCGTTTTAATGTCTTGTTGAAGATCTACTCCATTTTTTAAATATAACAAGTTTAATGTTCCTTTGTTACATCTTCGTATTCCTAAACTTCAGTATTGAACGGTTTGTGACCATTAAACAACCAGTGACCGCACAGCAAACTGACTTGTCCATGTGAGTTTGTCCTAAAATCCACTCAACTCCTCTATAATTCTATCTCGTTCTGTTTCCGTAAGAACGAAAGAGACGCTACTTCGTATGCAAACCGCTCCGGTGTCCAAGTTTATAGTACGGGTCGGGATTTAAAGGGTATGTTTACGATTTAGCGAAGTGTCCGGCAATTTTTCTCGTCCACATTTCCCTGTCCGGGATTTTAACTAGGTAGCTGGATGCATTGACGTTTTTGTTAATTTATTACGAAGAAAGGTTAAAGCTGGTGTGTTTTTAAAGTGGTTTGTGAATCGTAGTAGAAGGATATGGATTTAGCAACTTTCTAACGGATAAATGTCTGCATCTTTTTATGAATTTTTAGTTTTATGTAGCTGTGTGAAACTACAACAGAAAGAGAAATGTAAAATGTTTGCTCCGTATCTAGGGAAACTTTGTTAACTATGAAAGTAGGTTAAAACCGATGGGGCCTATTATATGTCGATTTAAGACAAACTTATAAAATGTTCTTTATAACAAACTTTTGAAGGAATACCAAAATGTAACTTATAACTACCTACTGCCGTGTCGCCAAATTCCAGTTTTATAATCATACAGATTACTGTGGTTATTAAATGCCCTTCTTGTGTACTTACATTTTATTTACTTCTTCTTAAAGATTATTATTGATATATGATTACGATTTTCGAACATCTCGGTCATGAATTAGATAATAGCAACTACTACATACTATTAAAAAAACAGTAGTGTTTTCTATCAACTTCTCGTCAAAATATAATTCAAAATGATTAATTAATATGAACATTCCGCATCCCGTCGTATACAAGTTACTGTTCAAGCGGTGTACTAATTAGTCAGTTAGTAATAAGTCGTAGTCAGATCCTAGTTCGTATTAGTTCTCAAGCGCACTAACCAAGTTTTGATCGGTGGGTGCATCTCATTCGTGTCGCTTTAGTTCGAGCGTGTATCAGAATGTGTCCAACTTGATATGTATATGATATGGCCCCTCAAGCTGAGATACTTGCGCAAGTTTTGGACGTTGCTCTAAGCCAAGATAGGATCGCTTTGCCTGACTAACTCTATATGTTAAATACTTAATAACACCATAATGGCCTTTTGAAAATATTACATAAAATAACATTTTTTATTTAATTAATGGAATCTATAGATTTACCTGCATAGCATTGCCTACAGCTACGAGTATTATGTAACTGCGACTACGAGTTTCGTAGCATTGGCTACGAATTCGTAGTACATCTCATAGCTAATTTTATTGTTTCCCGTACCTGCGTCAATTGGCTTTTCGTAACAAATTTACTTTCGTAGATATCCGCAGTATTTTTTTTTAATAAATGCTTACTAGCAATGTTGGTCGCATAAAGCTAGTAAAATTGTTTACCTCTCGTACAAAGCTACATGCTTGTTTTACGAGTTGTTATGAAAAAGAAATATGAATGGAGCCCAACTTAACTAATAGGTATTGATAACTTTGAATTATAATCTAACTTTATATTGTACCTATAACTGTACCATCCAAAAAACCTATGTTATGCAAATAAATGAATTTGATTAAGTTACAAAAGTGAGTTAACGGAATTGTGTAATTCCGGAGTTTAGTTAATGAATGAGTGAGTTTTATCTAGTTATATGCCTTCATGAATTTGTGGCATGTAACAATAGGAGTATACTAACATAGATCTTAGTTTGCAACCCTCTGAGCTTCCCTTTGACGATGAGAAAGGCACTCCGTCCGCATGCCTCTTAGCTTTGAACACTCACGTGTATCCCGAATGTTATTGCGTGAAACAGTTTAAATAAATAATTATATGTTCGCTGTTCTACCTATATATGTTGACACATTCGGATTTTCAACTAGACATTCCTTCTTTTGAAATCACTAGAATCCTAACAATCGTAGGTTATTTTTCCTCTTAGCAACCGTCATGTTTTTTTTTTGCGTGTGAGCCCTTTTAAAAGAACAAAGGTAAGTAGTAACAACTCATAAAAAAATACAAAAGAAACATATAATATTTCCTAAAAACGAATCCTTAGAATTTCGGCGATGGAGGTTGAAAGCGCCTGTAACCAGGGTTTTGTGCCATCATTTATATGCTTACAGGACCCTGATAAATAAATGGTACCTTTGTTTGACTTGTAAAAGGCCCGAACAACCAATTAAGGTTGAAACAAATCTCCCGTTACAATCTCGTTATAGAAAAAAGTCGACGCGAAAAAATGTGATTTGGCATTGTGAAAATGCTTACTCTAACTCTGTTAATTATTCAGTGGGTAAACCGTGCGTGTTTGTTTAATTAATAGACAGTTTGTGAAATCTAAACAGCATTAAAAATACAGCTTACTCTTTTCTTGTTTCTAATGCAGTTACTTTACAAATGCTTTATTAATATAATAGCAGTACTTAGGTACGTATACTTTCTTGAATAAAGTTAGCTTGATTTATTGTACTCAAGTTTATGTTTAAGCCAAGTTGAATATGTGCTTGATAAATATTATACTTATTACTATAATTGTATTCACGTAGCCAGTCTAATGTTTTTCTCAAGCTATTTTTTTTTATCAGCCCGGTTGATCCCACTGCTGGGCAAAGGCCTCCCTACCTTCCCTCCATTCCTCACGGCTTAAGGCTTTTACGGCCCAATCTCTTAAATAGGAGACCAGTTCGTCCCGCCATCTCCGCCTGGGCCTCCCGCGTCGTCTAACGCCTTGTGGGCTCCACTCTGTAGCAAGTCTAGCCCACAAGTCGTTCGACATACGGCTCACATGCCCGGCCCATTATAATTGCTATTAAATTAACGAAATTTAAATATTGAGTTTGCCAGAAATATACGTGATGGTTTCTTATAAGACATAATAGTGCATTGATAGCCTAGTGATGATCATTGGACTGCTAAATCGAAGGTCTCGAGTTCAAATCCAAGGCACCTCTCACCAATTCTTTTGTTACTGAGAGGATTCCCGTGCCCAGTAGAGAGACAATGTAAAGGGTTGATGATGAATAGTTACAGTGAAAAACAATTGTTCTAAATTATTGTCATACAAGTCACAATTTCTACTGTAATCATATAAATCAAATAAAGCCTCTTTTATACCTAACTTTATAGCAAAGGACAAAAGTAACCCATTAATTCTAATTACGGCAATTTTAGGCGAACAGGAAAAAGTAGGAGAGTGCTGAATAAGTTTGAGTACAATAAGTAGTTAGTGTCATCGAGTGCGTGCGAGTCACTCTCCATTAGAGAAGTTCCGACCAGCCATCAATACTGGTTAGCGAGACAGACGGGGAGACTACTTGGACCTACTTTAGTTTTAATTTGTGCCTAGAATTTAAGGGGAAGTATAACTGTTTGATTAGAAGTAGGAAATTGTATTAAAGAGAGCGGATGATGTAGTTTTAGTGATATACAAAGGTATGCCGCTTTTAAGTTAGTTCCGAACGGCAGCGCCGCGCGTCTTAACATAGAGTTGAACCGTAAAATTGATAACTGTACAGCAGCTTGTGTATATCTTCTGAGAGGCACAGTTTTATTGTCAGTTGAGGGCTACCAATATACACTATTTGAACAAAATGGGACGTGAACGGAGCGAAGGTGTGGGCCAGGACCGCACGTGGAAATCTATAGTATCTATCTACAAATAGAAAACAGGTGTAAGGATATATGCGTGTATAGAAAAATAAACTCAATAAAAGGGACAAATCAAGATTCATAACTTGTCATTTTAAACCCGTGTGTATATCTAAATAAATGAAAAAGTAATAAGTTTTATAATCAAAATTATAAGAAAATCTGTTTTCTTTAATAATATTCATTTCGTATCCATTACAAAACTGTTTACTTATTTATAACGTTCATTAAAAGTTCTAAATAATACAAGGTGAAGTGCTACCGAGAGAAATACACACTTATCACTACTCTCTGAATAATTAAGGGTCATGAAATATTCATAGGTATTTGAACAGTGAGCAGATTATGTAATCATTGAATTATTAATTTAATAAATGAAATATTGTGTTCCACGTTGATCCGGTAGCAAAACAGCTGAGAGCTCTAAACGCTTAATCACCGGAAAATATTATTATGTTTTGTACTGAAGTATTCTATTCAACATTAAATATCTTAAGATTGGATCTTTAGTCGGTAATACGGCCCTAAGTCTTTTATGAACACTATTTTAATTTTGAAAGCTATTTTAGCTTTATTTTTTGCTTTTTGATCAACGTCTAGCAGGAGACGAATGAAAAATGGTGATGAGATGTCACAAGAGCTTACATATCAGAAGAATGCAACCATTGAGGTACCTATCTACTAATAAAAAAATAAACACACTTAGGTCGAACCGTCGTAAGTACAGCTCAACAAATGCGTCGCGTCGTCTAAATTCGTTAATCACCTGTCAATGTTTGCGCAATCAGAGTTTCAGGTGGAGAGTGCCCCGGGGATTGTTTAATCCTCCGTTAGTCAATATAATCAGCTAATCAGGGGATTTATTAACGCACCGATTTTCACTCAACATTTTATTTTGGGGATTTTTGCTTTTTTTGTTTATGTTTATAATGAAATCCAGTTAATTTATTTAGGTTCGTAAGTGCATGTAAGCAAACTAAAAATTAAGTGACAACTGGACCTATTGATAAACGTGCTTTTCTTGACACGAACTCATCTCCGTTTAATGACAGGTACCAATCTCCAAATCACTGCCTGGTTGGTCAAATGTTTACAAGGTAGCTTGAGATCCTAGTTTCGATACCCAGGTCAAGCAAAGTGTAATAACTGTTCAGTGGTAGTTAGGATCTGTTTCCAGTTACTGGCGATAGTCTTACCTTATGGATGGATGTTGTGTACTTCCATCAATTTTGACAGCTTCAACTACTGGGTCAAAGCCTTCTTTCATTTAAGTCAACCATCTCTATATCTGCCTTATTCCACTATTATGTTAAATCAATTAAAAAGGCAAAGCTGGAGTGACTATCTACGTGGCGTCCATTAATCAATTAATTCCCGCCAGAGAGCCTATGCCCATTTCAAGAGTGTTTTTTTCCAACACGTATCAATCTTCCTAATTTTGATGGATGGTGGAAAAATTACATGACCAACACTTCACGTCTGCGACATGCAAATAATTATTATGCTTTTATATACGTACTAAGCCGACCCCAAGTAAATTGGTATCAGGAGGTCGATGTGACATGTTCAGTGGATCTTTGCAAAAAAGGTATTCATTATTTTTATTGTCTGTAAGAGATGCTTTCCCACATTTAAGTATATATATATTTTTAACTTATTTTGAGTTCCTTTTGTTTACAATAATTTTCTATCTATACCTATATTTATCTCTACGTAGATTATGAATTCTTTCAAGACCCATCATCTAAGTATGTAGTTTTGATAATCCGCTGTTTCACAAGCTCATCGCATTAGCTAATACATGTACGCTGTGATAACGGGGCGCACACGCCTGGCTGCACACTGCACAGTCTACCTGCTTCATGTATTACCTCACTACCTTGCTTTCATACCCAAATTAAACTCATATACCCACATATTTCGTTATGGATACCGGCTTCCGATTCTCTAAGGACACGACATGCTTTGGAAACGACATGTTGTTTTAATTTATTTCTGCCCCGGAGTAATAATTTTTCATAAATATAAATCACAGTGGTGTATTTTATGTCCACAGATGTACACTGAATGACTGATAATAAAATCAGCATCATTCATAAACATATTGTTGTCTTATGAAGTCTTCTTATGACTTATAATAATATATTAATTACATGAAACATCAAAATTACCAAATAATGCGATGAATTACAAAAAAAAACATATGAGTAATTCTTATCTAATAATTCTTGCCGAGTTTGATCTGCAATGAAATTATTTTTTCCATTTTCTTATTTGTTTTCAACATAACCCCCCCAAAGCGAGCAGAGCGCTGTAAAACCATCAACACATTATAGCATAACTACATTATCGCTCCTAATGGCAGCCCAGAGTGTGTGTGCGGGCAATACAATTAGCCGCAGACGAAATTATATCATAACAATATGAGGTTATGACTGTAATTTTGCTGTTTGGTCGCAATTAGAGTAAACGAGCCGTAATCAGTCGATTAGTGGGTGTGAGAGTAGCGTGTATGGGTTAATCTTTAGGTCAAATGGTGTAAAACTGTATTGTATCACAGCATAATCTAAATCGTGTAGTGAATGGTAAGACAAAATGGTATACAAATTCCACTATCAAAACACGATCCATTTGCTGCAAGTCGTTTGCGCCGCGGTAGCACAATGCGCAAAGTCGCAACGCAAACACTGTGAGCGATGCCACGCGACAAGATGAGTCTCAACTAATGTACGACATTCGTAACTTGCAGCGTGCATCTATCACACAGGATAATAGTTCTGATAAGGATACTGTAGTACATTTCTGCTAGTAAAAAAATTCGTGGGAAGCAACATCTAGCCACTTCTGTTGAGATGCAGAAAAGGTTATAGTTGCCTAGTGTTGAATTTATTGAAAATACCAGGCACATTGTAAATTAATCTTAATAAATTCCTCATTAGTCTAGTGGTCCTAAGGGCGACTGCTACGCTAGAGCAGAACCCAGGGCGTTCGATCCCCAAGTCGAGCAAAGTTTTATTGAGTTTTTCTATGAAATTCTCAATAGCAGCTCAGAAGCTGGATTTCTGCCCGGTTAATGGCAATAGGCTCGCCCCTATTACATGGAACCTGAACATACCGGCGCAATGTCGGGCGTTATGGTATGATATGTTATTAAATAAAAGACACCTAGTATATCTACTGAAATTTATAATTTAAATCGACTAATAAGCTTCTAAGATATAAGCGTTTAAAGTTTCTGGGATTTTTGGGGATGCTCTGTCCCTTTCCGGCAAAACAGTGTTAGTATAAAAATTGTATGGCATATTGGATTGTGACGTTGCAAGCCGTTATAGTGCGCAGTCTGTCCAGCATAAAATTAAAATCTTTGCTTGCATGCTTGCTTTTTGTTTAACCAAATTTAATTAAGATTTTGTTAAAAAATTAACGCAACTAGCCTATTGCTGCTTTTTATTCCGAAAAATACATGAAGTTTGCATAAATAATTACGTTTAATGATATCTGACACTAGATTCTTCCATTGTTCACCACAACGCGCGCTATAGGTGCCAAAGTAGGTACAAAGACCACATGTACTTTTGGTGGCAGTATTTTGCTATCTTCGAGCATGTATGATGGCGACAATAATTTCAATTCTTTTATATTCAACCCCATTTTATCACAGCTGAAAATAAATAGGACAGTCCCACAACTCTTGAAAAATAGTAGCAATACAGAGTTGTCGTGGTGCAGGCGAAGCGCCGGTGCCGCGCAAGATTACCAGTGATTAATGTGCACCATTCGTTACGTGCACATCCATCTGTATCTACATACAGTCGGACATCGCGCTTGCTTGTACATCAGCTATGAATACAACTGCAACTGCACACTTAGGTATCATTTTACATATTTACGAGTAGAAAAAGACAACTAACTACTTATCACTTTATTATCATTTATATCCAATGTCCTCTTTCTGAAGGCTAACCCAGAAACATATGTATATAACACATAACATAATCTCACAGAATAGCTACGTGAACAGCAGTATGTATACTGTTGCGTTTCATACGGTGAGTGTGGAGCGCCGAAGGCCCAATTCTCCCTCAATCCCCTTCCTTACTACTGCTACAAAATCTGACACTTGGTTCCTAGACGTTTAGGAACAAGTTAAGGACAATGATAAAGCGCTCGACTAAACACTAATCAAAGAAGACAAAAATAAGGCATCTGAATGTGTGTTTAACGTAACCCTCACATGCTTGGCCGCTCGCGGACCTCTGATTAGAGGGTTCTGGCCGCCCCTTTATTTGACGACTCTCTGATGTCGTCGGAAGCTGCAGCGAGACTGATTACAGACCTAGGAACTTATCAGCTGGCATCGGAATACTTCGATTACTAATTAAAATGACATATTCCTTATCAATTTCTCATCCGTGTGCGTACAGTACAGCGCGCGTAACTATGCATATCTAATTTACCCATTTGCTACGTTAAATCAAACTATTAATTTTATTACTCTTAAAAAATAAATACTCCTTATTATTGTTGTTTAAGTAGTCAGCTTTTGTTTCTTATGAATTCCAACGATGTCGAAGTTAACTTACATTAAGTAAGTTCCTTCCACAGAAAGCTTGATTAGAGGACCCTAAACCTTTCCTTTATTTAGGCGACCCTTAACCATTGCCTTAGGCAGAAAGGCTGATTGCAGGGTTAGAAAGTTAAACGGGCGATGTTGTAAGTATAATGTAGGTATGTTTCGGTCATATATAAACAGAAATCGTACCCACAACCTGCAACGTAGAAAGTCAGTCGATGTTAATCACTGCGCCAATGTAGTATATTCTTGTACTCAGATGCATTAGTTGCATACGTGGCTATTAGAGCGGTAAGCCAATCTACCTTTGTACCAATAGAGCGTCTCTCAAGCAAAATAGATGAGTTCCATTTATGAGTCGTCCGCACTACCCTTAAAGCACTACTGCACTTCTCAGTAAAACTCAGTTGATGGTGAAATAACAAATTACATTTATGCAATTATCAGCAAAGATATTTCTTCCATGAACTAAACTGTAACGATCTAATTCTGTACATCTATACTACTATTATAAAGAGGTAAAATTTTTGTGAGTTTGTGAGGTTTTAGGGGGTAATTTATGGATCTACTGAATAGAATTTTGAAAACTCTTCACCAATAGAAAGCTACATTATTCCTGAGTAATATAGGCTATATATTATCCCGTAAAATGAAAAGAAACTTATAGTCCACTCGGGCAAAGCCGCGGGCGGAAAGCCAGTTACAGATAAAACAAAATTCAATGTTCGCGGTGTAGACGGCTCCGTAGCCATAGGATAGTTATTAGCCTTGTCCAAAGCCTCCTCGCAGCTGGACTAATTACAAGGCCAGTAATTGACTGCGTATAGACACTGGCCCCAGCTCTTATCTAACCACTACAGACGGATTTTAGGTTTACATAGCTCTATATACATCTTTGAACAAGTTCTCGTTTCGTTAGAATTATTATAGCGTAGGCACAGCGCTAGCCTGTTTTACACAATGATCCAAGATATACTTCTTGAGTGTTCAAATGTGCGGATCAGAATTACTTACTTACTTGTGCTGAAGCGCTCGATAAAGTTCGATCTACAAGTTCCTAAGACATGCAGGTTTTCTTACGATGGTATTTTTGTCTATACTTCACTGCACGCTATAGCATACACTATAAAACAAAAAAGTCCTCCATATTAATTAAAAACGGCCAATTTATACACACACACACTAAAAATTATTGCAGACCAATTTAGAACCTTTTCCTTTTTGAAGACGGTTAAAAAATATGCCCTTTAAAAACCTACAAATTCCGAAGTCTTTAATGTAAAATTTGTGAGATAGCGACAAGCTTCACGTAATGAATGCAAACAACATTAATCACTGTCACCACTCTAGTTTTTCCCGCGCTCTAGTACTTTTATTTTTGCACTAAAGCTTTTAATAAATCTTTTGGGTCAAAGAAGTTTTCATTAATGTTTCAGATTTGATTGTATTATGTAAATTCTGACATAAATGAGGAGAGGAGACAATGTTACATCTCAAGTGTCTTCACTCTACATTTTGTACTCTTTAAATCTCTTTTTTTGTATAACACTATGCTAATAGTATTGAACAGATGAATATTAAAGGTGTAACCATCGATAATAATCTTAGTTAAGTATATTTCCTTTGTAAGAGTACGTAGCAACTTTTTAAATGTTTGTCTATTCTTTGTCATTGTCGTTATTGTAATTTTATGCGTTTCAGTATACAAAATTCTTACTCAGTCAGTTTTATTATGTAAAAAACCCGAAAAATATTTTATTTAGAGCTTAGCACTTAACGCAGGGCAAAAGGCGCCCCTCTTCCTCTTCCACACTTTTCTGTTTCCTCTAGTAATGAGTACCAGTACTTTCGGTAGGAGTCTAGCTCGTTCCTTCATATAATGGGACCCGTCGTTGATGGGTCATTTCAGCTCATACAATTGTGGGCTGAAAGACGACTTGTGGTAGACATCTAGACATGTTCGCCCCAATCCCTCGTGAGCCCGGCAGAGAGAGAGCTCTCGGTTTTAGCGCGCGGTGCGGGGTACCTCACTCGATCCACACGAACTCCCAGGATACTGCGCTCCATAGGACGCTGACAAACATCAAACCAATCTGCGAAAATATCAAAAACCAGGTTTGTATCATCATCAACATATCTATACCTATGTTTAACAAATAAATTATTTGATTTGATTTGATATCAGCCTATCGCCGTCCACTATACCAGGTTTGTACATGTACGTACACGTCATAATAACCACGTTATTAATTGAAGTGTTTGTTAGGTATTCGTTTAACCATCAACTATCCAGTTTATAATTTCTTATCGATAGCAGATGTTGGTACTTACCAATTACTGAAAGCATTCCTAATAAAAAGACAGCTTTAACAACACACTTGTATTACATACATATAGAAACGTCACATAAGTGCACAAATAAAACATCCAGAACGTTGACAAACCTCCATTACAAAGCCACCACGTTGAGTTATTGTGATTTATTAAAATTAACTCTTTACATTACGCGGACGCCCACGGAATAAAAAAAACATACAAATTGCGACTTATTAATCAACGCCCTTTTAGTATTTTATCTGAATTTGGAATAACCAACCCTGCGGGGTATTGTAACGATTCCCAGAACACCTACAGTTAATTTGAATATAAAGTTTAATATTAACGTTATTTATTCATACAGGGAGCGAACAGGGAATATTAATTTACTCACGTTAACTGCTATTTAAAGTTCAGGGTAATCAATTTTCATACCGCGTGGGTTTGGTCTCTAAATATTGGCTGTAAAAAAGTTACTTTAATCAAATATGATTGCCAATCGTTCGTTCTTTTACCGTGACTGAATGAAAATATCTAATAAGTACGTTATTCAATTCATCAAACGATCCAATATATACTTTCGTATGTATAATTATATACTTGACATCCTTTTCTATTTACACTTTAATTGGTATCGACAGGTTCTATAATGTAATCCCAGTGACAAATTCGGTGGAGCAAAACCCCGCGAGCCGACGCGTCGCCTGGCTACCGTTGCCACGCGACGCTCGCAATTCATAATTTGTGTAAAAACCACGCGTTCATTAGCGAGCGAGCCAGTGGTTTGATAAAATTGTGTGGGGATGTGTATATACCTACCTGAGTGGTGCGGGTTGCGATAACTAAGTACTTGTCATCGTAGTACCTACCTACACGTTTTATTAGGAGTACTGTTTAACGAAAATAACAAAGGTCAAATCCAAACTATTCGAAAGTTCTGAACCATTTCAATATTAAATATTTTAGATAAAGCGCTTTCTACAAAAAAGTGTATTTTTTGGTTAATTAAGCCTTCTTTGAATAACTCGATAAACATTCGTCCAATAAAGCAAATGCCAACAATTGGTTTCGGCGTAATTCGGCGAACAATTGTCGAGAATATTCGGCGCGAGCAACAAAAAGCCGTCGCTATCTCCGGTGGCCGAGTGTTTTTGCTGAACAGCTACTTACCGCTTTTGTGAGCCCGCCCATCGGATGGAAACCCGCGATAAATGCCACCTAAGAAAAATAACTGCCAGTTTTTGTGACTCGACGAATGGGATCTGGGAAATGGCGTCGCCGAATAGATACCATCTCTTTTTGTTGGGACCCACCTGGCCTATCTGGTTTTTTTGTTTAAATAGGGATGGGATGCGCTGTTGATTGATGGTCTAAGCACTGAAGAGAAATATACGCGTATACATTTACTTTTGTACGCACTGCTACACGTCGAGCTATAAAAATCCAGTTTCCGCTGACCTCTTATTGTAAGGAAAACCTATGCAATGCGAGATCAGCTTTAACTGGTTATTTATAACTAGACCTGTAGCCGTGTGTACCTATTCAGGTCAAAATAATAATTATTCTGAAATCATAGTATTGATTCAGTGGTGGTTTTCTGAATATTTTCCTTCTGTCTTCAAAAGGAGCTTGGGTACCTATACTAGGGTTACCAACCGTACTATAATATATAGTATTGTACTATATTTCGTGTCTGCGTACTATATACTGTTGAAAAAATATATAGTACGCAAAAATACTATATTTTCAACACCGACAAATATAACAAACAAATCCTTCATTTAAAAAAAATTAAGAACGTGCGTTTAAAGTAACTTTTAACTGTTAAGATGGCTAAGTCATAACCTATTGCGCATGTACCATTTCCTTTGATGAGGTCCGCGAACATACCCGATAGCGTGTATCCGAACGCTTGCGTAACGAACTTGTCATTGTCAAATTGACAAGACAACGTTAATTTATTTATATCAATTATATTTTTTATATTAATTAATTTATTTATATTATTATATTTTTTATTATAAACGTTAGTTATTTGTCTATTTTTTCTGTTTTTCCCATAAAATACTAAAATTTTTTAAATGTACTATATTTTTTACACCTTATTTTGGAAAATACTATATTTCGCTGATGAAATGTTGGCAACGCTAACCTATACCTACCATTTTGCACTTTAGGACCAAAGGCTTCACCTTGAATTCATATCAATTACCCGTGTTTATGAAATCACTGAATAGCTTAATAACACATTAGCGATCCTTCAAACAGAAATTTAATGCATCCAAAATTATAAATAGCAAACAACTCTAAAATTTCTATTTTAAAATTTGCAATTAAAAAATATTATATTTGGGTGCGAGCAGACTCCCTTCTGTTACCCGTTCCACAGTTGAGAGTTCATCGACCCGCGAATGTGGTGACCGAGCAAATATTAACTTTTGTCTAACGCGGGTTCAGTACAAAAGAAAATTGAAAATGTTCCGAGTTTGCCAAGAGTTTTAGTGGCCAAAGGATAAGAATGTTTCACACAGAATGCATTATCTCGAGCGACATACATATGAACACTTATCTACTACAATAAAAAAAAACAAGAGCTATAAATATGAAACGATGTACCTTCGTGTACCTAAGTATTAACAAAATACTCAGAAGTTTAACATAAATTGAACTTGTACGAAGAATCTTAGTAACCTTGTTTGTTAACCTTAGGAATAAGGAAGTTATATCGTTAGGAAAGTTATATCAGTCGTTATAATATGTAGCTTAGGATTTGGTGATTCTCTTTTCAACCGACTTCAAAAAGGAGGAGGTTCTCAATTCGTCAGTATGTTTTTTTTTTTTGTATGTTTGTCACGCGATATCTCCGCCAATTGTAGACCGATTTTAATGATTGTTTTTTTGTTTGGTAGGTTATACTTCAGAGGTGGTCCCGTTCAAATTTTATCGAAATCAGTTGAGTAGTTTTGAAAATATCAACAAAAATCTAAAAAATTGTTTACATCGATGATATTATCGTTTACTCCGAAACATCGCTGTCTTATTGGAGCAGTGCGTTAGTTAGTTGGCTAACAAGTATTTCTAAATAAAACTTTCCACTAAAAATTATAAAATAAAATTACTTTTAACAAAAAAGTTAAACCGCCTTCAAAAAATAATAAAATAATTTTGTCTAAAACAGTTTGGGAAGTCGGTGGCGAAAACGAAAGACCCACTCAAATAGAAGTCACCGACTTCCCAAACTGTTTTAGACAAAATTATTTTATTATTTTTTGAAGGCGGTGTAACTTTTTTGTTAAAAGTAATTAAATCTGTAGTTTGATAAGCCATAGGTACCTATAGTGCGTACATTTATATCTAGTGTTTCAAGAAAGCGCGAAGACACCGCGCTGCGAGCCGCTCGCAATACAGCAACTTCAGTGTGAAACTCCTTAAAGAACATTTGTAAAGTAACATTTTCAGAATATAATAATATGACAATTATAATATAAAGTTTCCTTTAATTCTCAAAAACTTGCTTTTAAAATTCAAATAAGGTTTATCTTAATACTTACTTTTATTGAACCTTTTATTCAACGTTGCAAATAAAATATCTCTTATCAAAAGAGTAGTGTAGTATTTGTTTTTATCCATCTCCTTTTGACCCGAACTTAATCCGTTTCACAGTGTCGCATTGCTTGTTATGATAAACTAAATATTTCCCGCGGTTTTACCCATATCCGCCATTGTTTCGAGAAAAAAGGCTACTGGAGAACATTGGCTACCTGTTTTTGAAAAGGCAGGCATTATCTTCCGCCTTCAAGGTCTAACCTATTTCTAAACGAAAATTTAACAAAATGTATTGAACGGTAACCGTGAAAATATGATAAACATACGAACAGAGCGACACAGTTACTTTTGCATATATAATATACCTACCATTCGTATGGAATGTAGGTATGATTGTAACATAAACATAACATACCATCACGCCTGTATTCCCCGAAGGGTTAGGCAGAGGTGTACTTAATGTACACCCACAGTTCGCCGGTATGTTTGGGTCCCATGTAATAGGGGGCGAGCCTATTGCCATTCACCGGGCACAAATCCAGACTCCGAGCTGCTACTGAGAATTTCATAGAAAAACTCAATAACACTTTGCTCGACCTGGGGATCGAACCCAAGACCTCTAGCGTAGCAGTCGCGATTGGGACCACTAGACCAACGAGGCAGTCTTTCAGGTATGATTGTATTTAAAAAAATATATAATTAACATTACCAAACAAATAAATCTACTGTTATCGATCCTATTTTACCTACCTATAATATTTCTTGTAACTCATAGATAGTTCCGCAGTCTTATTCGTAACCGATCCAGTATCGGTTAAGAGGATTACTCATGGAGGAAACTAGGAACTCCCATAATCCTCTTTGCATAATATTCCAACTAAATCCTACGATCTACCGTAATATTCCTACAATCGATATCTAAAGGTCAAGATCAAATCAATCCTAGTATTTGAGGAGTGTTTAAGATAATCTTTAACAGACATTGCGTTTTATAAGTATGTATTACGTATAAGTAGTTACGATAGATTAGGTAACTTTTTTTACAATTTCTGATCTTTGCATCTGTTCGCAACATATTATATTATGAAAGAAGAAACTAACTCTATGTCATCCAAATATTCATATATTTTGATCACATCATTACGGCTTAGCCAAATCTGCAAAATGACGGGTCGCGTAAACCATAATTAATTAATTGAAATTGCACTATATTAATATTATAAATACGCTACACAATTGGCCTGAGTAAGCTTGCTCCCACACTATAAAAAGAAACTGTTATCTCAAAGCATAACAAGCTATTGTATAAAAATACAATAAGAAGCCCTGGCAGTATAGACGCCGTTCGTTATTCACTTTAGAAACGTGCTGATTTTACATCGCCCGCGTTTAAAGGAACTCTAAAAACAAACGGTAATACCAACTAGCTATTTCAAAAAACCGTTGCCACTTCCATCGCTAGTGAGTTTCACCCCCGTCGGGTACCCGCCCCCACCCCCACTCAAAGGATAATCGCCTATAAAAACAAATTTGCGCACTTTAAAATTTTAATTTAGTTTTCCACCCTTTTTTAATTTGGAAAGCTTTTACTGTTTTAAGGCGAAAGTTAGATTTTGGTGCACTAAACGTAGAATTAAACGTTGGTTGTTGTGATGTTGTTTATAATAGTACATGATGCTTGGAAATTACATTTATAGTTTGATAAATGACTCTTCTCGACTAAATCCAAGCTAATATTATCAATCCGAAAGTAATTCGGTCTAACTGTATATTTGTTTTTTAACGATTTCATGCCTAAACTTCTGTTACTAATAAACTTTGTGTCTCAAAATTTTTTTAGAATGCAAGTGAAACTGCGAACCTATATATCCTTTTCTAGGGTCCAATCTACCCCTATGCCAAAAATCATCAAAATTTGTTCAACGGTTTCGGCGTGGAAACGTAACAAACAAACACAGACAGACAAAGCTACTTTCACATTTATAATATTAGTTTCGCTAGTTTAGATTTACCTATGAGTATGACAATAACTCACTTGCAACTCTACGTAATTGCATACCTAGACGCGAAGCCTCGCAAAGCGATTAGGGTTGTTCCAACACGAACACTCATTATAAACCCTGATACACCTACTTGTAGCGCTAATTATATTTTATATTGTTGGGCCGCAGTTTTCAGAATTCACATTTTACCATCAAATAAAAACTCTAGTCGCGTATCCTTGTAGTTACTTATAAACTTGCTTGTTGTTTTAACAATATCCAGAAGCGATTGTAGTAAAACCCCATATGTGTCTATTTCAATTGAGACAAATTGAGAGTGCAGGATTAGATTTAATTTCTTTACGTAAAGTACTATTTGTGTGTGTGCGTTTATGAGCGTGTCAGCATGCCTGTGTGGCACAGAATAAGCCAAAATTGACTATCACTGCAAAATTTAAACGGAAAATTAATGTAAGCCAGACATAACAACAATTCACCCCTAATATCTATTCCAGTGTTCGGCAATAACCTCGTATTAATGTAGCTCGGTATAGCAAGCAATACTGACGTCACAACGTATTTCAATAGACGGTAACCGACGTCTTAAGATAATGCTAAGCAAAGCGACATTCATATTACGTAGATAGCATCAACGGTGATGCGGGCGCGGACTTGGGAGGCTACGATATGTAAATGTACAGAAAAGTTGCTTTACAAGAAAACTTTAAAGTGTTCGGTTTCAGATTCTTTCAATAATAGGCATCGAAAGTTAACATTATACAATTAAATATCCGATTTATGTTAAAATTAAATGTAGTATTGATGTCAGTTATCAGTACGCTACACTGAGCAAACGCGAATTCAGTGAAATAAGGATGCGGTTCATTATTCTTCGTAAAACAATTATTTAGCAAGGTCGAATCGCTCAGACTGTCTCAATTATTGGTTTTTACTAAGGTCGGAGTTTAATCGAGGTTAAAATTAGTTTCAAGAGACCTTAGTTTAGTTTGTTCAAAGAAAAACTAAATTACAATGACATTACCTCGTCGAAGTTGTCCCAAATCCTTCTCTGCGAGCATTCAGTGGTGGTGTGCCCCGCAAGTAACTTAATCCGCAGAGATATGGTACTTGTACGGAGGACGGTGCCTCAACACCGGATTTGCTATCTTCAGCGAAATACACAGACACTTCCCCAATTACCAACGAATACTCCTCTCTCTCTAGCTTAGAACCTTCGTTGGAAGATGAATGCCTTTTTAAGCAGCACGTCCATAAGCTGTTGCCTGAAATTGTAATGAAGACCTTCATTGTAGGTTTGATGAGAATTACTTACGGTCGGTAGAGCTCTATTATGTTATTATTGGAATATCACCGGCTCCTGGTTGTTATCAATTAACTAAAGCAACATCATTAGTTGTTAAGTTTGTTATACTTAATATAACAAGATAAAGTCATGTTTGGACTTTAAAAGAGACCATGGTTCTCTGATTTTGTTTCGGCGTTTCTTCTCAGAGGTCGTCAGATAAGAAAGGCCATCTAGTTTAAAAAAAACAGACGTGTAAAAGTGTCTTTAAAGGATCAATTTAGAGAAATAAATATCAAATATCATTTATAAAGATATTTGTAGAAGGCAATTTAAATCTATTTATAGTTTATTTTTCAGGAGGCATTATTTATAACCGTCTCACTGAATTCACGAGTTATACATGAATAGGCACGGGAACGAGACAGTTGGAAAGATTCTGACATTCCATTAGGATTTTCTAAAATGAAAAGGTAAATCATAATCATGTTTGGAAGCCAATAACAATAATACTCCTAAAAGACCAACTGACCTAGGTTTTGTTAGCACGGGTGTTGATATTATAACCCGGATGTAAAAACTGTGATATGAGTTTGTTACATGGCATGCGCACAGCACAAGTCTTATTATTTATATTCGTTTCGATATTATCAAATGGTAGTTTATAGAATAGCATTATTCGTTAAATAAAGTGTGGAATTTTCCCATCTATATAATGTCGACTCATACGAAAAAAGCTTTAGTTACTTAATAACAGTTAAATTGAATTCAGCAACATCCATTAATCAACACATGAATTCATCGATCTTCTTATTTTATTATCTATTATTGTGGGTTGCGTTTTGTTTGATCTACAGTTGCTCTAAGATGCTTTATTCGATCGTGACGTCACACAGTAGAAGGTATGGTTTACTATTGTCCATGTTAGTCGACAATTGTAGTCGATAGTGTAGAAGTGCACGATTAATTTACGTACAATTATTACGATTTTATTACGCCACATTAGTCTAGCGGACGTCAGCGCAGCTGCTGAGCAAGACGATATTGTATCAATTCTCAGTTTTAGCAAAGTACTATTCAGTGTTTCGGAATTGTCTTCTGCAAATTTTAACGCTCTGCAGAACAATAAAAACGTTTACTATATCACTGAAACATAGTATAAAAACGTAAGCGTACAACAACACAGCACGGAATGGTTATCGTTATAAGGATCGTATACCGCCGAATTACACCGCATGTGTCGGTAATAGCTGGCTGTAATCGCAGTTACACGAGGCG
Source organism: Subacronicta megacephala (assembly GCA_958496365.1). Classification (NCBI taxonomy): domain Eukaryota; kingdom Metazoa; phylum Arthropoda; class Insecta; order Lepidoptera; family Noctuidae; genus Subacronicta; species Subacronicta megacephala. Next base: position 493,216 of record OY292520.1, on the reverse strand, counting down.
CCACCGTCGCCGTCTGCGCGATCACGGTGGTCACAACTATTACGACACCGGTTATTCCATGGAATCACCACTATAATCCATGTAATAAAACGAGCTTGAATGAGAGGATGACAATTTATTGTTTGTGAAGAAGTAAGTATACTACTAAAATAAGTAATAACGTAGCTGATCAACCGATCTACAAAGCTAAGCTGTACTTACCGCGGTCTGAGTGGACGTCTCTGTGCTTGGGACAACAATCACTGGTACACTGGTGTGTCAGAACTCAGGATATCGGAAAAGTGAGTTGCAAATCGCTGAACTATACGGTTATCTTTATTTTTCTTTACCCACCCTAGAGATTTTCCTTTAACGTGAATGTGTTTACGTACACAAAACTCATTGGTACAACCTCGAAACTGCAAGCCATGCAAATATTGGCCTCTCGTAGGAGTTCTACTTGCAATCTGCAATGCAGAAACTGGAACCAGGTTCGCCAATCAACTTTTATATTTACACTACAAATGAATGCCAACTGCCTCATTGGTTTAGTAGTTGCAAGAATGACTGCTGAGCCTGGGTTCTACTCCCAGATTGAATAAAGTGTAATTTAGTTCTTGCATGAGGATCCGTAGCCAACTTGGAATAGGTAGCAATTAACGTTGCTAATAGGATTCCAAATCACCTTAAAGAAATCGCAAAGTGTGGGAGTACATCAGCATACCTCTTGATGTCTCTTTGGCAAACGCCTACAGGCAAAATGGTACGACAGTACTTAATAAAAATATGTTTATCCGTGATAAAAAATAAATATCACATTTCTCTTTACTGAATTTTTATAATGAGGAGACAGAATATTCAACGGGAGCCATTAAAAAATGAAATTTGTGTCGTTGACCTCGGTGCGAGGCGGGCGGTAACATGTTCGTACATTAATTTACTTAGTTCACTGACTCCTGCTTCATTAGTGGTGACGCTTTGCACCCGTTCCTCATGCGGAACAAGCTATGAACTTGGGGAGAGTAGAAAAATTACTCAATACGAGTAAGAGATTCATAACAGTTCAAAACACGATAAGTTAAAGTACTCATAAAGTACATACATACATACACTCACGCCTTTTTCCCACAGGGGTAGGCAGGAACTACAGAACGCCATTGGCTACAATTCTTGCATACTTCTTCATTCGTAAAGTACTTCTTTGTTTAACCAAATATTTTATCTGCACTCTTTTACGATCAGGCAATGAAAATCTATAAATTTGATAAGGCAAATTGTACGTCCAAAATATATTGTAGGTTCGTTACAGTAAGAATAGTCACATCAACTATAATGTATTCACATCACATTACTAAAACGTTTGCTTTAAAATTGTTATCTAAGCAGATAGTAGTGTAGTTATATGTATATGTTTTAGTATTTTATTGGGATTATATATATATTCTTGCTAAGTTTGATTTTATAAGATCGCCTGCATAGCTATAAGTGTGTTTTATTTCGTGAAACGTGAAAAACTTATCTTATATGTAATAGTATTTTCTTTGTATAGCTGTTGGTTTTCCATAAATTAAATAAATAAATATTATATTGTCGGCAGAATCCTCAATTTACAACGATAAAGATATTTATGCCAACATTTTAGTTCTCAGTTGTCAAAACACTATCGTTGTTGTCGCCATTTATACTGCCATGAATCTAAAACTTGTTATATTCAGATATAAGTACAATGTAGGCAAACCCAACCAAGCATACATTTTAGTAGTAGTAGTGCCTGCAGGCATGTCTATATGCTAGCACGAATGGGTCCTCACGACCGGGGAAGTACTACCCTCCCACAGAATAACGACGTCAAGTAGCAGTATGCATACTGTTGCGCTTCGTACGGTGAGTGTGGAGCGCCGGAGGCCCAATTCATTTTTCAGTCCCCTCCCGTCTCCTTTTTCCTTCCCCTCCCTTTTCCTTAGCTCAGCAACGCATCTGCAACTCCTTTGGTTTTGCAGAAGTTCATGGGTGACGATGACTATTTACCATCGTAGGTAGCTCGCTTGCTCATTTACCGAGTAATCTCATTAAAAAACAACCGAAAATAATATGTATTGGGCCCCTAAGCGAAACGATTTGCCTTAACTATAAGAATCCAGCCCATATAGTACATAATTTAAGTTGGTAACAAATCCTCTCTACCTCATGCTTTGTACCACACAGAGAGTCCTCTTGAGCCATCCTGCGTCCAATCAATACGAACAATCCGGAGCCCGCGCCTTTCCCAACTTTGCAGCGCCCGTCGCAATCACTTTGTCAACCTGTTATTACTCGAAGCTTTCTCCCGAACACTGAGTCATGATGGGATCGAGTTTACAACTCTGTATGCGAACTTGTTAAGCCATGAAACAATGATAACTCCATACGTTCAATAGCTTTAGTGCGCTACAGCTATTCAACGTTTAATGTAACGTTAAAGCAAGAATTAAAGAGTTAAACTGTATTTATTTTTACGGAGTACGACGGAGCGTTAGATACCTGGCGCTATATCTATGTCGTAGGGAAACCAGTATTCATCTGGCCCAATGGTAAGTCATCACTATCACCAATGAAAATCTAACCTTAGCCAGAGGAGTCACAGATGAGTTGCGAAACGTTAAGGTAAGTTCTGTTCTTAAAGGTGTATCATTATACATTATCGTGCGCTTCAACAGTGAAGGGAATTTCTTTGACGGGCGCCAGCGTGTGAAGTCTGTAAACTCGTAGTAGGCTGAGAGGAGACCCGTGCCCAGCAGTGACCATGTAAAGGGTTGATGATGATAAGAAATTTTAAGGGTAGGTAACGCAGTCTAGATGATTGGAAGGAACCTAAATTTGTAAGTGGTGGAAGAAATCGAACTATCCATAGGGCATGTCCAAAGCTTTACAAAGTATTGTAATTGTAAACCGAAGTATTTTCTCCTGAAAAAAAAAAGGAAACATCCTCTTTTGGTATCATGGAAATAGCATTCTCTCAGAAAATCTCTATATAGTGACGTAACGTAATGAAAAAGAATCTCCTATTTTTATATTCAATTTCCATTCTGTTGCTCCACCATCTTTGTATTCCAGTTCCGTTGGAACGCTAACGTTTGCCAAATGATAGACCAAAGAACATGAAACTCTACGACATACCCCACAATGAAACATTAACATTCTATTACTAGAGAAAAAAGCTCTTTGTAAACAATAGGCTGGTCTTAACGCGTTTGGGTATAATAGGGGATTTGTATTCGAGACGGGAACGACACGACGACGATGTTATGTAATAACTGTGTGACAACCTCGACGTGACATGTGCCAGAACCTATGATTTTCAGGTAATTTATAAGGTATCTGTAAGCCAAATTTGTTCTGTATAAATAGACCAAGAGCCGTATTTTATTTAAGGACAAATTTTAGATGTAGGTACTTATTCTACATATATAGATAACATATTGTGAAGGCTTTTCAGAGTCCACTCTTATGTATTCTTTATCATAATGTAATGTTAGACTTAGAAGTAAAGGAAATATGTTCAAAATGTCAACTCTAATAAAAATACTATAAGCTTCCCTGTCGTTATGTGCCCCGTGTCAAGTCCCAGACCTACCTCTAATGTTAAAAAAAGATCACCCAGAGGTATTTTTGGGTGCGGTCTGAGATATAAAAAGCCTCGTGACCACCTAAGCGGGAGCAGGGTGACGAGCGGAGCGACCCGCACCAGTTAAAAAAAACAGTTTTAAAAAAATACTAAATCCGCATGCCATTAAAGAACATCTTTACTTCTTTTATACGACCAGTATAAAAGATATACCAAGACGAAGAGATGGTGGATCCATCGAACGACTGATTGTGCAGGGCAGGGTTAATGGTACATACAAGACCTCGCGGTCGGTCACCTATGCGATGGACTGACCAAATCAAGAACGCAGTGGGTGGCCCTATAAGTGAGTGTACCAGGATGACGGCGAATACAGAGAGATGGCGTGACATCGTGAGGCGAACAACATCTACTCCCAGCACCACTACTACAAGACTGCCACGACCGCTCTGCTAAGAGCGAATCGGCTGAGAAGAAGAGAATATCACATATATGTATAGTACAGTAATATATATTCTAGAGTTAAGACCCTTCTATATAGCCTTGTGTACTTGTGATAACATTTAATGATTTCTATTCTTAATTATACTTAAGTTGGTACCCCACGCTGTAACATCACTTCTGCTATAGGTAGGTATGTGTTTATTTAAATTCAGTAAATTGTCTATTAGAAAGGTGATACCGGTAATATTTTTTTATTGCTTTTCAAAATTAAAGGTTTTGTAACTTTTCATTGTAATGTAAATCGAAGTTACTACTATAACAAATATTATTCTTGAATCAACTACTTATGTTTGAATTATATTAACTTGGTATGCCATTATTTAAACTCTTTCGTAATCAAAAACAAAATTGAATATTCTCCCTTCTCTTGCCAGGGTGTCGCTCCAATATGACTTCACTGCTCGATTCACTACCACACTACTTACTAGAATGACTACACGCCCACCAGGTTGCCGTCAAAGGCTACACAATAATACGCGAATAAACGTAAAATTATTTCGCTCGAGTCGCCCCCGCCCCGTGTCCGCCACCGCCACACTCGAAGCCTTACGCTGAAGGTCAGTTACCCTGCGGTACACATAGGGTTGTCACTTAACCCAAATTAAATTATGCCAAGTGACTACTGCTGTCTTGCGGTGTCCGTAAACCCTGTCGTTTATAACCTCTATGTATTGTCACAGAAAAAAATTGACACAGAGTGCCCACTATTAACATTATAATGACGCTCGATAAAAAAAACATATATATATATATAGCTCTATAAAACTAGTGGCATTTGCTACTAACTGTTGGTAACTACTTCCATTCAGAATTTATATCAATAATATAGTTTTTTTTAAAAAGCTTATTAGGTATGTGGATCCCACATTAATAATTTTCTTGTTAACTCCTCGTACTAAAGTTAAATGCTTAATACATACTTGCGTATTACATTACGAGTGAGTTCACGTCGGTAGTTCAATGTGAGTTTTGAACCGACAACCACTTGATCATTGTTAATTATCGAGTTGTTAATTATATACGCGAATCCAAGTAACCATATAGAAAACAATAAGAATAACTATTATACAAACCCACCAACTCAAGTTTTCCTAATTTGGCAAATCGATTCAGACTTTAACTATCCTCGGTGCTCAAGAGAACTATGAATACTTCAGACTCGAAAACTGAAAACAAAATCAACATTTAAGAACTCCATTTTTCTATTTCTCTATGAGACTCGGATCTTTATGCATATTCGGAGATACAAAAGGTTATGTGCTATAAATTTTACTTACCAAATATAATAAGACAAATACGAATAGAATCTAAGAATCAAGAATGTTTAAACATTACCCTATATTTTTCCATACAACAATACATTGTCAATTTCCAAAGACCGCAAGTATGTAGGTACTTGGGCGTCCAAAAAAATAATTTGTGTTGCGGTAAAACAAAGAAATAGATCCTTTTTGAACGCAACAATACAAAAAGGAACATGGACGTGTTTATAAGTGCGAAAGCTCCAGTAATCGAGCCTCCGGCAGACGAATTACGGAAACGAGATACGCTCCAACACAGGCCAAAAGCTAAGGAAAAGTAGTTTTTGTATACCGTTTGGCAAGAGAGCTCAAAGTTAGATCGGCAGCGCAGGGACAATTACAAGAAGATATTCGTAGAGATATTATGTCCAATCATAAATTACATTTTCTTATTCATGACTTTTTGTGATTTATACAATTAAGTAGATTTGCAGACAAAAAGTTTAATTTGAAAACATCCTATTACATGGTTTAGCCTTATTAAATAAATATCCACGAAAAGGTACTTGTGCTATGTAGGCAAGTGTGTTTTGTTCCTGTACTGGTATCAGAGAAGAATATTAAATTAACTCATCAAAAATACCCAGCAAGAAAAAACCAACTGACGAAACGTTCTTTAAACTTTTATTGGTTTATCCTAAATAGCGTATTACTCACACATTTGTTTTTCCGAACGTAGGAAATTCCCTGAATACTTTACTATACCTACACCGAAGGAGGAAACTTAATGCGAACTGTTATACGAATAACTATAACAATAACAAGGTCAGGGATACTGACACAACTGATTATCGTCAATTAAGTCGTCGTTAAGCGTCGGTAGCCTAATGGCTAGGGCGTCGGACTTGCGATCATATGGTTGCCGGTTCGAACCCCACCCATTGCACTACCGACGTGAACCCACTCGTAACACAAGCATTTAGCTTAGCACGAGAGGTTAACAAGAATACTAGTAATGTGTGACCCACATTGCTAGTAAGCTTTTTTTTTTTTTTTAAAAAAAAAAAAAAAAATATATCAGTGACCTTATGTATTTGTGGCAAAATTCAAAATCAAAATAATTTTTTTTTATCATGGAAATTCGTAAAACTATATTTTTCCTGCTCTAATTTGCAAAAAATGTAGGGAAACGAAAAGGATGGCAATAATAGTCATATATGCACCTGCATACTGCACATTTTTGCATAGTTTGCATTCTAATCGTGAGAGAGGTTAATTTCAGTGTAACCGAGGCTGTAACCACGTGTCATGTAAAGGCCGTTACATAACGTTTTTTCGTCCACACCTGCGACCAAGTGTGTTCTTTGCATACCATGCAAACTCCCCCTTATTACACCGCCCTTGAACTTTTGCCAAGGACACACCCAGTGTATTATGTAAGAATGGAAAATCTTTCGTACTTATCCATGAGACATTGAAAATTTTGCCATTTTGGAGGTTTCTGTTTACTGGAATATAAATATATATCTGAGGTTAGGGAACCCACCACAACAAAACTCGTTCACGTTCTCTCAGACAGGAAACTTATTCCAGTTAGAGCACCCAGCCGAATAGCACCTGAGCGAATAGCACCGAAGGTATTCCACTTAGAGCAACTCTAAATATTATTGACAAATGCTCTTAACGGAAAAATAATAATATTAAATTTTATTCCTCGAATAGTACCTACGTAAAAGTAGTTTCTAGTAATGCGGTTATCTATACTGATCTTCAGGACTCGCTTAAATAAAATACTATATCAATAAACAGAATTTTTATCTGAAATTAAATAATTATTATACACATTGCCTTATCTATAGTGAACGGAGCCAGGACCCACACAAAACTGAAGTCATGATAAACATTAAACGTAAATTAATTAATTAAACATTAAACATTAAACATTTTTTATAGAAGTATGTACCTACCTATTTATATATAGAGGATATATATATATATATAAATATATTTATTATATAGGATATAGAGTTATTTTTATATATTAGTTAGTGTTAAGTTGTTGCAAAATGACCTGTTTTAGTTTAGTTTTTTATTTTTATTTAATGCCCGTTATCTTGTCCAGTGCTCATTTCACTTTGGTTGCCTGGAAGAAATCGCTTTAAGCGATAAGGCCGCCCATTGTACCTACTTTTGTTTTAGTAAATATATATTATTATAGCTTGTATTCGTGGTGTACAATAAAGTATAAAATAAATAAATAATAAATGAACGAAAGAATGAACCAATTCAGGTCCAAATCAACACACAAGTTAAGTACCAGATCAACATAATCTGAAAAAGCTACCATGTTCTAAAATTAAATATCCATACATACTGACTTATCAATAGTGCACGGAGCCAGGACCCACACACAACTGAAGTACCAGGACATCATAAACATAAAAATAACTTGAATTTGAACGTGAACCCAAACTTTGTTTGCACTCAGGCATAATGTACTTTACATTATCTGTGTGCAAACATAAACAAAGTTAGTACATCGGTATTTTTTCTTTCTTCCCTTGCGATACATCTCTATAAAAATGGCAGCATCAGCTCGGGTATAACTCCGTCATCACAGCCGCCATAAATTAGAATTCATTATAACAACCCTCAAAAGTAGCACGTTGGGAGTAATTTACGCGTTCAACCCTCCAAAGAGTTCCCGTAATGAGTTTTTATTCGGCAAAGTTCGGCGGCCGGTCTAACATGGTTTACGAGCACACCTTACGCTTTTTATTTTATTACTTTCGAAACGTAATCGTTGTATCGAGGAAGCACTTATCTACCAGCATTAGGATTTCTCGTAGACCAGTAAAATAAGATTAAATTGGGGCTATATTCATTTATTAAGGAGGCTTACTTACTTTGTAACCGACTTAAAAACAAGAGGAATTCTTAAATTGACTTTTTTGTATCGATATTTTCGAGGATCGTGAACGATTTCCAATGCTTACAATGGTACACAAAAATTTGGCTAGGTTTTGAAGATACGCTACAAAATGCATAGTCAATTTTCTTATTATAAAAAAAAAATATGAATACTTTTTTAACTATCTCGAATTATTCTCAAATTCTACTTTAAAAAAATATATTTTCCATGCCAAAACTTTAAAGATTAACTAATATTTTATAGGTTAAACATCAATATCTCATCATTATTTTATGAATATTTACAAAACATTATACGTAGGTACAAACTTACCAAATTTGCCAAAAACCAACTTTCAAGATTTTGAACACATTGAAATCCCCCGCTACTCAACTCCTGCTCCTGTCTTTTGATCTGGACAGCAGTTTGTTTTCCCAACTAGTACCCTTAATAATTATAATATATACGGTACAAATAATAAAATATATTATAATAAATCCAGAACAAAGTTCTTGTTTATGATGTTATTAATTTATCTCTGAGAAGTGGTTGTTTTACCAATAACCTTGACGCAGATTTTTTGTGTAACTCATTAAATTATATATATGTATGAGTAAAGACGTTAGATTAATCCCAATCCTAACTCAGAACGATAAAAATTTAACTAAGCTCTACAATAGTATAAAAACAAGGAGCTTCGTGTTCGAGATAGTTCGCTTTGTTCAAAACAGCTTCAACTCACGTCTCATTAAAATGTAATTAGATGAAGCTTTAACATTTTCTCTAGTTTAAAACTTGGACATGATATTTCCGAGTGAGCGTGGCTTGAGAAAATTCTAATTATCTGGTGCTGTTGCCATAGTAGGACATTAAAAATCATAGGTGAAGTTTTTTGACCGGACTCTTTACAATTGTAGTATACTATAATATTTGATTATACTTACCATATTTTAATATAATAACGATATTTTGGCAAAAAAAAAGCTCACACTTTATTGCGAGGTTCCTTTGCAGAGATCTTCACATAGGAAATGTCGGTGCCATCTAGTTTATAAAATCTAAAACGTTTATTTGTGTGTTTGCATAGAATCAATTGTTATTTATTAGATATAATTTAATTATTCGACATTTGCTTATTCAGGTGTCAATGCCAAGCTGGTCCTGTATGAAAACGTAAAAACATAATACTTAACGATTCAAATCAACTGTATGAACCACCTATAACTAATGAATTAAAATTCGTTTTACCGAACATATATAACTGTTATCTTTGATATCCGTCAAAATAAAATCCCTTCTCCAGGATACAGTTATACAATAGTTTGTCGAGACGCGTCCAGCAGATCACTTACTATGTGCATACATTCCAGATCTCGGCGAACGTATTCGACGCCATGGCTCGCGACGGAATATCTTTGCACAGATACTGTAGTGAAATATACGGAACCATCAGTTTGCGACGTACACGCTTCCTAGAGTTTTAATTTATACAAGACTAGCTTTCCGCCCACGGCTTCGCCCGCGTGGTTCCTCGGATTTTCTGTACTATAATATGTATGTATTATACATATATACCTTCCTCTTGAATCACTCTATCTATAAAAATAAACCGCATCAAAATCCGTTGCGTAGTTTTAAAGATCTAAGCATACATAGGGACAGACAACGGGAAGCGACTTTGTTTTATACTATGTAGTGATAATGTTACTTATAAAGCGAAGCAAAACCCATAGCTCTAGCTTCCTCCCTCTAAAACAATTTTTTTTTTCATTTAGGTATCAATTATAAAAAATAATCGAAGCGAGCTAATAACTTTACATATTACCTGAACACACAGTACAGACAGAACAGTACATTATATTAGGTATTATCTACTAAACTGCCGTGAGAATATGAAACATATTGTCTTCATTAATGTAAGGATCAAAACACAGACTCCAAACTAATTTGAACCGTAACTACAAACTGTACATTTAACCCAGCATTCAATTTGACTTAACTACTGTCGGGCAAGGCCCTCCAAGTTTAACTTGTATTTTTAACTTAATTAAACTCAGTTACAACTAACAAAATTCACTTTAGTAATTCAATTTCGCTCACTAACATGATGCTAACAGCCGTCTGCGAGCCACAAAAGTTCTGATATTTATTTAAACACACACTTTTTGCGTAGCACATGTGAGCAACACTTTTTGCGTTATGACAAAGACAGATCATCTATTAAAGTCAAGTCAAACAAAAAAGGAGATAAGAGGTTAGATATCAACCTCCAAAGATCACATTTTAATGTTCATCTTATAAGCCAAAGGACGTTGTCCACTGCTGAATAACATTTCAGGTCAGGAAATATACACAACCTATCGGTTAACAACATCATCGATATAACCAATATCCTCGATTATTTACTTATACTATGTCACAGTGCTCTTACTAGGTTTCATGTTAAGGCATAAACGCCAAAAAACGACGACAATATAATAGATACGTACATTTTAGAACAACGTATGTTTCCCTCAGTAGTACCTATTTCTAAGACAGGATACGGTATAAATTCTTGTTTATGTTTTCTGGCAGCGAGCGTGGTGATGGCCTGCGTCCGAACATTACCAGATCGTACAAAATAGACGCCATCTTGGATAGCACTATTGGCACTAGTAAGCATCACAGGATTGCGCATAAAACCGGATATAATGATATAGGATATGACGTTACTTGTTATCTGTACTTCATGTATATGTATGTATGTATGTAAATAAATCTATTACTCAACTCTAAATAACTGACTTTAAAGAGGCAGCTCTTTTCATGAGAAAGTTAAGTGTCGTAGACGGAGTTTTGTGTTAATACGGCAAATAACCTTACCAGTTATGTTCTCATATAGGAACCAACCATCCTCGCACTGACGAAGAAACGACTTTAATCTAGTTTCCCAGCATAGTGATACTAATTTGTTCTTTGCATCACTTCGTTTTATACAACACTAGCTTCGACCCACGGCTTTGCCCGCGTGTTTTCTCGACTTTTCCGTATTATAATATGTATGTATTATACATAAAAACCTTCCTCTGGAATCACTATATTTATAAAAAAAACCCGTATCAAAATCTGTTGCGTAGTTTGAAAGATCTAAGCATACATAGGGACAGACAGACAGCGGGAAGCGACTTTGTTTTATACTAAGTATGCAGTGATATTTAACCCTACGAGCTTAGTTCTCTATTGTAGACGAAAGGTTTTACTATCTACACACAATCAGTAAGACTAAACTGATTATTATTCCTAAGGTAACTTGCTACTTACAAACTTTTTGGTTGACTTCCCAGCACCCATGACCCCTTGCTAAGAGCAACATTACTCGCTCTGACGTCCGTCACACGGGCGGTCAATCAGATCGATCTGTTCCATCGAAAGCGTCGCTGCTACAATTTATAGGTATCGGGAGAACAAAGTTAGTAACAAACATAGTTCGCTGATGAATTTGTATGCCGCCTGCGAGTCAGCGGTGTGTTAAGTTGCAAGGAGTGAGCGATAACAGAAATATTATTGGAGATGGGATAAACCGTTAATTAAAAACAAAGAAAACGCCCGAGTGACTAAGCTCCTATGTCGCCGCCACTTTATTAAAACTCAAAGAGACCGACTCATCTAAATGAATATTTTTTCAATACGCCTCTCCATAACTTTTTACGCAATAATTACGCTGTCCTACTAATAAGTTACGTCTTATAACATCTACATCTAGATAAGTCGTATTTATGTTAGATTCTTATTTGAAACATCCAATCGCCAATAAGTTCCGCATCAATTAAAAAGTTTTACTGACGCGTGTTAGTAAAATTTGCATGCTTTTTGCGGATTTTCAACTGCTTTTCTTGTCTTTGTAAGTCGGCAAAATATCTACCTGTGCAACTATTTCCGCTTTCCTTCTCTTCCCTGCACCCCACCTCGAGACGTGAGCCGCCAATAAATGCGGCCACTCTGTTAAATGGACCACCCCGAGGCCTGACCCGCGGGCCAAACGGACTAATCAAACTTTTTTCATGTTAAACTTTAAAAACCTTACTACGAGACGTTACAGTGCTGCTTCCACAAACTTGTCCCTCTAAGGCTGTGTTCACGTTAAGCTTCTACTTCGCTGTCACCCGTTGCAGTTGTGAGCGCAGAGTGTCACACAGACTACTCGACTACTAAGTACGGATATTTTAACTAATCTCGGCCTATCTATAGCGAACTTACGACGTAATTTTATTTGATCAACTGCATAAGAGCACGACTTACTTAGAGCACTTTGCTTAGTTGGCTTAGTTTACAGCCTTCGTTCACTCACTCGACCATGCCACACTGCTTTATTACGTGGCAATTTGTTGCTTAGTGTCAGCCTCCGACCCTGAGCGTAGGCTGAATACCTATTATTGATCTCATCTATTCAAAATACAATCAGTTAAAGGAGGTATACTAAAATAAATAAGGGGTTGCGCAGCGACTCAATAAAAACATAGTATCAACTAAAATTGAAATTGACAAAATTGTATTTAGGTACATTTAGTGATTCATTTCAAAATTATCTCTGCCCCAGTTTTACATTTGTGTTGCCAAATAAGTCAATTACAATTTTAATTAACTTCAGATAAAAGGAAAACCGACTTCAAGCAATTAGTGGTGTACAACTTCGGGAATACTTTATATAAATATCTATAATTTCACTGTCATAGGTAGGTAATTGAATTAGGTAATTGATAATATCTTCTTCTTTGTAGGTTATTTAAAAACGCTGTTTGTGCATGTTCAATCGATACGCAACCACGCGATCGCGAAAGGCATCATAGTTTGCTTTGAACCCAAATATGTGTTTCTATTCTGCAAAACAAACAATACATGTTTCAGTAAAACTGTTTTCCTTTGTGTTGCCAACGCGCTAGATGAAATATCCCATTAAATAACATTTATTTTTAGAATAATGCTTTTGTTGACTGAATTCTAATATTCTACCTCATTCGGAAAAACACCTTTGTATGGAGAGATTTCATTTGATGTTATAATATATAAAATTACTAGCTATTCGCCCGCGTGAAGTATACGTTTCTTGTTTAATGCCACATCAAAAAAAAAACAATTTAGTCCAAAAAAAATAGATAGTAGCTGATTCTCAGACTTCTCAGACTCTTCATTGGAGGTAACTAACATTGTGACAAGAGAATTTTATAAATAATATAATCTGAAATAGAAATAATTAATTGCCTTAAGTGGTAGTGCGTTTACTTAATAATCTTTTGATGATACTACCTAAATAAATACCCACCCGTATATCCCTCATAATTGTATTATCAATTTACTATTATAAACACATGATTATAATAACTTAACATTATTTTAAGGGCCCTTCATTATTAAACACTGCAACGAAGTTGCAAAAAAAAAGATTGATATAAAAACGAGGTCGGTTATAAAAGTAAGACTAAAAATCTCTCTCAGAAATAATATTTTAGAGTTTCACCCTCAAAATATTATTTTTGAGAGAGGACGCGGTCGCTCGCATAGCACAATCACAATAATGGGTTAGCCTAAAATATAACGAACTAGATCCAGGTTAAAAAAATACGCAAACTTGCTTAAATTATACTTTGCTGATCTGCCTCATTATTCTAGTGGTTGTAAGCACAAGCTCGTCCTTTACAAATTGCAATAGGCTTGCCCATTATGTCATACAGCAAGACACTTTTGCCTAGCCCTTAAGGGAAACTAAGCGTGACAATATGGAATCAACGAAAATATTTAGCAAGCTAACATATAAAAATAAATCTAATATGTTCACTATATTTTTTCCTAAATCCCATATACCATTAATCCTCACTGAAGCCAGTATTTTAAGGTTTAAACAACAATTTCTTTTTGTAAAGCCACAATTTATTTTCTTCAAGCAAGTTGTAAAGTATTTGGCCTTACCCGCGATACCTAGGATACCTATTACGTTCAGAATAAACTGTAAACGTGACGTGAATTTAAACCGAGCATTATATAAAGAAAATCCTTCATTTTGGAAATTCAACACGCTTCTTGCAAACTATTTATTTATTTATCTTATTATGTTCTGCGTATAGTCTGCATTATTTTTGATTCACAGATTATTTTTGTTTATGGATGCCTTGGCACTTTATAAATGAAAAAAGACATAATATGCTTGCTTTTCTCGATACATGTGCAATAATCAAAGAGATTTAATAGTTGGCAATAATAATACTTTGAATGTTTGTTCAAACTGCCCATGAGACTCAATCTAGTCAACCGATCAATCTAGTTTTGTCTTTCTACAAAATAAAGACTAAGTACACGTCTGCCTAAATGTAAGGGAATATATGTATATTGTGTTAGTTTAAAAAATAAGCTAACAATTACGATTATTGGAACAATACTTTAACTGTTGGCAAATATTTTTTTCGTTACAATTTCATTTGTTACTACAACTTATGTGTTGTATGTACACTCTATCAACCAGGTTCTGCAAAATAATGGTCTTTTTTTCTTTTTTTATGATAGGAATTCAGACCTTCTGCTATCTCCGTTTGGGTGTCTCCCCAAACAGCGCCATATCGTTTATTCATAATAGGGGCTGCTTTATGTAATGGCTAAATAAAACGTTTAGATTAAGAATGGAGTTCCAAAAAAATTGTCCAACATAATATATCGGCGTCAGATGAAGGGAACGTAACTAGATAAAATATGATCCTGGAATTGTGTAGAAACAATGTATCGAGCGATTAAATGGCCACTTTCACGCAGGGACGAACTGGATGCAAACAAAATGGCAACCTATAATCAAATAATACACTAACATGTTGATTTATATAAACGATGTCGCAGTAGAAACGATTTTTAAGATAGCATAAACATCGAGAGGAAGAACTCATAAAAATTTTATTATTCGCCACTAAGTGATGATGTGATGCAGTATACAATATACTCTAGAGCTTATTTGAAGTGTCCTAAGCCAACAGCTACTGTAATAACAGGCAAACCCTTATCATTCCATAAATTTTATAACCTTATAGCAGGACTATGCTATGGGCCTCGCGCAAAAGTCCGCCCCGCGTCGCCGAGCTTAATTATTTGGATGAAACTTATTAAGACACTAAAAGATTATGAAGACACTCAAAAGTCGTCGTAGTGGATTATTCCATGTCACATACATAAATGTATTGTGTAGATATGCATTGTTTTTTTACTACTTTATACGTCTTGACAACAGTAGACCAAGGGCGCTTGCTTAATCCGGCCCTGAACTTTTTCTTTGCTGTAACCGGGTAATACCGGGAACTATATAGAAACCCAACTACATAGGTACTATAGTTACGTTGCTATTTTGGGTTCAGTGTTTTCAGTGGAGACCAAGAAATCTTTACTTACCGTATTTGTAAGGTTCTTGTCCCATACATATTGTGCCTATTTTTTGTAAATGTTACTCTACTCAATAAAATCAAAATATTGACATAACAATTCTTCAGAGTTCGTTACTGTACTCCTGGACTTGACATGTCTATGAAAAACCCCCCTACCCTTGTACCCTAGCCTTTTATCCAGGCTTGTATCCCGTCCACCTACGTGCGTTGACTTCATCCCGTGACGTCACTAACCTAACGATAAACAACGCGTTTTGGGTACAAATTGTTGTTACCGGAGTGTTACGTCGATTATAGGGTGGTATTTTGTGTAATGGTGTATTTTATTCAGGGTTCATAGTGTTGTAACATCCTTCCCGTTACATTTTCTTTCTCTAAATGGGAAATTACAACGTTTGTAATAGGTAGTGTTGTTCTACAAAATAGTTTGCGGAAAATTTAGTGTAGTTAACACTACAGCACTACAGTTATAGTTAAAGTATACCTCAATCCATCAATATAAATACATGGGTAATCAATGTGTATAATGTAATTTCAGTTTAATAGTAGGTAGGTATCTACTTACTGTTTTGATAAAATGCGTTAACATTGACCTAGAAAATTGTAACCAGCTGGGGTTCAAAATACATTAACACGATTTCAACTCGAATTAACTCTTTATCTAAAATCCAATCACATAAGTATAAAGAACTTTTAAACTTTTTTATTTTAGGCTAATAATAATGTTAAATCTACCACACAAATACATTACAAAAACTTCCCATATAAAAGCAAATTTGTGTATACCTCTGACAAAAATATCAAACGCCTGCAATAAAATACAAAGCAATATGTTTCGTTCCGTCCACTGTCAGCTCACTCAAAGCCGTTACAAGGCCGATATGAATAAAAATAGATAACCCGGACCCATTATGGACGAAAAAATAGTTCATGAAATCAAATGGACCATAAAATATAGAGTTTTTATCTTACTACTCGTAAATCATAAAATAAAGTTACAAAGGTTTGTTTCGATATGTACCTACCCTGTGAATTGCAATAGGCTCGCCCCCTATTATATGTAACCTGACTATACCGGCGAATAGTGGATGTACATAGGTACATAACCTAACCTATCTGCCTAACACTTCGGGGAATACAGGTATGATGGTATTTTTAAGCTTTGTTTGAAAACAGTTGAATATTTTTATTACTTTTTAAATATAAATGATTCCTACATAAAGCAGCTCCTGTGTATTCCCTGAATGATAAGGCTCACCCACCGTCTACCAGTATTGTATTGTACAGTCAACAAACGAGTTGGGTATAATACATATAATTATTTAAAACGGATGTTCGGTAGCTGCCTGTATACCTAACTCTTTTGTTGACTGTACCATAATACCATAATGGTAACACGTAACCAGTACCTTTATATTTAACCCAGTCCGCTGCTGACTATTTCCTGTCGGGAAAACCCATCAAAACTACCCGACCTGGAAATGTTACAAGGGATTTCATGTTCTAAAACAACATGAAACAAAAACCTATCAAAATCTAGCTCCACAAGCCTCTTCGAGTTGGTACGTTCCCAACATTTGATACTAAATGGGTTTTTTACTGATACTACTACACAACAGGTTCAATGTGAACGTGGTAATAACCACATTCAACGACTTTTTTTATTCGCCTACGCTTCTTTGCCTGATGTGAGGCGCCACTGCGATCCACGGTGGAGCGCGCTTGCCTAGAAGAAACCGATTCCCTCGTGATTCACTTTTATTTATGTTCAGTACATGCACGTAATAAATATGAGTAACATGCATTGGTTTTTACTAAAACATTGGTAAACTTTGGTTTTTACTAAAACCATCGACCTATCAAAGACATTGAAATAAGAGGAAAAATTACACAGCATTTTTCAAAGAAACAAATTTATCATCAGAAGGAGGCCCACTTGAGTAATTCTGATTCTGATGTCATGTTGAGTTGTCCAAACCATAGTTACGGTGATGATGCCTCTGTAAACGCCTTTGAAGGTTGCAAGTGCATCGTATCCATACCATACCATGACATCTGTATTTCTTGAAGGGTTAGGCAGAGTTGTACTAATGTACACCAACACTTCGCCGGTATGTTTAGGTCCTTGTTATAGAGGGTGAGCCTTTTGCCAATAACCGAGCACAAGTCTAAAGTCCGAGCTGCTACTCAGAATTTCATACAAAAACTCAATAGTACATTGCTTGAGAAGAGAATCGCACCCAGGACCACGAGACTAATGTGTGTTGGTTCGTATCCAGGAAACAAAACACGAGTTTTTTTGTAACTACTTCCCATAAGTATATTATCAATATTAATGTAATTATAAGACTGCCTCGTTGGTCTAGTGGTCCCAATCGCGACTGCTACGCTAGAGGTCTTGGGTTCGATCCCCAGGTCGAGCAAAGTGTTATTGAGTTTTTCTATGAAATTCTCAGTAGCAGCTCGGAGTCTGGATTTGTGCCCGGTGAATGGCAATAGGCTCGCCCCCTATTACATGGGACCCAAACATACCGGCGAACTGTGGGTGTACATTAAGTGCACCTCTGCCTAACCCTTCGGGGAATACAGGCGTGATGGTATGTTATGTAATCCTACTTCCTACTTCCTACTTCCTACTAATCCTATCCTATCCTACTTCCTATCCTTCCTATCCTATCCTATCCTACTTCCTATCCTACTATATATATATATATATATATATAGTAGGATATATATATATATATATATATATATATAATATTATAAATGTGAAAGTTTGTGAGGATGGATGGATGGATGGATGGATGGATGGATGTTTGTTACTCCTTCACGCAAAAACTACTGAACGGATTTTGACGAAACTTTACAGTAATATAGCTTATACATCAGAATAACACATAGGCTACAATCTATAAAGATTTTGTGTAATTTCCTACTAATATTATAAATGTGAAAGTTTGTGAGGATGGATGGATGGATGGATGGATGTTTGTTTCTCCTTCACGCAAAAACTACTGAACGGATTTTGACGAAACTTTACAGTAATATAGCTTATACATCAGAATAACACATAGGCTACAATCTATAAAGATTTTGTGTAATTTTGGCCATAATTTTACGATAACTATCAAGTAAATCGGAAAAAATCCTACCCTCTGAGAGCTATTTTGGCGTGCGCTGTCTAAACCGTTGAAGTTAAATGAAGATAATGTATCGTGGGATTGTTTGCCAAAAACAGTTCTAAATAAAAGTCAGCGATAGCATATATCTATCTTTTATGTGGAAGCCAATATATCACAAATTATCCTATCCTACTTCCTATCCTACTTCCTACTATCCTACTTCCTACTTCCTACTAATCCTACTTCCTTCCTACTTCCTACTATCCTATCCTACTTCCTACTTCCTATCCTTCCTACTAATATTATAAATGTGAAAGTTTGTGAGGATGGATGGATGGATGGATGGATGGATGGATGGATGTTTGTTACTCCTTCACGCAAAAACTATTGAACGGATTTTGACGAAACTTTACAGTAATATAGCTTATACATCAGAATAACACATAGGCTACAATCTATAAAGATTTTGTGTAATTTTGGCCCTAATTTTACGATAACTATTAAGTAAATCGGAAAAAATCCTACCCTCTGAGAGCTATTTTGGCGTGCGCTGTCTAAACCGTTGAAGTTAAATGAAGATCCTACTATCCTATCCTACTTCCTATCCTATCCTATCCTACTTCCTACTTCCTACTTCCTACTTCCTACTTCCTATCCTATCCTATCCTATCCTATCCTACTTCCTACTAATATTATAAATGTGAAAGTTTGTGAGGATGGATGGATGGATGGATGGATGGATGGATGTTTGTTACTCCTTCACGCAAAAACTACTAAACGGATTTTGACGAAACTTTACAGTAATATAGCTTATACATCAGAATAACACATAGGCTACAATCTATAAAGATTTTGTGTAATTTTGGCCATAATTTTACGATAACTATCAAGTAAATCGGAAAAAATCCTACCCTCTGAGAGCTATTTTGGCGTGCGCTATCTAAACCGTTGAAGTTAAATGAAGATAATGTATCGTGGGATTGTTTGCCAAAAACAGTTCTAAATAAAAGTCAGCGATAGCATATATCTATCTTTTATGTGGAAGCCAATATATCACAAATTATAAGCCATAAATTACATTTAAATTTGATACTTTTTTACAATGCTAATCCTACTATCCTACTATCCTACTTCCTATCCTATCCTATCCTATCCTACTTCCTACTTCCTACTTCCTACTTCCTACTTCCTACTATTATTTTATTATTAATTATTATTTATTTTATATTATATATTATATTATATTATATATTATATAATTATTTATTTTATATATAATATTATAAATGTGAAAGTTTGTGAGGATGGATGGATGGATGGATGGATGGATGGATGTTTGTTACTCCTTCACGCAAAAACTACTAAACGGATTTTGACGAAACTTTACAGTAATATAGCTTATACATCAGAATAACACATAGGCTACAATCTATAAAGATTTTGTGTAATTTTGGCCATAATTTTACGATAACTATTAAGTAAATCGGAAAAAATCCTACCCTCTGAGAGCTATTTTGGCGTGCGCTATCTAAACCGTTGAAGTTAAATGAAGATAATGTATCGTGGGATTGTTTGCCAAAAACAGTTCTAAATAAAAGTCAGCGATAGCATATATCTATCTTTTATGTGGAAGCCAATATATCACAAATTATAAGCCATAAATTACATTTAAATTTGATACTTTTTTACAATGCTAATTTTAGAATATTTAGCAAATTTTTATGAAAACTGATACTTTTAATGCATTCAGTATTTAATGAAGACCAACTTTGTCTTTTACACTAAGTAATTTAGACGAATAGTTTAAGAAATATATCACGATAAGATTGACTTGAGTGGAGCGTCATTAAGCGCCTGCGTTAGTCGGCGGCGCGCAGAGCGGGGGTGGTGGGGCGGTCTAAGCAATGCGCCATCACCAAGTGCGCGACCCGAACGCGGGCAGACAGATGCGTGACGGCGTGAGGGCAGACGTCATTGACGGTTGTGTTCATTAGCTTGCTCACGTGTTTCGTATTCGGAAAATCTACATGTTTTCGCTGAACGAAACAAATCATGTAACATAGTTTACAGGAGCATATTGTAGTGATGAAATTTGATATGGATAGTCTGTAGCCTGGAGAAGGACATTGGCTACTTTTTTATCAGCAAACCATGCGGGCGAAGCTGCGGGCGGAAGCTAGTCTTAATATAACTTAATAACTTTCGATTGAGTTTGTTATATAAGGAAATTAAATTAAATTATTTGGATGAAACTTATAAAGACACTAAAAGATTATGAAGACCCTCAAAAGTCGTCGAAGTGGATTATTCCATGTCACATACGTAAATGTACTGTGTAGATATGCATTGTTTTTTTACTACTTTATACGTCTTGACAACAGTAGATCAAGGGCGCTTGCTTAATCAGGCCCTGGATCTTTTTCTTTGCTGTAACCGGGTAATACCGGGAACTATATAGAAACCCAACTACATAGGTACTATAGTTACGTTGCTATTTCGGGTTCAGTGTTTTCAGTGGAGACTTAGAAATCTTTTCTTACCGTATTTTTAAGGTTCCTGTCCCATACATATTGTGCCTATTTTTTGTAAATGTTACTCTACTCAATAAAATCAAAATATTGACATAACAATTCTTCAGAGTTCGTTACTGTACTCCTGGACTTGACATGTCTATGAAAAACCCCCCTACCCTTGTACCCTAGCCTTTTATCCAGGCTTGTATCCCGTCCACCTACGTGCGTTGACTTCATCCCGTGACGTCACTAACCTAACGATAAACAACGCGTTTTGGGTACAAATTGTTGTTACCGGAGTGTTACGTCGATTATGGGGTGGTATTTTGTGTAATGGTGTATTTTATTCAGGGTTCATAGTGTTGTAATATCCTTCCCGTTACATTTTCTTTCTCTAAATGGGAAATTACAACGTTTGTAATAGGTAGGTACCTACTTTATTCACAAACTGGTAAGTTGGTAACTGTTCTACAAAATAGTTTGCGGAAAATGTAGTGTAGTTATAGTTTAAGTACACCTTAATCCATCAAAATAAATACATGTGTAATCAATGTGTATAATGTAATTTTAGTTTAATAGTAGGTCGGTATCTACTTACTGTTTTGATAAAGTGCGTTAACATTGACCTAGAAAATTGTAACCAGCTGGGGTTCAAAATACATTAACACGATTTCAACTCGAATTAACTCTTTATTTAAAATCCAATCACATAAGTATAAAGAACTTTTAAACTTTTTTATTTTAGGCTAATAATATTGTTAAATCTACCACACAAATACATTACAAAAACTTCCCATATAAAAGCAAATTTGTGTATACCTCTGACAAAAATATCAAACGCCTGCAATAAAATACAAAGCAATATGTTTCGTTCCGTCCACTGTCAGCTCACTCAAAGCCGTTACAAGGCCGATATGAATAAAAATAGATAACCCGGACCCACACAACATTATGGACGAAAAAATAGTTCGGGAAATCAAATGGACCATAAAATATAGAGTTTTTATCTTACTACTCGTAAATCATAAAATAACGTTACAAAGGTTTGTTTCGATATGTACCTACCCTGTGAATTGCAATAGGCTCGCCCCCTATTATATGGAACCTTACTATACCGGCGAATAGTGGATGTACATAGGTACATAACCTAACCTATCTGCCTAACACTTCGGGGAATACAGGTATGATGGTATTTTTAAGCTTTGTTTGAAAACAGTTGATTAATATTTTTATTACTTTTTAAATATAAATGATTCCTTCATAAAGCAGCTCATGTGTATTCCCTGAATGATAAGGCTCACCCACCGTCTACCAGTATGGTATCGTACAGTCAACAAAGGAGTTAGTTATACATATAATTATTTAAAACGGATGTTCGGTAGCTGCCTGCATACCTAACTCTTTTGTTGACTGTACCATAATACCATAATGGTAGCACGTAACGGTACCTTTATATTTAACCCAGTCTGCTGCTGACTATTTCCTGTCGGGAAAACCCATCAAAACTACCCGACCTGGAAACGTTACAAGGGATTTCATGGTCTAAAACAACATGAAACAAAAACCTATCAAAATCTAGCTCCACAAGCCTCTTCTTCGAGTTGGTACGTTCCCAACATTTGATACTAAATGGGTTTTTTACTAATACTACTACACAACAGGTTCAATGTGAACGTGGTAATAACCACATTCAACGACTTTTTTTATTCGCCTACGCTTCTTTGCCTGATGTTAAGCGCCACTGCGATCCACGATGAAGCGCGCTTGCCTAGGAGAAACCGATTCCCTCGTGAGTCACTTTTATTTATGTTCAGTACATGCACGGTAATAAATATGAGTAACATGCATTGGTTTTTACTAAAACATAGGTAAACTTTGGTTTCTACTAAAACCATCGACCTATCAAAGACATTGAAATAAGAGGAAAAATGACACAGCATTTTTCAAAGAAACAAATTTATCATCAGAAGGAGGCCCACTTGAGTAATTCTGATTCTGATGTCATGTTGAGTTGTCCAAACCATAGTTACGGTGATGATGCCTCTGTAAACGCCTTTGAAGGTTGCAAGTGCATCGTATCCATACCATACCATGACATCTGTATTTCTTGAAGGGTTAGGCAGAGTTGTACTAATGTACACCAACACTTCGCCGGTATGTTTAGGTCCTTGTTATAGAGGGTGAGCCTTTTGCCAATAACCGAGCACAAGTCTAAAGTCCGAGCTGCTACTCAGAATTTCATACAAAACTCAATAGTACATTGCTTGATATGAAAGTAGCGATGCCAATATAGCTTACAAAAGTTTTTATGAAACGTTCTCTCTATTCTACAAACTTTGTTTTCCCGATAAAATCATAACGGTTCATACTAATAAACAGGTAAAATGGATATCGCGTGGCATAAAATGCTGTAGTAAAAATCAAAGAAAATTACTGTGGACATACAGACTAAATCCAGTATTAAAAAATAAAACTAATTTTAAAAAATACTCTTTACAATATAAGAAAATTATAGGACACACAAAAAGCTCAAAATGATTTCTTTATACAAACCTCTCAGAACAAGTCAAAAGCTACATGGCAATAGTCAATAGACCTAAAAATAACTACCCTAAAGAACAAATAATGACCATTAATAAATGTAAACAGACCTTCTCAAAACCTACGGAAATAGCAAATGCATTTAATAATTATTTTATAGACGACATTGAGAATAATATAACAACTGATATGGTATTAAACAATAAATTAGACAATTTGACAAGGCAATCTATGGTTATGCAGCCCGTTCTATCAACCGACATTATTTCGGCTATAAGGTCACTTAAAAACACAAATACTGTAGGTTTTGACGGTATGTCTACTAAGGTGATAAAATTTGTAAATGAACTGATAGTACCCGTATTAGCGCATGTTTTGAACCTTGGCATAGTTGACGGAGTTTATCCTGAAGACTTGAAGAAAGTTATTATTAAACCAATTCATAAAAAAGATAATAAAACCGATATGAAGAACTATAGGCCAATAGCGAAAATATCAGTATTTTCCAAAATCTTCGAAAAAAATATATATAAGTCTCTGTACTGCTATCTAAATAAATTTAACCTTTTTTGCAAGGAACAATATGGCTTTATAAAGAATACCACGATCAACATGGCTATTTTTTATTTTCTACGTAGTATTATGTTAGCAGTAGACCAAAAAGCTCCAATTTGTGCTATTTACACAGATATGACCAAAGCCTTTGATTACGTAAAACTCGATGTCTTATTAGACAAACTGCGTAGCTATGGTATCAGAGGCAACATTTTAAAACTACTCGATTCCTATCTTTCCAACAGAATGCAATGTACAGAGATTTCAAGAGTATGTGAAAAAACAAAATTTGTTATAATTTTTTTATCTCGTTCTAGACTCATAAAGTTTGGTGTACCCCAGGGCAGCGTCCTTGGGCCACCTCTTTTCTTAATCTATATAAATGATTTGCCAAAGGTGACTCAACATCAAATGGTGATGTTTGCAGACGACAGCACTGCTATAGTGAAAAGTATTGATCACAATATTTACCAAGATGACATAAATAATACACTATCCGACATAATTAATTGACTTAATAAAAATAATTTAGTTATAAACTTAAATAAAACTAAAATAATGCATTTTCACCAAAAAACTGAAGTACCAAAAGTAAATATCAGACATGGCAATTGTGACATTGAAGAAGTAAAAGTAGCAAAATTCTTAGGTTTAATCGTTGTTTTAACAATCAACTTAACTGGAAGGCCCACACAGATGACCTAAGTAAGAGAATAAATAAATCAGCATACGCGCTTTACCAGATTGCTAGAAAAGTAAATATGAATGCGCTGCTAGTTGCATATCACGGCTTAGTAGCCTCAACCTTGCGATATGGTATTGTTTTTTGGGGAAATTCTACTAACAAAGATATTGTTTTCAAGGCACAAAAAAGATGCATAAGATCAATATGTGGTCTAAAAATTGATGATAGCTGTGTACCATTCTTTAAATCGCTGAAAATACTTACCTTACCCTCATTATATATTTTTGAAATTAGTGTTTTCGTCAAAACAAACATAAGGTTGTTCGAAAAAGTGTCAAAGCTACGAGATGTTGCGATTCGTAGCCAATACTTGAACTCCGTACGCAATAATTGCTGTAAGACTGCCTTAGTGAAAAAAAGCGTTTTAGGCATGGCACCGTGCATTTACAATAAATTACCAGATGTCATAAAAAAATTGAATGATACACAATTAAAAAAAAATTAAAACTGTTATCAATTGAAATTTTTTATTATACGATTGATGAATTTCTGATTGATAAATTTATGTAGACTTCTTTATTTATTTGACTGGAGAAACATTTTTTAATTCTAATTTATGATTATTTATTGAAATGTATCGACTGTAGAATTCTATTTTTTATTAATTTGTGCTTTTTTTGTTTATTTGTCAGCATCAAGTATATTAATTTTTACATGCCTACCAAATAATGTATGTCTATTTCTTGCATGATCAATATATTATTTTGCATACAGCCATATTTGTACGCCTCTTAGCATAACATAGAGACCTATGAACTTTAAATTAAGAACTGTATTTACTACCTATGTTACACAAATAAAAAATGATTTGATTTGATTTGATTTGAGAAGGGAATCGCACCCAGGACCACGAGACTAATGTGTGTTGGTTCGTATCCAGGAAACAAAACACGAGTTTTTTTGTAACTACTTCCCATAAGTATATTATCAATATTAATGTAATTATAACGTGCACAGTACTTACTTTCATACAGTGTTAGGACAGCAGCATGTTTACAATCAATCGGGAATCGTCATTGAAACCCATTACCTATGCAAAAACCAATCCGTTACCAGTTGTAGACCACTACGGAATTCGAGGGCTATCTTTGGAGCTTGTGTCCTCCTATCTTTCTGAGAGGCGCCAAAAACTGGGCATTAATGGAGTCACATCTTCCGGGTCTGTAGTCAAAATGGGGGTTCCACAGGGCTCTATTTTAGGCCCTTTCTTTTTCTTAGCATATATAAACGACCTAGGGGAAGTCGTTAATATATTTATATATGATCTCTGAGTTATCTAATATAGTACTATTTGCTGACGATACTTCACTTATATTTAAGATCGAACGGAATGATAGCAATCTCTTTAATGTAAATGAAAGCCTAAAATCCCTATCGAACTGGTTCTCTGCTAATAATTTACTTCTTAATGCTAGCAAAACAAAATGTTTAAAATTTTCGTTGCCAAATGTCCCACAAGTTGAAACTAATTTAATTCTTGAAGGCAGCAAACTCAATATAATCAATGAAACTGTCTTCTTAGGTATTACGGTTGATAGTAATTTGCAGTGGGGTGTTCACATCTCAGCCCTGTCTCGCAGATTAAGTTCCGCAACATATGCAGTGAGGAAAATTAGGCAGATCACTGACGTAGCTACGGCTAGACTTGCTTACTTTCACAGCATTATGTCATACGGTATTCTGCTGTGGGGATCAACTGCTGGCGTAGATTCTATTTTTATCTTGCAGAAAAGGGCCATCCGCGCAATCTACAATATGGGCCCTCGCGATTCCCTTAGAGAAGTCTTCAAGAACGTCAATATACTAACGCTGCCGTCACTTTATATATTTCAAAACATCATGTATATTCGTAAAAATCTGCATATTTTCAGCATAAATAGCGACTTTCACAATCATAATACTAGAAATAAACATAAAATAGTGGTACCTAAATTTAGATTAACTAAAACAAATAAATCATGTCTAGGAAATTGCGTACGTTTTTACAATAAACTCCCAAAATCTGTCACCGATCTCACCGGCAAGAAATTTAAAAATTATGTTAAATCTGTTCTTGTTAAGAAGGCATATTATAAAATCAAGGACTATGTTGTAATAAAAATGTGTGGTGTCAAAATACAGATGCACTGGTGGTCTCCCTGGCACCCTGAGGTTACCTAGTCACTCACAATTTTCTTTTGTATTATTTACTACAACTTTATGTAAACAGGAAATGTAAATGTGAGTACATTATAGCCACTTATGTCTAAGTAGTTTATAGTTAATATATTTTGATGATGTGTATTATTTCACATATGTTATCTGTTTTAGATTGACATTGAGTTCTAAGATGCTGAGACCCTTTTTCTAATTTTAATCCTGACTTCAGGCTAATTATAACATAAACCTCCGATGTACTCACATCCTGTTATCGCCATAGTGTAAAGTGAATAATGTAAAATCTTTTATTTTAAAAGAGTGTCCATGGAGTTTCTTGCCGGATTCTTCTCCATAGGATCAACCTTTTGGAACCGTGCAACTTGAGTCAATAACGTTTCATAAACGCTTGTAAAAGCTTATTTGAAATAAAAACATTTGATTTGATTTGTACTAACGGAATCATATTTTACTTGACTAAAAATTTGCTGACAATTCGTAAAAGTTATTTATTAGCTTGTTAATGTTAATTTAACAACATAAACATACCATCACGCCTGTATTCCCCGAAGGGTCAGGCAGAGGTGTACTTATAATGTACACCCACATTACGCCGGTATGTTTAGGTCCCATGTAATAGAGGACGAGCCTATTGCCATTATCCGGGCACAACATTTTGTTGTGGTAGGGCCACGCTGTTCGCAGCATGAATGGGCCGGCTCGACCGGGGAAGTACCACACTCTCGCAGAAGACCGACGTCCGAGTAGTAGCGTTTCGTTACTGCGCTTCGTTCGGTGAGCGAGAGAGCCGGAGGCCCAATTCCTCCCCCAATCCCCTTCCTTCTCCTTTTCTCCTTCCCCTCCCTTTCCCTAAATAGGCTCGGCAACGCATCTGCAACTCGTTTGGTTTTGCAGATGTCCATGGGCGGCGATGACTACTTACCATCAGGTAGCTCGCCTGCTCGTTTGCCGAGTTATCCCATAAAAAAAAAAAAAAAAAAAAAAAAACAAATCCAGACTACGAGCTGCTACTGGGAATTTAATAGAAAAACCCAATAACACTGCTCGACCTGGGAATCGAACCCAGGAACTTTTACGTAGCAGTCGCGCTTGGGACCACTAGACTAATGAGGCAGTCATAATTTGACAATATATTAGTTATTGAACTAATTTCTTCGGCTTCGAATATTAATAAAATTATGTCTCGAACATATTCCAATTAAATCAATAACAAACAAGCTCTAATTACGTTTTTAGGTGTTCTCAAACGTTTTTTCACACGAGGTGACCCTACAAGATCCTTTTGATATTCTCAATTAATAATATTTTTACATAACCTCGGCTCAGATATGAAAATACCATTTGAAAAGATGTCTGGAATTGGAAGCTTTTTATAAGTTACCTAATACTCTTGAAACTTTTCTCACGAGAGATAAAAATATATATTTTCAAATAAAATTAATAATTCTAATTCATCTGGCTTGCACAACTCAATGTAGACAATACTTATATACTTAGTAAGGATGTCTCAGTATTCGCCCCGAAGCTAACGAACAGACATCAAACATAATCAGTGCATTTAAAAAGAAATCCATTTCATTCGACCCCTCTGCGTAATCCCTGTCCATTTTGCCGTACAAAATCAAACAATCTCAAACGTCTAAAGGTCCCAATGAAACAATTCTATTTTTCCTTTGAAAATCCCATAAATTTCAGGGTAAGTAAATGATGTCTCTGGGTGTATTAGGCCGTGTCGATACAATGCGTCCCGCGCCGGCGTCGCCTGCCATTCAATCTGAGTGAATAGCATTATTGTCATTGTTACATCAAAGGAACGAGACCTTATGAAATTACTGACCGAAATGAATTAATCAGGAACGTTAATAAGATTACTGATGTAGCGCGCACTCGAAGCTCTTTCCGCTAAAATTGTTAAGTTATTTATATAAAACAATACTACGACAAATCTACAAATCTGACAAAGTGCTTAAGAAATGTAATTATTTGTAATCGATCAACATAATCTGACATATACAGGTAATGATATTTGACAATATCGTTCTTTTTAACTTTGCCATGTCTTTTTATGCCTTCTTTTTTTTAATTCTTTTTGTTATATTATTGGAATATATATCTACTACTAACTTAAACACTGCTTTATGCGAGGCAATTAAGGACCATAACTGCTTGTCAAATGTTAATATTCCAGTGATACTAATAATATAATATAGTATGCTGAAAATATGATTAAAAAAACTTGGAAGTGGCAAACAAACAAATCAATTCCCTGCTATCGTATCTTGTGTCTAAATAACAGAATACATTTTAGTAACAACAATCCCATCACTTCGTCTGGGAGATTCATAACTAGATTTATATAAACACTTTATTTGTGCTCTTAAACTTTAAGACTTACACATTTAGGTATAACGATAACTTCATTTAAATACGGTTTCGATCCCAGAATCGTTAGATCCAAGATATATCTTATGATAGCCTCGGGGGACGTCCGTGAGTCCATTACTATTAAAAGAGGGTTATCCATCATCCTCGGTATATCGATTGCCGCCGGTGAATGTTCACTCGATACAAAATCGACTAACATCGGTCAAACGCGATTCGGCTAGACGCATTTCCCTATTCGTATCAATCACGTGTAAATCGATTTTGTGGAGCGGACTTTCAACGCGGTCGGGAAAAACATGAGGAAATATATCGCTTGTAAACGATTTTCGAACGAACTTAATAATGTACAACTATCTGGACTAAGTTTATGTAGAACAATTCGATCAGATTCTAACTTCGGTAAATAAATTCACCATTTTGTTGTAAGGTTGCGAAAGTTTACGGATCATGCTTTTAACACTAGAATTTGAATAGCCTTTTCTTGTGTCATGCACCTCTGTTGGTCTCAGCTTAAACACGGGCCAATTAGGTAGTACCTATGTATTGAAAATCGCTTAGAAACACTTATCAGTGCAGTATCTAAATCAGCAGTTTGCGGGAGTTTTCTAGGGCTTTTACGGGTAGATATTCTACGTGTAATAGGTTGTTTCATTGTATATTTGTCTCTGACTTATCTGACTGTCCAAAGAAGCGAGGGAGTTCTAAACCTTCTCTTTGTTTAACTTATACTTACATCCAAAGTAAAACAACATTGATAACACAATGGCTTTTGTAACACAGTTAATTGTTACATTACACAGAACTTTACAACTTTGAGAGATTTGTGGGTTGGCAAAACCGTGACCGTTCACCCATTGGGATTAGGTTATCTGTACTTTCCGTCGTAACCCTATGGGGTCCACCCACGACCTTAACACGCATGACAAAATAACCCATTTGTCAGTCGCTTCGTAGAAAATACTGATATTGCGCCACCTGATTACCTAATCAGAAAGTTTACCTCAAGTAAAGAAAAGCCTAACCTAATAACTTGGAAATCTAAATGTTACAGTCTCCACACCTGCCGAAATATTGCCACAAAAGCCTGGATTTATTTATTTCAAATCTCCGTTTGAGAAAATCTCATGATACGGGGGCACGTGTCCCATTCTACGGAGACAATGGGAGGTTAGCGTGGAGATATTTGATATTGTTTGTTTGTAGGGTTGTCAATCAGCCAAGATTCCCCGGATTAATACAATTGCTGGCAACGCCCGAGTAGGATTTTTAAAAAACGTTCTGTTAAGTACAACATAACTATCAAACACTTCAACACAAAAATAAACACATAATCTTCGTCATGCCAATAACACTCACTTGCATGATAAAGATGCCCGGATTTCAATAATTTATTTTTGGTCTGGTTTTATCAGTAAATGATTGTGCTGATAGCAGCCCTATATTTAGGGAGGACGAGTAACCGGAATAAATCGTGATTCAGACGCTCAGTGGCTCCGATAGACAGCCCTGTCTAGCTGACTGTGCAACTCTGTGTCGGAAGGAAATTCTTTTGACTGTACGATCATGTTCTTGGAGAACCAATATAGAATTATGTAGATTCTTTAGAAGAAAGATTTACGGCTATTTAGTGAACAGTAACAGAACATGAGATATACAAAATGTTAATGCGCTATGAAGTTTTCTTATTTAAGAAGATTAGACATTCAGTATACCAAAGGACTTGAGTTTGAAATTTTCGAATCTAACGCCTCTATGGTTCTAGGCCTCTAACTTTTCAAATCGTGTGCATTATTATATCTATTCAATTCAACTATTTAAACAGTCCAGGAAACCTGCATGCCTGCGAGATTTTCTCGAAGACGTGTGATCCCTCTCATTCTGAGATTAGACCCGAACCTAAATCTAGACAGTAAATGGGTTTTTTATGAGACAGTCTTCAGATCGATATGGAGGCTGGAATACGCATAGTTCGCCGGAAGATCATGGCATAAGATGTGAAAGATGATCTTGATGATGATGGCATAAGATGATCTTCCGGCGAACTATGCGTATTCCAGCCTCCATATCGATCTGAAGACTGTCTCATAAAAAACCCATTTACTTTATTTAGAAAATTTACTTTAATTATTTAGAAAATCTCGCAGACATGCAGATTTCCTGGACTCTTAAATATCTTTTACCAAATTCTATTTGTGTTATATTGAGCTACTTTAATACAAAAAACATAATTAATGTGAAAATTCTGTACACACCAAGAAAATGTTTACCGGTTTTCCAATAAAATAATTGAATCTTAACTAGGTGCTAAGATCAGTTCGTTGTTTGTCGGTTGGTTCAAACTTACCTAAAGGTACTTACAACAGAACCATATTAGAGACAATTAATCATATTAAAGAAAATTGTTTTACAATTCTTTAGATATTTAGGTAGGTACCCATTTATATACTGCATAAAACAACATTGTTTAATGTTTTTCAACATTCTCCTCGGGTTTTTCAAATCTCCAGATAAATATGTATAAATAGATTATTATTAATCACAAAAAATGCACACTTCATAAGAGTGATCGATATGAGTTTCGTCAGCTATTTATAAAGGTCATCAGGATCACTTTTGACATAGTATTATCATAAGCACGCTAATACGACAGAAGAACATATGAATCACCGACTTATTTTAGAACATTAATAAGTAGATATCAATGTTGATTGAAACGAACTTACCGAATGAATCATTAATAATTTTCCAAGTAGCAGGAATCGATACAGCCATAGTCACTTCAGTTCAAGACGGAAATAAAGCCATCACCTCGTTTGCCGTCTATGTGAGGGTAGGTAGTAAACATTTTTATTGTCACGATTATTACAGCTCGCTATAACAAGTCGTACTTTTGTATCATTTGCAGATCGTTTGCGGAACGCACTTCAGTTTTTTACAGAACATTGTTACCCATGTTTACGATTCCAGGGGTGAAAAATGGTTGGCTGACAGTAAAGTATAAAGTAAACGAACAACCTCTGTGATGTGTGGTGACAGTGACGAACAGCTTTCACCCTGGTATCGTTAAAATAGCTACATTTTTAGCACGAGTTAACGCCAGATACATTTACACGCACACACATTGAAGAGGCTTTACCAAACTTCCAACTTTATAGTGTACCTCGTCAGCTAGATACAGTTACCAAGCGTCCATAGCGGAGGTATCTCGAAAATGTTTTTGTTAGAATCCATGGCAGCTCATCTGTACGAACGAATTTCAACATTCCTATCTATCCTAATCCATCTAAATTAATATTGTAAATGTCACGGTAACATTTAAATAAATTAACTACTTACAGCAATCTTTTGCGCCAAAATCTTCATTTTAAAATGAATGAAGTATCTACATTGACATAATAATAACCGCAACAAGGAAAATGGAATTAGGCGAAGGCGTGACATGCAGCAAGTGCAATTCGGGAAAATAGTGTAACCACCGACTGTGGTATTTTTTGACCAAATGTAGAGACGAAATAGAGTAGGCTACTGCTAAAAATATTCACCAATCATAACGTTACTTTAGCATTGTTGCTTCTACATTTCTCCCATTAATTAGTACCAAGAAATCTCGCGTGATTAAGTCACGTATTACAAACCATATTTCTGATAACTAACTTAGAAATAGTCACAGAATACTTGATTCACTCAAAAATCTTTCCTTAATGTGTCACTGTTCTTTACGTGTATCCACACGTTGCATCACCTGTTTACATTTGCAAACGTCATTAATGCCATCACACGATGCCAATGCTCTAGCCAGAGATGATGTCATAAGGGGCTCGACCATATTTAGTCGCGTCACGCAAATGTCCGTCAATACGGAGTGACGCATAGGAATCGTATAACATGTAAAACAAAAACAGATGACAATTCTTAAAAGATAAATGACTCAATCACATTAAAATAAACTCAAAGAACTAAATAAATATTCTTGCAACAGTTGCATCATCGTCACTAACATCAACCGCTTAATTGGTGTAAGCCTCTCACAGTTTGTGCCATCCATCACGGTCCTATACATAGTACCCACTTATTTTTAAAGATGTTCCAATCACATCCCAAAGAACTTTTTAAGACAACGATAGCCAATTTCCTTCTCCATTCCAAAATTTATAAAAATTGGTTGAGCGGTTTATGCGTGAAAACTTAACAAACAAATAAACAGGGTTATTTTTAACCGACTTTAGAATTTCGAAAAGGAGAAGGTTATACGTTCATCTGTATATATCCGTCAATTGCGAACCGATTTTTATAGTTCTATCTTTGTTTGAAAGGGAATAGTCTCGAGGTATGGGACCACCTCGAGACTCTTCCCTTTGTCAGCAAATTATGATCTGATGATGAGATCCTGGAGAAATCGAGGGAACTCTTCAAATTAATATTTGACATTAGGTTATTATAACTGAAGTAAATTATAAAACAACCGACTAAAAAATGAGAAAATATATAAGGCCTTTTATTTATTTGATAGTGTATGCTCCTGAGGTGGTCTCATTCAGGTGAAGATGTGTTCACTAAAAATTTTGAAATAAAATATTTTTTAAGAAATAAGTAAAACCGCCTATTAATTTTTTTATTTTTAAAGGCAGTTTTACTCTTTTCTTAAAACACATTTTATAGATTAAGAGTATATATAAAAATATGACAGCGCCAAGTCACAATACTGTTAGAAACAATAATCGTGGCCAACCGTGGCATATGTATCAAACATTTCCCCAATAAATTTGTATTTGGGAATTCCAGAAGTAAAATGTAAGGTAAACCGCAGGTCAGGCTCAGAGCTCAAAAAAATTAAATGTTATCAAATATTATTTGTTTATATTTGATAACATTTAATTTTTTAACTCACCTACAGTTCAGATATGTTTAGATATACCTACATAATATCATTCTTATCTCGTTACAAATAAGGATACGAGCCGCCGGCAGTTCGAAACTGTAAAATGCTGTTTCTTTTGATGATGCGGTTTAATAAGTGTTTACAATCCCCTAAACCACTAATACCACTTATATCTCGATCCATGGCTCACCAATCGATTCAGTAACTTTGAAGAAACTTGGTTTACCAATTTTTTAAATTAAATTTTATTTAAAAGCCATGCCACCGCATCGGTAGTGCAATAGGTGGGTTCGAACCGGCAGCCACGTGATCGCAAGTCCGACGCCCTAGCCATTAGGCTATAATTAATAATAATTAACACGTATAATTAGGTATATGTTATAATAATTAATACATATAATTATTGTGTATAGCGTGTAGTGTTATGTATAGTGTGTAGCGTATATATTTTACCCTATAATTAATACATACAAATATAATTACGAATACTCCAAAAAATGTTATTCCTATTGGATTCCGTTATGAAAAGTCGTAACTGCTTCATACTCACAATAACGCATAAGAAACTAAAATAATAGGTACATGTATATTTTCTTTCACTGACTCATGCGTGAACAATGGTCAGCTCGGTGCATGTTTGGTGCGTCTCGGACATTTTTTGTGTACAATAATGGAATTGTTACGAATCGCTCCATCTTATATGGTCGCATGCACGTAATACAGCACCCGTCAGTCGTCAATCTGATTATCTACTGACGTTAGACATTTATCATTACAAACTTAACATAACATATCATCACACCTGTATTTCGCGAAGGGTTATTACATCACCACTGCTCCCAAAAACGGTGAAGAAAGACATCACGAGGAAACCAGCATGACTTTGAACAACAATTTCGAAGACATGTGCCATCAACCAACCCGCACTGGGCCCGCGTGGTGGATTTCGTTACGATCTACCCCCATCTCACCAAGAGAAGGCCTATGTCCCAGCATTGGGAACATTATAGACCGATTACGCTATATCGAAAGTCCGAACTGATAATGAGAAATTTTATAGAGAACCCTAAAACACTTGCTCGACCTGGGAATCAAATCTAAGACTACTAACGTTACGTTAGACCACCGACTAATAGGGTAGGTAACCTTGTCTATAACACTCGACATGTCGAGATTGTGGTCACTGTTCTTGTTGGCTAATGCAACAACAAAGACAAAAGGTATTCGCAAAAGCCCTCTTAGCGTTTTAGGCTGAGGCGAAGATTGGCTAGTAGGAATCAGACAAAACAGAAATTTTCTGGATGCTGTTTTGTGATTTTTACGCATTTTGGATATTTATATACCTACTTAATTTTCTGGCCTAATTTCTATGCAGAATCTATGAGTCGAATCCCCGCCTATAGGCTGCAACCTCAAACAACCTCGGGATTTTCTTTTTCTCTAGTTTATTTTTATGATCACAAATCAATGCACCGTAATCAGTTAATACTTTGCGTAGTTAAAAACAATGATGTTGTAAATTATTAAACGATGGGAAAAACCAGAATACTTGCGGTATAAACAAATAGATTATAATAATATGTAATTACTAATTAAGTGCGGAAAAATATTGTCCGACCGATATGTAATAATGTGACACAATGACCTGGCATGACATAGGACATCGATATTGCCTTATTTTACAAGTTATGTCATTTTTATAATGAATGACATTACGTTATTTGAAATTATCGTTAATTTATTAAATAACCCCTTTTTCGAACCATGAGTCACGTATTTACATAATACAACTATTGTATTCCCGTCAAAAAGGTCCAACATATCTACAAACAGTCTACTGAAGGAATCCATACTAAGTCAAGACGTTCCAGTTTCTGATAAAGTGTAATTGTCATTTCCTATTCTGCAAAAGTTGACACCTTCTAAAAGATTTTCTGACAGAATTAAAGGTCAGTCTGCAGTGACCTGATCAAGGGTTTTTCCTGCTATTAAAATAATTTGTAAAGGAGAAAGTCCCGTACAAATTATTTTAATAGCGTACGTAACATCTGAACGTAGAAATTCCTCTACATATTTTCAGGTGCAATAAACTCTACAGCTGCAAAGTTGTATACCGTCCGAAACGAGCTCAATCTCAAAATAGAAATGTTTATAAGAACAACCGGGAATATAAGGTATTCGTAACACTTGCATTTGGCGGGTAGAGAACAGTCAGTTGCTTGTTTATAGCCACATTTACAATAATGTTTGTTGTTACTGCAAGCTGCACAAATGTACACAAAAATCCCGAGATTCACGGTGTTTGGTATATATAAAGTTTTTAAGTATGGGATTTTGATTTTTAAAAACGGAGAATTTGAGTAATTTCCCAATACCATGGCCGTGACAAAATAGAAATCGATCACTGACTGTATACCTAACTTTTTATTTACTTCACATAAAAACTTTGGTACAAAATTTCAATGTAGATCAATTTTTAGCTGAATCAAAACTGAAATTACAAACGCATAATTTTAGTTATCAGTTTCCTGGTACAATTTACATTGAATTATAATTCGGACAAGCGACACAATCCGTCTAATAAAGAACTTTGGGAAATACGTGATGATTTATAAACATTCTAAAAATACCAGGGTAAAACTGTTACTTTCCCCGTGACCGCAAAACAGCTGTTATTTCACTTTACTTTTTCCTGCTTTTTTTAAACTGGTAATTCCCTATACGAGGTTTTTAAAAGGTTTAATTGTACCTACAAAGTGGTGATTCGCCTGGGCTATTGTAACTGTTGGATTTTGTTAAACAATGCACCCGATTGTTTACACATAATTGTTTAGTTTTGCAGTTAGATTTTGTTTCCTGTGCTTGTATTACGAAATAATTGCGAAATACCATGTACAAGTTTTGTCTTATCTCGTATTTACATGCGTGTCTTATTTAAGGAGACGATACTACAGCGCTGGTAATCGATTTTCTTTGGTACTTGTGGTTTATCAAATCTGATGTAGTGCTGGACCTTGTCAAGCGTTTGTTCACAAACTGCTGATTTCCTGGAAGGGCTGACATCGGCTATGTGTTCTTTCACGCGATTCCCTATGCTAATTTTAGTTTGGCCTATTTATGAGAGACCGTAATCACAATCAAGCTTGTATACTCCTGCATGTGGTATATGACACTAGACAGGTGGTAAGAACTGACTGATGTTCTTCAACTGCTTGGAATAAGTTTTCAAGATTTAGCCAATTTTGTCTGTGACTCCTCTAACATATGGTTTACAGCAGGTTGGCGCTCGAATGTGGTACGTTTCACGCCGTTTCTGTAATGAGGGCGCGGTATTCGGACCTTGTAGTCGTGCAGTAATCGCTTGACACGTGGAAGCTTTGCATCCAGGTGTTGCTCATCGCAGATCTTTAAAACAATGATTTACCGACGGTAGATAACTGTGTTGGGTGGTGATGTGATTCACCATTTAAGTATTTGTCTGTTATGGGTTTTCTTTCGATACCCAGTGTGACTCAAGATGTTACTTAGATTACGAATGACTAAAACATCGAAGAAGGCTAAAGACTTATTGGCCTCTGACTTCATCGTAAATTGAATTTTAGAGTTTAAGGATGGTCTAAAAATGCTGTTACTTTATTAGATGTTAGTATTGTGAAAGTAACATTTACGTACCGCTTGTAGATCTGCAGTGTTGCAGTAGCAGATTTTAGGGCAGTTTCCTGGAAATCTTCTATGAAGATGTCAGCAACAATGGGAGATGGAACACTGGAGAGCCCTTTGCTACACCGTCCACTTAAGTGTAGAATTAATTACTCTACAATAGATAGGTAGAGGTTAGGCAATGTTATATTAGTTTAGCATATTCAATAGGTATGTTATTCTTTAATAGTTTCTTAGATACAATAATAATGCAGTATTCAACTGGTAGGAATGTAAATAATGACTGGACATCAAAACTGACCATAGTTTCTTTGTCAGCAAGTTGTAAATGTTTTATCTTACTAACAAAATGGTGTCAGTCCTTCACATATGCAGCCGTGTTTCCTCTGAGTGGTGCGAGTACTTTTGTTAAATGTTGAGCCAATCTGTAGGTTGGGGACTCGATTGGCTTAAAATTTATCTCGAGATAGGAGACATTAGAGACAAATCCAACTAGCTAAATATCATAAAAATTCCGGACAAAAAAAACGTTTAAATTAAATTGTTAAACCCGCTACCATCTCCTGTATCATAATATTCACGCAAATATTCTAAGCCCAAGGTAGTTGCCGTATACCGTTGAAGAGATCATTAGGCGGGTTGAGTATCTTAAGAATTTTAGTGATACCTGCACAGCAAGGCAAGCCTATGTCACTTTTGTAATATCATTCACAAGTTGCACCTTTTCTATTTCGTACTGATCAGACCTGGCAAAGTAGTAAGTAACTTCATTGACTAGAAAAGATCTTCAAATATCTGAGCAGATTTTCTCGAAACATAGCTTATAACGATCTCAATCAACTTTCGAACAAAAAAATCTTCATCGAAATCGGTTCATCCGTTCAGCATAGCTTCCACAGACAGATACTACAAACTTATAACACTCCCCTTTTTTAGAGGGCGTTAAAAAGCCCGCCCGCGCCTAATTTTCAAATAATTTTTATTTTTCATAACATTAGAATTTTAAAACAACGAGGCCTTGAATCCTGTTTTCCCGCTTGGAGAATGTAGGTGCGCGTGATGCAAACACGTTCGCCGCCTAATTACTGGGGCCAATGTCAGGTCGGGCGGCGCGGCGGACTGCCGCCACCCCGGTTGGTCAAAACTTCAAGGGCCTGATTACAACTTGCTAACCAGAAATGAGGAGATCCGTAAAAGAACCAAAGTGGTCGGAATAGGGCTTTGTTGTGGTAGGGCCACGCTGTTCGCAGCATGAATGGGCCGGCTCGACCGGGGAAGTACCACACTCTCGCAGAAGACCGACGTCCGAGTAGTAGCATTTCGTTACTGCGCTTCGTTCGGTGAGCGAGAGGGCCGGAGGCCCAATTCCTCCCCCAATCCCCTTCCTTCTCCTTTTCTCCTTCCCCTCCCTTTCCCTAAATAGGCTCGGCAACGCATCTGCAACTCCTTTGGTTTTGCAGATGTCCATGGGCGGCGATGACTACCTACTTACCATCAGGTAGCTCGCCTGCTCGTTTGCCGAGTTATCCCATAAAAAAAAAATAGCTCAAAAGATTAGCAAGCTTAAGTGGCAGTGGGCGGGGCACATGGCTAGTAGGACGGATGACCGCAGGGGTTAAAAGGTTTTCATGTGGAGACCACGCCTTGGAAAACGCAATGTGGGACGACAAGACGTCCAAAGAGATGAACAGACGACCTGTAAAGGTCGCTGGAAGTCGTTAGATGCAGGCGGCATATTACCGGTCGTAGTGGAAGTCTAAGGAGAAGGCCTTCTTCTAGCAGTGGATCTCATTTGGCTGATATATTGTAAATTATTTTCTATATGGAACAATGGTATTATATAAGTAGATACAACACAATCAAAAATCTGTAACCTTTTTTACCTGTCCGCTTCATGTGGAATGCTCCCGTACAACAAAATTATCACTTCGCATTGGTACGTACGTAGCGCTGCGTATTTACAGCGGAGATTTGCGGCACGGCAATTCGAGCCTAGCAGAAAACCCACCAGAACAGCTGATATCGTTATTTTAACGTTCATAAAAACTCAGATAGGTTCTCCTGACTCGTTTCAATTCATAACATATTCAGAACTCCATTCAGTCGGTTTAGAGAATAAATAGTTGTTCATTTAGGCATCACACATAAGTAATAATAACTATAAATCAGGGACTGTAATTTTGTGTTTACTCATCATAGTTCAGTGATTCTGTGTGATTATCAAATAATAACTTATTTATATTTAACGCGCAT
This sequence comes from Subacronicta megacephala, assembly GCA_958496365.1. Classification (NCBI taxonomy): domain Eukaryota; kingdom Metazoa; phylum Arthropoda; class Insecta; order Lepidoptera; family Noctuidae; genus Subacronicta; species Subacronicta megacephala. The sequence goes on along the minus strand of OY292520.1, from coordinate 452,773 downwards.
AATACACACGATTACACACTGTGTGTGATCGTCGTATGTTAACTGAAAATCTCCAATACAAAGAATGAAGACTTTGATCAGGTGAGTACTTTCTTGCTTTTTTAATATATGATTAAAAATTATAGTAAAGTTTTTAAATAAGTTTCTTTATAAGTTGCGTCATAGGTACTTATAAATAATTGTTTGTGAGTACTTAGGTACTTATTTACAAAAGTCTACATCGTCTCACTCTTGGGCATCATAATTAGTGTATGAAAAGACTGTATTTTAAGATATCCATGGAGTTTTATTACCAGTTCTTTGCCATCGGACCTCCTCATTGGAGAGGTGCATAACGATACTTGTGACCATTAAAATAATTAAACCATAATAATATTATCTCAATGAAAACTGATAAGTAATTTACCTAAACTTTTTTAAATTACATAAGTGAGTGATGTTATACTAAAGCTGACTTCTTATTGTAGGTCGTTTACATGACATACTGGAATGTGATATATTCATAATTATTAAATCTCATCTCATATAATTCCATTCTATATTGGTACTCACGGCTACACATCAAGCTATACGAAGTATCGACTGACCTCGTATTGTAAACGCTTTCCGCACAATTCGAGGCCAACATACACTGGATTTCTATGGCTAGATGTGTGGCTTACACGGCCAATGTATTTATTTTGTAAATGAATTTGGGTGCATATATGGACATCCTCCAATCCACACTGCTCGAGGCTTTTATCGAGTCCCAACAATAGGAAAAGAGAATTCCGTTTCATCACCCCACAGAAATATTGATTTTATTTCGTCATAAGATTTACGATGATCTGTGTTTCTGTTCTTTCCATAATTTAAAATGTTAAATCTTGTACTTGTGATTAGATAAAAATATACATACCTAGTTATATAAGGAAAACAAAATATAAAAAAATAGCGACGATACCTACCTAGAGATTAAATAAATTGTCAAACTCTAATTCAAGTAGGTACTCGTAATACACGTGGGGTATTTTTCTTCTCATACAACTCCATGTCGGAATACGGAGACTTCATAAAGCGTCAGGAAGAGATGCCCTAGAAACATATGTTCTGTTACACCTTGCGAAAATGGCTAATCCAGGAGAATTTCTAGGCTCTTAAAGGCTCTCTTTTTCAATAAAAACATTTTGGTGCCCACTAAGATACTGGCTCTTCCTTTTATGTCCCGTGACTTAGCCCATAATATTTCAATAATTGAAGTCATTGTAATCACTGTAATGCAAATAATTATATTTAAAATTCTTATATCGACTGCCTCATTAGTCTAGTGGTCCTAAGCGCAACTGCTACGCTAGCGGTCCTGGGTGCGATCCCCAGGTCTAGCAAAATGTTATTGGGTTTTTCTATGAAATTCCTAGTAGCAGCTCGGAGTCTGGATTTGTGCCCGGTTCATGCCAATAGCCCACTATAACATGGGACCTAAACATACCGGCGAAATGTCGGTGTAGATTAGTGCACCTCTGCCTAACCCCTCGGGGAAAATAGGCGTGATGGTATGAAAATTCTTATAAAATAAATTATTCAAATATTCCTTATTTTTATGTCATACATAGTTCTAGTACCTACTTAATTGTAAGTAATTTTATTCAAATAATTGGATGTAAATTAACTATAATTTTGCACGCCCGCAATGAGGGTGAATAGATATAGGTATGAGTACTTAGATGTAATTAACCATATAATAAGGATTATATCACTGCATCTAGTGACATAGTTATTAGAGTGCTAGTTAGTATACTTTACCGATACTATATAAAACAACTGATTCTGTACGCACGGCTACACATCAAGCTATACAAAATCAATTTACGCTGATCTCTTATTGTATGGGAAGCCCGTACAATGCGAGATCAGCTTAAACTGGAATTGTATAGGTTGACCTGTAGTCGTGTGCCCGTGTGTACATTAACAATTTGAGTATGGATTGTAGTATGGTTCATCAAGTTGCTATTTTAGTTTCTCTCGTTTACCATATACCATGCTAATGATGCGAGTACAAAACCGAACCAACTGTTTTCCCAAATTCAAAATCAAACACCAAACTTCGTGTTCCGTAATGACACTAGACCAGGGATTCCCAAAGTGGTCGGTTTCCTAGGGGTCGACGTAAACGAAAACTGATATTGGGGGTCGACGAGGTCTAAAAATCGACCCCTATTAAATTAACACAAGTTTAAAACTTTCAAGATAGGTAGGTAGGTACTGTATTGTTTATGTTGTGTTACGTGTACTAAGAAAATAGGTCATTTGTCCATGAGGTCTAATTAACAGTTCATTTTGGAAAAGGGGTCACTTGACCAAAATAGTTTGGGGATCCCTTCACTAGACGAATGAGGCAATCTGCTCACTATTCCAATTTCATGTCAACATATTTTCTGCAATTCCCAAGACGTCCAACAAACGCTAGCTATGGGGTGGACACTGCGCTATTTATCAATGCCGCTTGATAGTCAAACAGTTGCGAAGTAAGAATGCTGTCTCATCATAATTTTCCCGAAGCCGGCTTTTTACTTTGGCTGCGCGCCAAGCGGAGATGACTGCATGACGCAGCGATCTGCTCCATTCTGCTAGCTTGCCAACTGACCGATAGTTTTTTTTCCGTTTAGTGATATTAATTTTAATAGTTACTGTTACTTTTTCACTATACAAGAAAAAAGCAAATTTTCATGAAACTTGACCTAAAGCCGAGAGAATTAAGTAGGTATTACCAATAAACTTAATGAAAGGCTTTATAAATAAACTAGCTGTGCAGCAAAAAAAAAATTTGACATGCACGGTGGTAGAACCTCTTGGTCTGACCGGTACGGTGGTGTCCGTCGTACAGTTTGTTCAAAATAACTTGGCTAGTCTGAAGTTAGCCGTTCCCAATTGCAAAATCCTTATTAAGTGTTTTATAACGAAATTAGTAAGGAAAACAATCACGAATACGAAACATTTACAACCCCAATTGTCTTTATACAGTCTTTATATAATATTAAAATTTACCATTGCAACCCCACTTGCGGACAACTTCAGACTGCCTCGTTAGTCTAGTGGTCCCAAGCGCGACTGCTACGCTAGAGGTCCTGGGTTCGATTCCCAGGTTGAGCAAAGTGTTATAAATTGGGTTTTTCTATGAAATTCCCAGTAGCAGCTCGGAGTCTGGATTTGTGCCCGGTTAGTGGCAATAGGCTCGCCCCCTATTACATGGGACCTAAACATACCGGCGAAATGTGGGTGTACATTAGTACACCTCTGCCTAACCCTTCGGGGAATACAGGCGTGATGATATGTTATGTTATGTTTTATATTAAAATTTACCATTGCAAACCCACTTGCAGACAACTTCAGACTAGCCAAGTTATTTCAAACAAACTGTAATGCACTTTGAAGTGTTTTGACTTTTGCGCGTGAGAGCCAGTTCAGGGGGAACTGGCTGCGATTCTGACAATCTGTAGTGCGTAGGAGTTCTTAAGGCTCGATATCGCATCAGCAACTCCTTCGATGTTGCAAATCTCCTTGGTCGGCGATGCCTACTTACTATCAGGTGGCTCGTCGTGTCTCGTCGTTTGGCGAGGCAACAAATAAAATACAAAAACTCAATACTCAAACAATTATATTTAAACTGACTGTACTACATATTCTGTTTCTTGGAATGTTACTACAGGTTTGTGAGTATAATTGGATTGTGGTTCAACTAATTGTAAAATAGAAATATGATTGCGTTACTGTGAAATACTGCTTGAGGAAATTGAATCGAAATTGGACTATTTACTTTTAATTTACCTTTACTGGGGATAGTTTATTTTCTCAATAATTAGATAATATTTCCTCTTACTTTGGTTTTGTAGAGTTGTAGAAATTATAAAAAAAACGGTGGGTTTCTATTACAATATATCCTTTTAACTGTATCTTGGCTGATTCATCGTCGTGATATAAGGATAAAATCTATAACTCAATAAGCGTACAACTCAGTCTCGTGCTATTACATTACAACCTACTTATAAAATGAGGACTGTATGCTAGAAAAGTACAGGAAAATATGTGTAAATAAACTTTGAAAAGCACGTTCAATTTCCAAGCAATTTAACCGGACATGAGTCAATCACCGCTCTAGAGAACTGCAAACGCGAATTACTACGATTTACTATCAGTTTACAAACAATGGATGAGGAAAAAACATGAAAAACGTTGTAGATACGTGTACTACTAGAAGGACGTCATGCATGTCTTCAGTTTTAAGATCATGTCAGTTGTAATATTATATTCATTACAAGTCAGTACAGTCAAGTCAGCTCGAAAATTGTGTGACCTACTATAAAATTTCGAACTGAAACGACCAGGTCGAACGATTATGAGAATTAAGTAGGTACAGCATTTACGATTCCTTATGTGTGTGTGTACCTGAACGAAAACAAAAAAGATTACCCATCTTAAAGTATTTTTTGCACAGCAAATAAAACAACACAAAATGCTTGATCTAGATTATTTTGTGTCCCGTCAAGACCTGCCCCACAATTCGTGATATTAGAATACAAAATAATGTAAGGTTGGTATAAAAAACCCACGGTCTGATAGCTATATCTCTAACAAATACCCAAAACGTAATGGGGAAAAATTGGGGGCTTTTGTATATCGAAGGGTTTCACCCAAAAGTCAAATGTTTTGTATTGTATATAAATATAGGTGTTTATTGCCATGGCAAAGCCTTTTTTCTGAACTTGAAAATAAAATAAGATAATAAAAGCGTTTCTTTATCTTGATAGACTAGTAATGTATCAGATTATTTTCAAACCCTAGGACAATAAAGCTGATCATTTTACCATGCTTTTCCATGCCCAGAAAAGTCAAGATGTAGATACGTACTAAAAATGTAGAACTGTCACTACCAGCAATCTTAGAAATGACTGAACTGTCGGTATAATCAACAAAATAGTAAGGCAGCTAACTGTATATGACTGTTTTGACAAAGTTTGTATAAGACCTATATCACGCAATACGTGACAAATTCTAGTTTTGTTAGCAGCCTTCATAAGACACGCTTTGGCGTATCTTAATTATTTAATTTATAACAAAATCTATATCAAGGCAGTTCGGTAGCTGCCTGTTGTTATGCAGACAGGAGCCAAATATCAACATTAAAAATCCTATTCAAGTCTAGGCAAATACAAAACTGAACGAACAAACCGAAATGACAAATATGTAAGAGAAATCAAAGCTGAATAAATTAATTTGGATCTAGCCTCCAGTCTGCAAGCCAGAAATTGATTCCGAATGTCGTGCAAATGCCCCTAGCTGCCCCACGCTGCATTCAATAGACCGGTTTCCATGTTGGACGAAATGTGAACAATGGGCCGCCATAAAACTTTATAGGTCCTTACTATCGTGTCGCTCGTAAATCGCTTAGCGTGTGCCGTGCTTAATAGCACCGCTTTGCTTTATGATGCCTTAGTATAGCCAACACAAGCTACGAAACATTCCACATTTAAGTATCCTACTATTATAGAACGTATAAAAACTATCTTATGTGTCAATCAGCATTTACTGGCCACATTACCAAGCTTCAGACCAAGCATTGGCAATAGTCAATTGGCACGACCTCGTTGAAACGTGCGCGGTAGTAGAGAAGATGAAGACAATTTGAACACGAAATATCTGAAAAAATATCAAATACTTAATAAAATATTAATCACTTATTTCCGTCGTTTACAAAAAGCAAGTCGAGTCAGCAAATTGATCACCAGGATGACCACCTTCAGGTGCGTTACTCGTAAAGACAGGCTCTTTAAAAACATACCTGAAGAAAAATCTTCCGATTTCATTCATCTTCGCATATTATACAACAAGCTTGATATCGTACGAAGAAATATTGACACCTTACGTAATGCTACCACTAACATTATTTATTTATACTTAAGTACAAAACTGTACAAGGCGAGATGACCTTTATTATTATGTACATTTTTGTGAGCCAGTTCCGACTTGTTTTCTGTCGCTAACTACGACTTGACTCCATATTTTTGTATTTTTAGGCATTTTCCATGCAAAGTTTATAAAGTTATTTTAGTGAAGGAAATTGTGGACTTCACTCGAATTCTGTTTTTTAAATCCAATACCCGAAATGAGTAATATATTAATAAATAATTTCCGAACATATTGATTACATAAGTAAATAGTATTTCACAAATTCTATAGCAGCACTTTAATTATCTTTTTATATAAAAATATAATTGCTGCAAAAACTATATCGCAAATATAGGTATACCTACTGGTTTCTAACACTTACGCGAATATTAGACATTGCAATAAAACTACGTATTACGGATTTTATCGGGAATTAAAATATACGCGATAAAATGCGTAAAAAGATTTTTTTTAAAGCTTACTAGCAATGTGGGTTACACATAACTAGTATTCTTGTTAACCCCTCGTGCTAAGCTAAATACTTGTATAACGAGGTTCACGTCGGTAGTGCAATGGGTGAGGTTCAAACCGGCAACCACATGATCGCAAGTGCGACGCCTAGCCATTAGGCTACCGTCGTTTCGAATTTTTATTTCGATATTGTAAATGTTAACCTATAGGCAGGCATGAGTTTAAAAATAAATGAAATATAATTATAACGAGGACAAGCGTGACACCATTAGAGAAGTGCGGTTAGGTTCCGAGCTCGAAACAATAGGAGCACTATTCTTGGTAATTACGCCGTTAGCCAGGGTTCAGAGTTGGTTTTCCCACAGGTCGCTGCTATGGGGAAAATGTATGAGAAATACCTGATCTGCAATAAAATTATACTATGCTATGAAAGGAAGGAATGTTTTTTTTATGGGATAACTCGGCAAACGGCCAAGCGAGCTACCTGATGGTAAGTAGTCGTCGCCGCCCATGAACATCTCCAATACCAAAGGGGTTGCAGATGCATTTCCGAGGCTATTTAAGGATAAGAAAGGGGAAAGGAGGTAGGGGACTGAGGGAGGAATTGGGCCTCCGGGGCTCCAGACTCACCGTACGAAACGCAACAGTATGCATACTGCTACTATTCCGTGGGAGGATAGTACTTGCCCAGTAATGTAACAGTGTAATAGTATGAAAGCTTCAACAGTCACTTATCCAACTTTGCGTTACACAGGTGTAAAAGGTGGCAGGACCCCGCTACTGGAACTCTATCTGAGATACCGCCGCATCGCAACATGTTTTGTTAAACCATAATCTTATTTAATCATTCCCATCCGCCGCCGCAAGCTGGCTAAAAACTCGTTTATAGAGATTTGATCCACGCAGGATGAAATTCCATTCACAATTATGATTTATTATTGTTTTCCGGGCTTAAGGAGAATGTGAAATTACTGGACATATTGTGAGGCTTAAGATACGTAGTAGGAAGGTATCACTAGTTGCAACAGCATGAGTAGTAACTGAGCAACTGTTAAACACGCATATCTACTCGTAATAATATAACTAGTGTCTGGACTTTGAAAGAGACTATGATTCTCTAGCTTTTTTCCGGCATTTCTTCTCAGTTTAAAAAAAAATTAAAACATCGACATGTAAGTAAGTATCTAAAAGTGTATTTTAAATATCTATTGAAATAAATATCATTTAATAAATTAAAACTGGTATTGCTGAGGTCTGCTGGCTGCTGGCTACCGTCAGACTAATAATATTGCTTTTTATCTTATTATAATAAAAAAGTAAAATGTCTGTTCTTGCGTGGACGTTGAATACACTTAATTCTACCATTGCATTGCATAAGTTTTCGCAATTGCAATATCCTACTTCCTTCCTACTGATATTATAAATGTGAAAGTTTGTGAGGATGGATGGATGGATGGATGTTTGTTACTCTTTCACGCAAAAACTACTGAACGGATTGTGATGAAACTTTACAGTATTATTGTTCATACATCAGGATAACATATAGGCTTTAAATTATAACAATATTTTGGGAAATTCCCACGGGATTTGGGAAAAACTATTCCACGCGGACGAAGTCGCGGGCAAAAGCTAGTAAATAATAAATAATTGAAATATAATAATCTGATAAATTATTTTCAGCGGGTGCTGAATCTTTATAGGGTAGGAGGAAAACAAGCGTTGTGTGTTACTACGTTGTGGGTTACGTGGTCGACTAGTGTGATATGGATTTTCCACGTTGTTTCAACTCATACGGAATAGTTCTGGGAATTAAATCGAGGCCGTCACAAAAAATTAACATAAACCAGGAATGTATAGTATGTACCTATGTTTTAATATCTTTTGCGGTGTCTCTTGAGGACACCTAATTATATGCAGTGAAACGTAGCCGTTAATGAAGTAATTTGTAGACATTTTTTGTTAACAGTTGATGAAGTAATTTGTAGACATTTTTTTTTATAGTACTGCCTACCTACCTACATTGGCTATCTCTATCGTGAACGAGAGCGTGGCTGATAGTAAAATCCTGAGTTACATTCACATCCCCATCAGGAAATTTTCAATAGCACGTGTGTTTGGACGCGAAGGCTCGGTTACAAGACCGTTGGGTATAAGGTAAAACTTTAAGTACCTATAAGTGAAAAAAAACGATATAATATATAATTTAAAAAAATACCTAAACATCAGCGGACGACGAAGACGTAGTTCCTTAAAACAAAAACTTAAAGCGTCTCAAAAATTTGGACGTTAATATTAAGTAGAGACAATTTTAATTAACGATTCTCAAACAAGAGTTGATGTCATCGCAAGCTTAGTATTTTTAAGTAATTAACTCTGAACTTTGTTTGGCAAATGACAGAGTCCAAACTAGTTAACTACACGACTAGGTAGCTCCTGACTTAACGCTGGAATAGAGCTCCTTAATAAGGAAACTTATTTAAAAGAGTAAACAAAGTTATGAAAATTCAGTCAGACTAAAAAATATTTTATAAGTCAGTTAGGACAGACGGTTTATGAACACTGTAAGTATCTGTCATCAATTTATTTAAATCTTTAAGATTTCATACATTTCGTATTTTTTATTTATACCTACCTACAAGCATTTAATGCATTTGGAAATTATGGTAAATCAATATTGTAGCAAGCATTTGGTATATTGCATTAGACAAGTACCTTCTCTAATACCTAAGAATAATAATACCTTAGAGTCACCGTACAAAATAGAATTTCCACTGTATAAATGTAATTATAACACACATTATGCTAACGTAGTAGACTAGTTAGCCGAACCCCTCTCACTCTGAAAGAAAACCCGTGCCCAGCTGAGGGTCAGTGAATAGGCTGATGATGATGAGCCGATGAGATCATTATTACGAAACCCTCATGTGTAAATGCCTAAACAAACAAACAGTCCTCTTTCAACTTGTCCACAAGGATATGCATGACCCTCTTATCGCTAACGAAGTATTATCTCAAGATAATTTCGATAAAACGTCACTCGAGAGTCAAATACGGCAAAACCCCAATGACATTCTACTAGTATGGTCTGTGACCGCAGTCAGCTGACACCGTGACTCGAGGATTTGGCGCGAAGCAACGACCTGCACTACCACGTGACGCCAACGTTGATAACGGATCTACCTTTCAATCGGTGCTAAAGTACTCCAACAAGCGATGAAAGTGAGTTTTCAAATGGGATTTTTTTTTATTATCGAACTCATTCAGTTTACTTTTACTAAACAATAAACCTACCTACATTGATAGAGTCCGTTTACCTATGAACTAAATTGAGTGAAATTCAATTCCGCACAAAATTTTGGAAGTCACGAGGTGCGTTATGCCAAAAGCGTGTCCTGGGTTTAATGGCAAACGACTTAAAACACGGCATGGATATAGAAAATAGAAAGCAAGTTTCGGGAAAGAGTCATTCGCAAACTTTTCAATACTCAATACACAATAGTTTATTGTTTGATTGTATGCAGTATTTTTTCAAACAATGCATATATATTTAAACCTTTTGGATTTGCATAACTTTGTTAAACGATTAAAGCTCTTGTTGTCATACACAACGTTTTTTATATGACTGTCCAAAACAAAGGCAAGTGTTGTTAGTAGGCGTTTCGTGGGCAGGATCGGATGCCTATAAAATTTTTCATATCGTAAAATGATATCTGGGATATTTTTCATGTAGAATTGCCACATATCCCTCTTATTACAAAATATGGTTTCAGACAGATTTTATAGTATAGAAAGTTCTTTACACATTAGGTATAAGGTATGTAGAGATATTTTGATTTGCTGCCGGTGACGATCATCATTCAACGGGGAAACCCGTACAAAATTAGAATGACCTACTCGTACATTGCTTGACGAAACAATTCCAAAAAGAAACCACTCGAAGCGTCTTCCACTCCGGATTCCCGATGACGCGATAACCTTACAAATTCATCGTCAAAAATTAGAATAACAAATAGGTACCGGTAAAAATGGGATCGGGAAATTTAAAAATAACAATGAACACTATTATTAATATAGGTATAGGGAAATATATTGTCATTCTGCCTTATTTTTAAACATAATTTGGGAATTCCGATACATTAAAAAAATACATAATAATAATTATATTACATTAATTATATTTATATTACACCAATACTTGTGTAGTTACATTTTGCAAAATAATAACATACTGGCTATGCCTTGTGGTGTGGTGCCCGCGCAGTTGTGTTATTGGCGGAGCTTTTTCGATTTTGACACGTGCGTATTTTTAGTTTTTTATATCGCGACGAAAATATTTTGTTGAACTCTCTTATTAGTCTAGCGGTCTTAAGCGTGACTGCTACGCTCGAGGTCCTGGGTTCGATATCCAGGTCGAGCAAAGTGTTATTCGATGTTTCTATGAAATTCTCAGTAGTAGTAGTTGCCCGGTTAATGGCAATAGGCTCGCCCCCTATTATAAGGGACCTAAACATACCGGCGAATTAGTGTGGATGCACCTTAGTACCTCTGCCTAACCCTTCGGGGAATACAGGCGTGATGGTATGTAATGTTATTATGTTAGTTAATCGCAATCCCAACACTAACAGGAAAAGTCTTAAGCTAAAAATATTATTTTATTTATAAACTACCGATATTATTGTATTTTTAATTACTGATATATTTACGTAAATAGATATTGTAGTATGTTGCATTCCGCTTTTAAACGATCGCAAAGGTTTTATCAAGCCATCGCAGGGCATAAGCCTTCGCCATTAGTCTTCATACAATCCATCAGAGATGTTCTCCATCATCCTAAGGTTTGCGGAAAATCAGTACAGTAAGGTAACGGGACCACATAGGCAGTACAACACCTTGGCTATTGATTTATTGCCGCTTAGAGTGATTTATGCTCATATAGTATATGAATATATATATATATATATATATATATATATATATATATATATATATATATCTCAGTTTTGCAACAAGGTTGTTGCGCAAATGCAATTTGAATACCTAAAACAATACTTTATTAAGCTGCCTATACTGCCCTTATAGCAACTGAACAGAGGCCTACTCTATCAGAGTTAGCCCGATCAGGGCCTGATCTGATCAACTTGCTGACATAGCACAAAGCGATGACTTTGAGACACCTTTATTAATTTCGTAGTATATGTATTTTGGAATGGAAGGAAGGTAGGGAGGCCTTAGCCCAGCAGTGTGATCAATCGGGCGGATAAAAAAAATGAAAGTATTTTCAACGTCCTATGCAGTAACCATCGAGATTGTTTACTTCACCATGAAGGTAAAACATTAAAAAAATTTGATGAGGAACCTCTATCTATATTATCGACACTTAGATTATTAGGTACTTTATGCGCAAGCAGATCTATGCGACAATGTTGGCAGACCAATTAAAATCACCATTTATTAAATTTTCTTATGCATTTTATTTATTGCTATAAAATATTTTTTAATCAGGATAGTACAAGACAACGCTATCGGTTACTCCGATGTATTGTTTTGTATTACATTCATTCTATTAACGCACTATCTTTGTTTGATTGCATTCACGGGTGATAATGTCGGGTTTTCCACTGTGGGTAAAAACCCGCAGCCAGGCTGTTAGGTATTGGTATTGCCCCTCGACCCTGACATTGTTTATTTGAACAAGAATCATGTTCTAGGTTGCGCCACCCACCATCTACCAGATGTTGGAAATTATAGCAGTGAAGAGCGAGTTGCACAAGTCGTACCATCCCTTTTGAGATAATGAGTAAAGAATATGACTAGGAGACAAGTGTACCTGTACCCTACCTTGACTCATCATTCTGGCCTGTTCCAATATTTACTTTACCATGCCGTTGTCAGCTTCCAGTCTGAACAGATACGCCCCAATATCGGTAGATATTTTACCCGAAACGGCTGTCTCAACCCTATTTCCGGGCAATACTAATCCTAAGAAGAAACTGGTTGTCAGGCTCTTCGAGGTCCTTACTAGCTTAGTAGCTAGTAAGGACCTCGAAGAGCCTGACAATTCGCTAATTCGCTAGTGCGAATGTCATGTGTTTATATAACAACTTAGTGGGACTGACAGCCACTTGGCGTGTTCTCTGTGTCTCGGAGAGCTCGAAAGTATGATGATAATGAATAAGTGAAGCAATTTTGTTAAAACTGCAAAACCCTAACGGACACGTGTTCCATGTCCCTCGCTAAAAGATATTTTTATAAAGGGGAATACCGAAATTATATCGCAGAGTGATTCTTCAACACATGTTGTGTATGAATCATTAGACATCTTACTAATGGCCTTTTTAACTACACGACATGCATACATAAATGACATGTTCCTCTCTGAGAGCAAGAGACCTCATTGGCGCACGACAAACTACTAAAGTCAACTTTTTACGAAAGGCAAATTATCACAGTCTATTGTTTACCAAAAAACACTAGTCACTAGTTAGATAAACATAATTATTGTCTAGTGAAAAAGGCAGGGGTTAGGGCGGCGAGAGAATTGAAACGTGTTTCACAGAATAACGAAATAATTAAATTTAGTTTTTTGTCAAATTAATATGATTTATAATTTTTATAAATTCATAGAACAAAAATGTTTGTTTATGACTAGCTTTCCGCCCGCAGCTTCACTCGCGTGAACAACACTCTCTACTCTCTAATTATTTTCTGTTACCTTTTCACGTCTAAACTTCTGGCATTTGGCAAGGAGATGAATGCCATCAATGTGAGTGAAACCGCGGGCCACAGCTAGTTTACAATATTTATTCATCGCCCAAGCGGTCTCTACCGACAAACAATATCACGTTATCACTCAAAAATCCATTTGTACAACGCTGTTTCGTCCATTTTGGCACATTTCCTCCATATTACAGACCCCAGCGGGCGCATCGATAACTGCTCTCTGACGTCACACGCCATGCCCAATATTACCAGGAATTAATGCAGATAATTCACACGAATTAAAATGTTAAGCCGCTCTATTAACAAGCACGATCAACTACATTGAATAAAACCAATTAGTTGGCGCGGAATTGATCTATGATCATGTGCTAAATTCAATATGGCGCATGCGGGCATCCTATTTATCGTTCGTGTTAGCAGGATATACTTAAATAGGTACAAGTAAATGCATGCCAAACTAATACCTAATCTGTTATGTTTCGAAATATCCTTTCCACATATTGAAAAAAAAACAAAGCATTAAAAAAATATGATTCACAAACTTATAAGCTTTGGTTATGTTTGTGAATTTTTCCGCATGATAAATGCATTAAATACGTCATCCATATCATAATCATAACCTATATAGGTCACCCGTCGCACAACTAATCAATAATTGTGTAACAGTAGTGACATAAATCAGCTGTTAAACTGGTAGCATCAGCAAGAAACATGACGTCAACCCAGTGACCTCATCCATCTGTCGTCATAGACCATGTTGCCGTTGACCTGCGTCTAAGCACCACGTGGTGGTTATGACATAACAACTGAATCACTTATTGTTATATAACTTGATCAGAGACAGATCAGAGACGTAAAAATGTTCCACCTGAAGTTATTAATTTATGTCACGCTAGCCGGTGACAACAGATACTTATTTTGCCGGACTGTTGGTAAGTAATAAATTAACCATTGTAATAGAAATATACCTCTGATCTTAGTAAATAATTATAAGTTAGCTTTACTCTAGTAAAACATCCTTTTGAAACATATTCAGGAAAATATTATCACTTAGGTAGACTACCGCCGATATTCCGGTTTAAAAGAACAATGTGTGGCAGTTAAGTTGCTGGGTATGAGAAAGTCATGACTGAGTTGCAACCATTTTTTTAATACTAGAATTTGTGTGGCAAGAGAATTGGGCAGACATACTAGTTTCTAACACTTACGCGAATATTAGACATTGAAATAAACGGTCACGGGTGGACAGTCCACCCGATGGATGGATGCTGTAAAGGATCCGAAACGTCGGGAATTAAAAATATCAATATAACGCGATAAAATCCGTAAAAAGTAGTTTTATTTCAAAGAATTGGGCAGTTCAAAAACTATATCATAAAAATGAAATAAGAAAAAAATAATATGGATACAGTACCAGTTTAATTTACTGATTATTTTATTGCTAACCAAGCATATCGCTCAATTTACGAATCACTCGGAAATTCCAAAATGAACATTGAAATCATTGACCTGAAATACATATTATTATAATAACGGAGCCGCTTATCTATAATTTGTAAGGTAGGTAAATGTTGCAAATGACAACCTACCTCATTTACCAAAAATCTTTTGGACTTTTCCCTGCGTTACCGTTTTAATATTTGGAAAAACCAATTCCTCACGTAACCGGAAATGCTTCTTTAGCATTTTCCAAAACGGATATCGATGTGTATAAAATATTACGAACATACTTGCTGACGTAGAGATTTAAATTAACCTACAGTTTCATGGGTTTTATATTCATTCTAAATTAATTAGTTAGGTAGTATAATACCTATAATTCAAGGTTAAATTTTAGTAGTTTACCAATTACATTGAAAGAATACTTCATTTAGTTTGACAGCATCCTTTTACATCTACGTAATATATATACTAATTTCCCGCATCGACTTTACACGGGAGCTTTGCGCAAATCAAATGGCGCGTATGGATAGAGGACATTATCGTGAAAATAATAATAATGTATAAAATTAAAACATGCCATCGCGGCTATATTCCCCGAAGTGGTAAGCACAGGTGTACTAACGTAACCCACATTTCGCCAGTATGTTTGGGTCCCATGTAATCGGGGGTGGGCCGGCCACAAATCCAAATTCCGAGCTGCTTATGAGAATTTCATAAAAAAAAAACTCAATAACAGTTTGTCGAACTGGTATTCGAACCCGTCCTGGGTTCGAATACCAGTTCGACATGCTTAGACAAGACACTCTAACTTCAGTCACGCTAAGGACCACTAAACTAATGAGGCATGCAATTTATAAAAATGTTTTAAAATAGCGACGTACCTACCTACTATGCTACTATGAATAATAAATGCAATAATTATAAAAAACATAAATATAATTAAAACAATTAAGTTCATGTAATATCAAATCAAATGAAAATATGAAGGTATAATCATAATCCAAATAAGGTACAATTAAAGCTAAAATCAACATTAAAATTGATTATTGCGTTTGGTTGGCGTGGATGAGTTTATCAAGTAACTTACTAAAGCATGAAAAACGATCCTATTTATGATTTAAAATAAAATCTGTTTTTCTTTTGATGGCTTCGCCTCTGTATTTTTCTCATAACTTATCTTATCTTTGACGTAACATATTGTGCTTTTAATTGCAAATTAGAACAAAACAGGAAAGTCACTATAAAAACATAAGCTTAACTTATAACAATTTATCTTACTTAATTAATTATTTGATAATAAATTCACTTATGACAACGTTATTAGATATTTAAACATTGTTCTATTTTCGAGTCAGGGTTAAATCAATGGACGCCAGCCAAAGGGAAGTCCAGTTTAGTGTGGGTCAATTGTAAACAAAATTAAAACGTGGGAAATGTGTTGGAAAACCCACGTTATTCTAAACATGAGCTAGCTGAAACATACAACACCGACACGTGTGCTCGTACCTACACGTATTTACCTGATTACTGCATTAACGGGTATTATTTTTTGCCATTGGATAAACCGTCGAATATCTAATGTAGAATTTGGAGTATATTTTTGCTGGGATGATTAATTTAAAAACATGTAATGGTCAATCCGTAGCATATGCCAAAAGATAGATAGTTGGCCTATGCTTCAGGAATCAGGACCATAGAGACTATAGACAGAATAATTACCTAATCTATTTTTAGTGCCTCCTGGGTAGGCGAACAACGATTAAAATACATTATTGCGCATGATCGATGGATACACTATAAAACTCGTTTATGACTCGAATGTGATCTATGAAATTGTAATAAATCTAAATAAGGTATTGTACCTTCATGACATCATAGTAACCTTCTATCCGCAAACAAGAAAATAGAAGACGTAAAGTGGTTTCGTTAGTAATCCCACGCTATAGGTTATATCCTATTCAAGCATAAGTACCTATATTGCAACTCCAACGAGTCGGTAAACTACTAGGTACTACTACTACTTTATAAAACAAGATACCTACCTACAAAGCTAGGTTAAATAATGATAACAAGAAACTAACTAACAAATTACTACTTAATTAACAAATTACCATATCTACTTATTTTATTTGGGTTTTTTATTATTGCGATAAACTATGACTAAGTTAGGGTTCGGGTGAGTTTACCTACGGCTTGGGTATCTCCGCATGTCCAAATAATTGACATTCTGGGGTCAGTCAGGCGCCAATCATATTGAAAAACTCAATCAATAAATAAATCTAATGCGGACTTAGGGTCACCAACCTGTGACTGGAGCAAAGTAGTCATACCTAGTTCTTGGGATGGGCACCTAGGTAGGTACCTGCAGGTATTCTAGGGTGGCAATCGTAGGTAGTAGAAATATTTACTTCTTTATTAGCACAAGAAAATGAGGCTACCTTTGGCTACAACTAACTGTGTGGTACCTACCTATATCGTTCAACATAACATACCATCACGCCTGTATTCCCCGAAGGGTTAGGCAGAGGTGTACTAATGTACACCCACATTTCGCCGGTATGTTTAGGTCCCATGTAATAGGGGGCGAGCCTATTGCCATTAACCGGGCACAAATCCAGACTCCTAGCTGCTACTGGGAAATTCATAGAAAAACCCAATAACACTTTGGTCGACCTGGGGATCGAACCCAGGACCTCTAGCGTAGCAGTCGCGCTTAGGACCACTAGACTAATGAGGCAGTATATCGTTCAAGATTATTTTTTATTAAGTATACTGATGGTATTATACTCTATAACATCAGGATATACCTATATTTTGTGGAAAACATCATGTTTCATTTAAAAATACAACGATGTAAAGTCTATGGTGTCACCCTGAGAGGTATTTAGGTAGGTTATTACCATCAGTATCTACTGAAAGGTGTGATGTGAACTGTCATTACCGAATACCGATATGTATTACAGTTTCAAAATATTAATAACTAAGTACGGTCGCCAGCACATCGGGTTACCACAAAATGACAAATTTTCTCAGTTGATTTGGAACTTAATTACCTACGCTTTAAGGTTTAAAATCATTTGGTGAAATTTGTGAGTCTTGTATGACTCGATGTGCTGACGACTGTACAAAAAAATATTCTAGCTACTAGCTATCACTATCCAGTCAGTTTTATTATCATCGCCACGCTGCATATTCTGTAAACCACTACCTGTTCTGTGCTGTAAACGGATTGACGGAGGTGTAGATTACCTATATTTACCCATGGGTTTTTTTTCGTTTTCAAATCCGGCAGCGTCGAGATCACACGTGCGCTCTATTGGCTGGCGATATAATGATAGATGGTGTGAGAGTCAGACACATCATTAAACGGATTACATTTAGCCCAACTTTTAAAGCGGGATGGCTAGGGCAAGATGAACACTACCAGTATAGTACCTACCTGTAGTAAGTTGCAAGAAACACAAGAAAATTTGTTCAAGGTTCTTGTATTTTTCCCAAGAAAAATCTTTGACCCTGCTACTCTGAGGGGTCATACAGCATCTTTTACTTTGAAATTAACTTCCGCAAGTTTTTTTTTCTCTAGGAAGACTTGGTATTATAGTTCACACGGTGAATGGGCCTGAATCAATAGATACCTACTTACATGGCAAAAACCTGTCACGGCTTCAAACTATGTCACTAATATTAACACCTCATTAATGCAATAAAATTTACAGTCTGATTAAATTAGGTACAAGGCTATAGGCTAGGACGTGATTCGTTAGTTCAAACAATACAATAAGAATTAAAACTTAAACACAACCACAGCGGTACATATATGCCTATTGTATAAGTAGGCGCCTGCTTTTCACGCTAAAAGTACATTTTCGGTTCAAGTTTAGGTCATAGGTACTAACTGAAATTTAGCCCAAACTCAAAACCTGACTCACTCCACATTACCTAATAAATTTAGGCACAATATTAGGTATATAAAACAAACACGGCAAATTGTGGAGTCGATATTATTAAACGAGGCATTATGGGCTCGGATAACAGCGAGGTAGTAAATTTCAGTATTTGTCGACGTTAGCCGCATGCACCGTGTACTAGACCGGCCGAGCCGGCTGGTAGCCAGCTTAACGGACCCATTGTGATCGCCCATTGAAAGGTGGAACATATTGAGACCTAAGGAAAACGGTCAAATACTTCCCCGACGTAGGTATAAAGCCCGCCGTTTCGACGGTTTAATTAAAAGGAAGCTCAAGCTATGGAGGTATTGGGGCGGCAACTAATGAAGATTGCGGCTTAGATAGCAGTGACAGGA
This sequence comes from Subacronicta megacephala, assembly GCA_958496365.1. NCBI lineage: Eukaryota > Metazoa > Arthropoda > Insecta > Lepidoptera > Noctuidae > Subacronicta > Subacronicta megacephala. Next base: position 433,914 of record OY292520.1, on the reverse strand, counting down.
TTAGATGCACGAAGATATGAGACGAGTGAGACGTTGATAGTAGAAGTAAATTGTGAGTCCTGAACACTTTGAGTCATCAATTAACCAAAAAAAAACTCTTTTAAGGAAGGTCTCAAGATTTAAGGAAGACAAAGCTGAACAAATCTCTGAGAATTACCTACGTTAAAAAATATGTCAAAAGAATAACTTTGTTTCAACGAATATAAATCTACGCTTAGTTTGCAGCTCACGAAATACGAGAACGCGCTAAACGCCGTAACTTTTTGTACCTACGTAACGAAGTTGGCAAGCAGACGAGCAACTGTCGCCACCAGCCGGTACGTAGTGGTCACAAAAAAACTTGAACCAAAGCGCAAACGGAATAAAAATGTGTCAAGAATGGAAGGCACAGGTTAACTGGACGAATAGACCTGACTGAATAAAATACCGCTTATTCCATAAAACACAACTGACTGTTAAAGTTAAAGCGTCGGGGTTGGACGCGAAATTATTCTTGGTGTTTCGCTTTTTTTTTCTATATGTATGCTACCATATCCTTTTAGTATCTTTATCAAGATAATGAATGGACTTCGGTCATCAGATGGATTGTCAATCTATATCCTAAAAATCAATTGCAAGCATTTGTCTCGCAAAATTATAAGGCGAATGTCAGTGGTAGCGTCGTGAGAAGTCGCCCAAGGACGTACACAGATCTCATCGCCGAGGTCCTCCGAAGGGTCAGGTGCATAGTACTCGCAACCGACGCGTATGAATGTGAAATATGTATGAATGTGGAAGAAGCGAGAGATATGCAAGTCGTAGTAAGTGGCAGTCTATTGTTTCTGTCTACCCCTGTGGGAAAAAGGCGTAAGTGTCGGTATGTTATGTATATATGACTCGCAAAACCCGAAAAAAGCTCAACTGGTTTTGAGGATTTTTATTGTTTCATTCTGCTTCTTGTATGATTTAGATTTACGATAATTGGGCAATGTCTGTAAAATTCACTATCAAGAATAAAATTAAAGTAATGTTGATAACATACCTAGATTCATGGATGAGAATGAGTCTGTGAAAAGATTATGATACTTACTAACCACTACTTTATATACATAAATGAGAAGAACTATTTCATTAGAGTTATATAATATATGTAAGTATGTATGAACATAATGTAACCATACAAACTGATATGTATGTTACCAGAACTTATTAATGTTAGGGAAATTAATCAATATAGTAAAATAAATTGATCCAAATGCTTGTTTTTCTGATGTATTGCAATAAAAAACACCACTTAATTTAAATACACATTGCAAATAATAATGTAAGTACTAAGTTATCTGTTTCAAAATACCCTGTCTTATTAGTGTTTGACATTCCGATGTGGGCAGATAATGTCTGCTGTTTTTCTTTAATAAGATCACATCACCATCTTCCAACTCAAGTTTTCCATAATCAGCCATGCAAAGGACTTCAATATACAAGGATTTTGGTGGTTTAAGGTTTTCTGTCAGGTCAATGCCATTGTAACCTATATCATGACCTAAGGATCTCATGTATGAGGCCAAATTCAAAGAGTACTTTGAGAACCACTCATACTCATCATCTGATAATAGTTCACGCACATCTGAAGGTAGTATAGCACCAAATTCCCATCTCAATGTCTTGATTTTGGCCATTCTACTATAAAGATATGCTATTAGGCAGCGCTTGTTCCGTTCTAATGCTGAATGTCTGACTTGTACTGTGGTCCATAGAGTTTTATTTTCCCTTGTAGCATTTCTGTAACAGATTTATTTTGTGACAAGATAATTGTATTGATTACAATGGAATACCTTTTGTCGTAAGAATATTACCTAATATTATATTACAATATATGTAACTTAAAGACCCTACAAAGATGTTAAATAAATATGTTTGGGCAGAGAGTAGCCTTAGGTTTATGCATTCTTGCAGTTATACTCTACCTGATTGTGTACAAGTGCAGTGATATAGAAGTAAAACATCGCGAGGAAACCTGCATGCTTGAGAGATTCTCTTGACGGCATGTGAAGTCTGCCAACCCGCAGTAGGCTAGCGTGGTGGACTCTAGCCTAATCCCTCTCGTTCTGAGAGGAGACCCGTGCCCAACAGTGGGACAATGTAATGGGTTGACGATGATGATGATGACGATGATTGTGTACACTCTTGTGTGGGTGATCTCTCTCTCTCAGTTTACAGATTAGGATATAGGTAAGGGAAGCCAATCATAATAAAAATTTTACTTACGCGTCGTTCATATTCATCCTAAAGAGCGAATGCATTTCTTCTAAAATTTGGCGTATTTTATCATCCTATAAATAAAAATTAGTTTAGTAAATGAAAAGGTAAATAAAAAGCCTTCAACAATATCGAAGAGAACTAACATTGAATGGGTCTATAGTAACAGGATTTCTTTCTGCTTCTTTCAATAGCTCTATCACTTTTTCTGCAAACATTGTTAGAAAAATTACAAATAGAGTTTTTGTACCTAAAATGTTTATTTAATTATTTTTCGCGGCAATGTAATGAGTTTTAACTTTTAAAGTTGTTGTTTTGATGTCAAGTCAATTGTCAAAAAGTGACACTGACTGTAACAGTAACGTTAACAAAATTATATTCTTGGATACACACACAGAAAGCTCGCACTTTCGTAACGAGAAACCGTCTGCGGTACATTTTATCACTATTTCATTCGATTTACTTACAACGTTCAACAGTAGACTGATAATAATGGGTTTATGATGATATAATAAACAATATCACGATTCATCAATCTTAAAACTAATTTACGTACCTCCCTAAAAATACTTCATGTATTTTACCGTCGTATAAAATAACATACATACATACCTATTGTCACGCCTGTCTCCCATGGGGTTAGGCAGAGACTAAAGATTTTCACTTGCTACGATCCTGGCATACTTCTTTCGCTTCATCTACATTCATTAATCTCTTCATGCATGACCGTCGGTTTAGGGTGCTTGGAACCTGGCCTTTTTTAAGAACATCCGCAATTTGTTTGCGGTACGTTCGCCGAGTTCGTCCCTTTCCAACCCGTCCATCCGTACTCGCCATATATACTTGTTTCGTCAATCTCCGTTCAACTATTCTCTCTACGTCATGACCAAACCATCTTAACATACCTTTCGCAATCCTTGTTACTACATCTTCTGTCACTCCACAACGCTCCCTTATCACACATACTTCTCAAAGCTCTCTCTACAGCATTTATTTTGCTTTCTTCATGTTTCTTCTGCCATACCCATCTTTCACTACCGGACATTAGTGTCGGCGCCAACACTCCCCCAATCACAGCCAGCCGTGCCTTTTCGGACACTTTCCGACTATTCATGAAGGTTCGAAAAGATGAAAATCCATGAAATTACAATACCTTACTATATTTTCATCTAAATTAATGCGTGTAAAAAGATATTTTAAACTATTCAACACCTTAAAGTTTAAAAATACTTTTTTCAGTGGGATTATATTGGATATTACAATTTTACTAATTTATTTTACCGAGCTTAAACCCTAATCTACATTTTAAATGTAAGGTAATAATGTCAGACCACTGCACTGGGTCGCATGGTCTGACGGGCACTACCTACCAAAAATAACACTATACTCCATTTGGTTAGGTACTTAACTAAAGGTAAACAATAAAAATGGCGGCTTTCAGGGCTCTTCAACCTTTATTACAATGGTATCTTATAAATTGGGAGTGAAATTAATAACAAATCAACTAACAGTCAATAAAAACAACGAACAAACAAAACAATAACTAATTAATACAATTTACGGCAAAAGAAACACAAAAACGAACGAAAGTACAGACTGTTACGAATGGCGTCTGGTTATCCGACTAAGTATAATATCGGTTAATTATTTTGCCGCGCTTCCTTGCGCTACTACTTCTTAATTTTTTCGAGTTATCAAAAGTCTAATAAGTAGAAAAATGTTTTGATTTCCTGTATTTTTAGATTCTTTCTAGTAGGCACATTGCAATACTTTATGACATAATTATCAGATTTTATTTATTTATTGGTCGCAAGCTTAAGAATTAATAATTACCATATAATATTAAACAAAGTAGTAAAATATGCTAGTATATAAAAGGAAAATGATTTTGAATCATTAAATAATTTATTTTGGTTACGTTTTATTTCAAGATGAAAAATGTCCCTATGAAAAAACCTTTTTTATGATTTGTTTACCTTTAGTTAAGTACCTAACCAAATGGAGTATAGGTAAGAAGGTACACACGGCTACATGTTAATAGGCTGAAATATCCAGTTCAAGCTATTCACGCATTGTATAGGCTTCCCATACAAGTAGAGGCCAGCGTAAACTGGATTTGTATAGCTTGATGTGTAGCCGCGCGTACTATATAAAGGGAAATCGCTGCACAGATGGCGTTCAGTTCGTTTTGTGACACTAGAGCATAAACAAGTCGTACACGTATCCGATCGTGCTAACAAAAACAAGTAGGTATAGGCGGAGTCATCATCATTCATCAACGCCATCGCCAAAATTGATCATTTCATTGCGCATGCGATTTCATTGTGGACGGTTGTTTACTACGCGACATTTTTTTATTTTAAAACATGATTTCGCATAGTTAGCGTTTTTAAAACATACACACATCCAGATTGTACTTTAAAGACTCAAGTGTGATAAAATAAAAGCAACAAAATGAGTGCCAATAAGAGGAACGAATTCGATACCAAGATCACGCACGACGAAAACGTCGATTCTGGTTTTCTGTCAGGACCTTTGGACGTATACCCGGATGAAGTGGAGCAGGAGTCCAAACCTGAGAGTGAGGAAAAGAAAGTGTTGTGTGATAGTGAAATACGGGCTAGCGATAACGAGCTCGACAGTGGTATCCTGTGTCTATCAGAGTGTCTGTCGGAAGTGCAGCTCGGTGACAGTGCCAGCACGCAGAACCCGTTCGTGTACACGGTATCCGCGCCAGAACAGAAGAATATCCCACCTATTGTTATATTCTTCCAACAGGATGCTGATGGCGATACGTAAGTTTAACAGAATTGCCTTTATTAAAAACACTATTAACTGTCATATTATTATGCTCACAGCAACTTCAAACATTTGATCAAATGTCATAGCACATAAAAAACCGCTTCAGAGAGCCATGCCTGTATAGAATTATTGGTAAATGTGACTGTTATAAGTTAGCTTATTATATTTTGTGAGTATTCATGTGATATTAGAAATAACTGGACATAATTTGGGTTATTTGAAAAACAGGTATGTAGTTACAAAGGCAGGCATGTTGTAATGTCTCTTCATTTTGCAGTAAATTATCTAATACCTCCGAGTCTGATTTATTAGGCACATAAGTATCTATACTGAAGTCAACAGTTTGATAAGGAATTAACATTATCAGTAAATAAGTAGTAACAGTGAACCATAAAGTTATAAAACAACAGTATCTACCAGCATAGCTGTGTAAAGTGAAAGTCAAAATTTAGTTTATGTTGTCATTTTACATATTGACCTGGTAAAATGTTTCATGTTAATTTATTAACAATTTACTTAATTTATAAACATGTTTTATCCAACTAACTGATATTACTTCGTTAAATTATATGAAATAAGCACAGTTTTGTCACAAGTCTCACCGAAAGGTTCTTTCCTAGCCTTACCAGTCGAGAACCATGAAATTATTTTTTAACAACTCAGGAAAGTCTACTAATGGATATGGATTCTTCCTCTGAGCTGATTATTGTAATATTGCTTACAATAAATTTTGTCATGATAACTAATCAATTCAATTCTATCCCACAATAGATTTATCCTTTTTTGTATAATTTTATTGCTTGATTCACAAATACAAATATGAATCATACCTACTTCTACTTGTCATAAATGTGGAGCCCTAATAAAAGTTACATCACTAAACTGCTAAGGGCCCCAGGGCATGCCTAAACTTGTTCTTGTTATTTAAAAAACAATATCTTAGTAAGCACAGTCAATTTTTATCCAAGGACATTGTTTGCTCCTGCAAGATGGAGTGATGGTTTACAATAAATTGGTTGTCGGCAGTAGCTGGATTCGTCAAGATGAGGTCAGGTCCAAATTAGGGGAGGCTTATATTGTTTAATGATTATTCAAAATTTATGGCTCATTTTCAATTAGAGCTTTCATTATTGCTCATTATATTTGCTCTATGTATTACTAAATAGTAAGATTCCGAGAAAAATGTGCCAATAACTCTTTATTTACTTGCTTCTAAAGTTTATATACAAGAATGCATTGTTTGATATACTATTGTGCACTATAGCCTAATCCTTCTCATTCTGAGAAGAGACTTATGCTGTCATACAATATTATAATGAGTAGGTGATAATTCAGCATCTCAGACAAACTGTATTTTAGGATTAACTTTATTTATTATATGATATAGTTAATCATTTTAATTCACACAAAATATATGCATTTTGATGCGAAGCTGCGGAATATAGCCCGCTATACCCATGCAGAGGTTGCAAAGTAGCACTGTTACTATTAAACACCTCAAAAGGGAGACCTTTTTAAATTACCTTGTTAAGTTAAGATTTATGTTTATTTTTCTTTACAAATGCAAGCAGTTTATAATACATACATACATACTTAAATTCATTGTTTAGTCACCAGGCAAATGCATTGCAAAGAGGTAATTCAATAGATTTCTGTATTTTGATATACCTAGCTATCTAATGTTTCAAAACATTATATAGGTAGATACAGCAAGTTTGCTTTAAAACTGAATTAAACTAGATGATAGTGACCTGTAGTGCTACTTATTATGTAATTTTGATACTAGTCCTACATAAACCGCCGCCTCTCCAGCAACCTTACCTATGGCCACTATGGCTATGCAACAACTACATGGGTACATTATTAACTGATAAATAAAATCCTATTTAGGTATAGTGTTATCTTATCACTCTATAAAACTACATATAACTAAAAATAACAAAGTTTTCAGATGAAAACTCGTCTAGTTGTTTATATTAACAAGGAATCAACATGTAGGAACATTAATTATAATATGGTACTTAATTAAAATATGTTTTCAACAAATCATTTTAGGTAGGTACAGTCAGCAACGAAAGTTGCTGATCACCGCCAAGTTTTGAAAACAACACAGCACCAATACTTTTCAATAGATTCACTTAGGAAAAACATGATGGTCCAGTATGTAGAAACACGTACTACTTACCGCATCACGGGTCAGTAAGTTTTGGATAGTAAATATGTTTAAGCGTTTTCAAGATTTCATCGTGTTCAGCAACTTTCATTGCTGACTGTACCTATATGAAATTCGTAATTATAAATATGAGGTCATTTGTTGCCGGTTTCTCGGTATAAATGATTCAATTTCAATAAATATCACTACACAGTGGTAGTCCCTGCTAGGAAGTTTACACACTTCCTACGGTTATTACATCATTAGCATTCATAAACAGTTCCTACTACAAGCGCGTAGATAAGTACAAACAAACAACTCGCATGGCGCCATTTAAGCGTGGCTTTTAAGCGCTTAATTAGTTCAACAACTGAAAAATATGATACTTGTAATGTTACTTTTGGCAAGATCTAGAATGGTAGGTTAGGTTTTTGTGTCGTTAACCAGGCTCTATACAGCGCTTTTTCAGACACTGATTGTTCCAGTATCGTAAAGGTTGCAAACCATCACTATATTTAGAAAAAACGTTACAAAGTAGGTACCTCAAGCCAAGTATAATAAATTTAATGTGAAGCATTCTTAACTGATTATATCCTTGTTGCAGACAATTACACATAGCATCCGTGCACGGCTGCGAGAAGTCAGTAGGGACTCTCATAAGGGTGTGTCCAAACAAAGCACTGCTGGATGTACCCAACGACGATGGACACACTCCCCTTCACCTGGCTGTGATGAGCGGGAACGCCGTAGTCACCAGAATGTTAGTTCATGCAGGACTCTCGCTCGCCGCGAGGGACAGGATAGGAGATACACCACTACACAAAGCCACATTAAAGGGACATGTTGAATGTCTAAAGGCGCTACTCGCGCCCGTGCCAGAAAATCCACCTAGGAAGCTAGCTTCAGTACTGAATCAAAAGAATTATAATGGTAAGTGCAAGTTTATGAATATTTTACGTTACTAACTATACTCTATTCAGCGATGATCTCAATATGAGTCTTTAATCTTACACTAAAATTCTACTATCATTAATATAATAAGTTCCTTATTAAGTCGGTATATTTTTTCCATTCTACTCGAACCGTGTGGTGATCTAGGTATTTATACTAAGAATGACATCATCTCCTCCTTATTAAATGTTTTCTCAGGCAAGGAAGAAATTTTAATGCTAAGACAACACTCCTTGCGCGGTGTGTCTTAAATGTTTCATGGATTTCCAAAATTTGCCATCATGATTTTATTCATGTTTTCATCCATTCAATCGTGCCCTTCGGATCACCTTCATTTATGGCAGGAATGTATTGTTTAACGACCACTGACATCATCCACTTCGATGACCTCAGACGTGATATTATTTGCCCCTTTAAGTTCAAAGCTTTTCGTTTCATGACTAGAACACAATCATGTAATGTAGGTAAGTACGTTCACTGATAGTGATATACTTTATCCGTCGTATTCATGAAAATATAAAAAATGCCACAAATTTCCTTTAGCTATAATGTGTTTAAGATACCTGCTCACATATAACATTTAAGTTCGCAACAGTTCATCTGAATCACGGACTCTTGAGAGTAAAAACCCAGTCAACGGTTTTTCCGACTACAGCCTGTGAAGCAAAATGTTTTGACCATTTGTTCATAAAAATTCAAAATTGAATCCATCAATATATCTTCCATTTACTTATTCGTTGCTGGAAGTTTCTTTACTATTTCTGTGATTCATTGTTGTTGCTTTTAGCGCTATAAAAAGTTGTCGCCTCGCTTTGAATTCGTTGCTTTCTACAATGGTAGTAACGTACTCACTCCAATATTTTTTCCCGTCAATTAGTAGAATCGCACACTGACCAAAGTAGTTAATGATTTCGACAAAAATGTTGTTATAGTACTGCTCTAAAGATGTAGGTTGTACCTATTGTCCAAGACGGCAATGTCATGCCACCCTCTGTTTTGTTAGTAGTGTTTTTTTTTGTAACTTATCATTCGTATGCGTTTAAATGTAGTTTGCCTTCGAGTGCAATTGGAATGTCCTTCATAGCAGCAAGTAGCAACCTCTGGATCCGGACACGAACCAGTAAGACATCACGCGTTTAGCTCAGCAAAAACAATCAGAGCTTCTCTAGGATATCTCTCGAATTAAGTCGTGGCTAGGATCTACTAGAACCTGTTTACTATGCTTAACAAACGCGCCGTACATTGTTTACGTGTGAACGCACCGTGCCTACTTGTGACGTCCGTCAAGGTCTTGATTACGCTCAATGTCATCATCTCCACTCATGAGCTCGTACTTATATCCCGTCGTACCGTGTCTAAAACAAAAATAACATTATTTTGCGTCTGTATTGCACTAATCACGATAAATCAAATTAGGAATTCCCTGCCAGCGTAAATTGCATTAAAAAGATATTAGCTTAGTGCTCTTTATTATCTCTGGTTTTCCCAAGCCGCCACACAACACTACTCGTACCTGATGCAAAAGAATTTCGACTCAACCTTAGTCGCGTATTTGAATATACAAATTTATTCTTGATACGTTGACCTTGTGAAGACTTTCGGTAAATTTATTATCATACAATTTGAGAGCTCACTTCTTCAATATGTGTACCTGGTACACAAGATGTTGGAATTTCTTCATCGTCTACGGAGTTCGGTTGCACAGTCGCAGTTAAATTTATCGGAGGCGGTCGGCACTGGCTCGTTGGGTATTCCCATAGTTACGACGACCTGGGTCGCGTAACGAACACGGACGGCCGCTCACCGAGTGAAAGCAAACTTTTTGGCCGTATAACGCCCCCAGACAAGCAGTCCGTACACGGTTTGGGTTACCCCGACCATTGTTCAAGCGCTAATTGAAAAACCATTACGAGTATGCTAAGTAGCCGACGTGGCGAGATGGTTTTTCCTGACGAGACAATTTCAATATCTGAATGTCGCAGCGCAGCTATTTGTATATTTATCGCCGTTTATTTTTGTACAATGAAGGACGAGTCTCAAAACAAACGTGTAGATTTCGTGTTCTTTTGGTTTCGTTATTCATAAAAATTTTGAATTATTTGATGAGTCTTTAAATTAAGGAAGTTAATTTTAAAAGGTATGCTGGCAGCGGCAGCCATGCGCCAATCTCCAAGGTAAGCAAACTGCAGGAAAACCGCTAACTATTGGCGTTGTTCGCATCGGTGTCAGAACAATGGTGGTTTTTATGATGATGATGATCTGGGCAATACCCACGTGAAAGTGTGCCTCGCGACGGTTACATACGGACGGAAATCCCAAGTGCATGTTTTATGAACATGTTACGTGGGGCAACGCCGCCGCACTTTCTAATTATATCTGCATCGCCTAAATCAACTCTTAAATTAACTTTTTTATATACATGTCTTTGACATAGAAACATTATTTAATATGAAAACTGTGGGTCGGATTTACACCTAAATGTTAGGCTAAAAGCGTCCGTTACGTCGGTGACCGCTCGATTTTTTGGAAATTTGGACATTCCGGTTTTTTATGCCTCGATAAACATGTTCGGTACCTAAGTCACATTAATTGTGGGTGCCATATTTGTTCTAAGATTCTTCAAAGTTTAGGTTGAGTATTCGTGGACCAAGGACATCAACTGTTATTGTTGTTTTATTTGGATTTTCCACAAACGTAGATAACACATTTAAATGGAGATATTAATAGTCATAACATAATCATGGTGTTGTATAGTAATGACACTATTACACACGTCAAAACAAGGGTTTCTTTGCTATCTGGTAATATACCTACCTTCTATGTGTATTTTTTTAAATTCATTCATTTAATTCATAGTCATTCAGAGGTGTCGTAAGTTTCCTAAAGCTAGCTGTAAAACTAGGTGTATGATAAAGGATAAAACTAGTAAAACCCATGAGCCACATGTTTGTGGTGGAGTCGGTGTGCCTCTGAGGTCCCTGACTCCCTGAGTCAATGGCCAAATATGTATAAATTTAAAACAGACTAACACAAAGACGAATGGGTCGGCGCGTTAATTAAATTTATAACATTTCGTTTATAACCCTGTTTAGAGTATCGTTATCTGCTCGAGAGCTCGTAAACCATTGCTATCTGTCCGTATTAAACACTTGTACCGTTGTTACAAAGCGCGGGGTTTTCCGACGCTCAACCTGGTTTTTCAATGTCCTCCTACGCAATGTATTATCATGAAAATTTAAACACCACGTATGAAAAAGACAAGGTTTTGAGAAGCAATCTTGTAAACTTTACATAATTTTAACCTGTCAGTTCTTATAAGGTAGATAGCTGTGGGTGGTCAGCGGTTTTCACGCTATTGGAAGTCATTAACCGTCAAATACCAGATTTCTGATACAATGCAAAATTTATTCTTGGTGGCCTAACTAGATTTCCGAATGGACATACACAATTTCTAGAATATTTCTTCAATAAAATCTAGAAGTTGCGTATAAATTATAGTACTAGTAGGTAGTAGTATCTTATTCCATTATCATAATATTTGCATCAATTTTCACATGACGGGAGCGACCTATATTTAGTTTAAAAAACTTCGATTCGACGCCGTTACAACATGATAGGTCCAATCTACACCATGACGCATGAGCTCAACGGAACGAAACGTTAGCTTTAAAAGGCAAAGTGGCGTCTATGTATGCATTTGCGCACACCCTGGCTATTGTTTCATAATTAGCTACAATGTGAATAAAACTGTAAGGAAGAACACTTAAGACGTTATTCCCCATATTTGAACAAAATTACCCAAGCAGGCGAACGACACCTGTGGCACGTCAATTAATTAAATTTATGTAGAAAATTTAAAGTTGAGAGTCAGCTTGCGAACTCTGTTTGCAAGGCTATGGGTTTTTACAAGAAAACCTGTTAAAAATTATGCGCGTGCAGGATTCCACATGGACTTTTTGGACATTAAGCTTTTGAGATAAAAGAAGGCGAATGGTTCAGCTGCAGATATAGATGTTGCGGGATTAGTGTTGCGCATGATTCAGACATGCATTATCATTTTGAAAAACCTTGCCTAAGATTTGATAAATAAGGTTCCTATAAATTCATGTAATATAGACTCATGGAATTATATTTTAAATCAATAAATAGACTAAGTTCTATACGAAGGTAGCTGCCAACGCATCGGCAATACCCTGGGTGAAGTTGTGGTTTGTATTGGCACACCGGCCGGCACTCGTTAACTCCATTTATTTATCAACTGGTAAACAAGGAAAAAGTGTCATTCCTCTATATAACTTACATAACAAGCAATTTTTCTTGCGGTGCGTTGTAATTCAAGAATTGACACCTGATAAAACTGATTATGAGGAATAAACAGTCTGTTTTCTTGAAGCAAATATTTTCATCACCAGTCAATCGTAATGGAAATTAAGGCAATCTTAATCTGCGTCACACGGAAATAGTGAAAATATAATGTAGGCGCGCCATATTTGGCGAGAACAGTTGAGGCGCGTGCGTTGCCAGTCGCCGCGCCGCGGCCGCCACATTGTTGGGAAAACCCCATTAGGTCGGCGCCCGCGCCCCGCACCCCGCACCCCGCGTGACGACATCATACACATGCCACTACTCGAGGTACTTGCGTCGGTTGATCCGTCTCACTGTCGCGTCAGCTGGCGTGAACACTGCGCACAACCATGCCACTTCGTTGTTTTGATTACGTTCACCTTTTTTTATTTCCCACCAGAGGATACTTAAAACAATGACTGGTCAACTACGAAGTGTGTCCACGATCGCACCTCTATTTAGTCGATGTCATTTTACTTTTATACTGCTCAATATATAAATAATCGGAACCTTTCTATAATTACAATACATTTGATAGGTAATTTAACAACTACTAGTGGTCGCCTGGTGGTGATGTTTTCTGCACTCCTTCTATATGCCAATTCTCACACTCCTCTGTGCGCGCAGCGTACCTATGACTACCTACTCATAAAGGAGTACAAAATTTTTTCTTTGCGAATTAATATAATACTTAATATAGATTTTTCAGTTATGTAACGTAGCAAAACTCCTGTATCCTTGACATCACACCCCTATGAATAATTTGTAAGGACTTAAAAAATCCAACTATAAAGTTTCCATTACATCAACCTTCTCCACATATTATTATTGTGTGTATAAGTATGTGGCCAAATTGTTCATTACCATATGCAAATACGGGATTTGTGTTAACCATGCCGTCAACTTTATACTTAGGTACACTCGGCTACACGTCGAGCTGGAATTATACGGAGTGATTGTAGTTAGTACATAACTAAAATCCAGGGGCCGTTTGTATTGTCCGAATGTCCAAACAGCTTTTTACTAAATGTATAAGTACCTAAGGCTGGTGAAACCACAGGGCACAGTTAATCATCCCAAATGATGGGTTAAATTAGTTAGTTACAGTTACTGCTAGAATAAAAGTTAAGGCACTTTGTGTTTCATAAGCAAAGCTATGATATCTAAAGTACACAGGTAACTCAACGTTAAAATTAATCGAATTATAATTCATATCGATACGAAACCGTCCCACAGTCTCTACCAGAAAGGATTATATTAAGCTAACCTAAATGTTTGAGCTATAAAAAGCTCTCAGGCATTTCAGCGAGCGATCTATTTCAGATATGTTTTAAATACACTTGGATAGTTTCCAGCGCCGTTGCCAGTGATGAGTCTGCATCATTTCTATAAACAATATTGCCAGTTTTGCACACAGTGGGCGCTAACACCGTTTGCTATTTGCATACAGATCTCGATAAAATATGGAATTTATTGAACGGAACATAAAACATGCATATTGTTTTAGCTTTTTTTTGGTTCCACTTGATTGTACTCTATGTTTGATATGCATGCATTTTACTCATTAAAAGGTTCTGCTCGTATATTCAGTTACTTTCAGGAAAATTATTTATATAAAAAATTGTTGATGTTTTTTACAATTCCGTATGACGCTAGATAATTATAAATGTTTTTTTTATAAATGTGAGACTTAAACCAGTTTTAACTACGTTCAATTAAATTTATAGATAATGATATGACGTCATCGATTAATTTATTTAAGGTTATCTAACTAATGTATGAGTGATAATTTTTTCACTGCTTCGCTATTGGTCTTTAATTTTATACATAATACACTCTCGCCTTTTTCCCACAGGGGTAGGCAAAACTGTAGACTGTCTATGTATAAGTATTAGACTTATATACCTCTTTCGCTTCTTCCACATTCGTACATCTTTTCATACACACGCGTCGTTTGCGAGTTTGACGCACCTGACCTTTTTGGAGCACTCGCCGATAAGATTGGTGTTTTTCCTTCTAGAGCGACCTCTCGACGCTGCCGCTGACATTCGCCTTAGGAATTCCATTTGTTAATCGTCTTTCATTCATTCTCTCGAATTCTTAGCATACCTATGCTCTTACTTTTTAAAATACGTTTTGAAGAAATATAAATCCTAATAAATTCTTTTTTAATTGAATTGTCTTAATAAAATAGAATAGAAACGAAGGTCAATTAATATAAGGCTCAAATATCTCCTATAATGAAAACCTAACGGTCTAAATTTCCACTTGACATCTTTCTGAATTATGAGTTATTGAGTGATTTATTATAATTATTATCTCATTGATTTGTAAACTATTCATGTACGCCATTCCTACGCACGGAGCCGACCTCATTAGTAACGTAGTGCAAGGGCCTCAAATAATATTATCGTCTTGGACTCTTTATCTCTAACTAATTTATTACTAATCTTATAATATTCGTAATCAAACGTTAACGTTTTACGAAGATATCATGATAGTAATAGTGTGTTGTTGTTTGTTACAGGACAAGCGTGTGTGCATCTAGCAGCATCAGCGGGGCACGTTGAGGCGCTTCAAACCCTGGTCTATTTCGGTGCCGACATCAATGCTAGGGTAAGAGCTAGGATTTCTACTCATTTATGCAATATTTTTTATTCCCGCTACAAATGATGGTTTCAAAGTTAAGTCAATGTCCTCGGACTGAAATTAATCACACTAAATAGTGACTTCATGTCACTTTCGTACATGCAACATTTCAATCGTAGGTGAAAGCAATAGATGCCTCCTACTTCATGAAATAGGTCATCTTGTTTCTATATTTTTTTTATTTAACATTTTTTCGATAAGCGATAAGCAGCAGAAAGCAGCAGGTTTTTTTAGAATCAATTATATTTTAATCGGTATTGATCCTAAGTATAAGATTGAATCTAGATGCATTATGGAGAACTAAGTATAATGCAGCAGAACACCTCTGTCTAACCTGGAAATACAGTAATGATCAAATGGATACCCATAATGGATCAAATGTAGATGACATTTAGCACTTATTATGATAGATCACAATCACAATGCAATGGCATCATGACATTCGGTTCAATGAAGTTAGATTTTTCGTATTAACAAGGTTAACAACACCTCGTATTAATCGTTAGATTTACAAAATACCCACGGAAGAAATAAATAAGAAATACCTCCATCAATCTCAGCGAAACAAAAGGAAAAGTCGGCACGGATAAACGCTGTTGCTATGAGCAGTGAAACAACTAGGTAACCACAAAATCATAATGAGTCAGAGTCGGATACCCGAGCCGGCACGAACACAGCTTGTTACCTCCAAACACCTACCCAAAGTGAAACAATATTTATAACCCAAAAAAATCGATCACAAGGGAATATTATGCCTTGCTTTTTAAAATAAAGAAGGAATACGCCAGAGACGCGGTGGGAAATGTTTCCTGGCATTTTACTTTTTTCACACTGCTATTAACCATAAGTGTTTGCACGCAATAATCAACAATAGACTTCACACCTAGGACATAGACTAGTTACAAAAACTACAAGTCGACATCACTGTCTAATCAACAGTAAACAATTCGGGCAAAGGCGAGCGAACTCCTTAGTCATTTCTCCTTGACAATCGCGCCGGAAAACCCGCCATTGCTATACTATGTATTCATGTTAATCTGCTGATAGTGCGATATCTCTTGCGTCGGGGTTTTTTGTTTGTGCACCCATTGTTCCACAAAGACTACAACTGTATTTACCATTATTAAGAGAGATTAGTTGAGAATTTTAGCACTTTTCACCGTGCAGTGTTATTAAGCACTCATCCCCAGTCCAGGATTCCTTGTGCCTTTAGCTGGCCATTGAAACGGCAATACTGATGTACGTTTTGTTTTGTCAACAGGAGAATCTAGCCGGTTGGACAGCGTTACACATCGGCGCACGTCGCGGTGACGTTCGGCTCGTGCAGTACCTGCGCGAGAGGTGCGCGGGAGTGGCGGCGCATGCGCGGGACTTCTCCAGCCGCACGCCGCGCCGCCTCGCCCGCAGGACACCCGCCGCCCGCGCCTTCGCCAACCTCGCTGCCGACAGCGACAGCGACACCGACTCCGAGGATGATGTGAGTATCACAACTCTTACAATCATTCGAATCGCCTAAGTATATTGATTGATCAACAATGCCGCCTTGAAGCAATTACTGCTTAAATTTGGCTTGGCAGTAATCTAAGCCTTGGATAATTATGTCAGACACGCTGTGGGTATACGTCTGAATGAGCCGAGCGACGTTTTTCCCGAATATGTATCTAAATTTATATTCGATTTTACCTCCCGGCTATGCCTATGATTTTCTTGACGGCATGTGAAGTCTGCCAACCCTCGTTAGGCTAGCGTGGTGGACTATATTCTAATCCCTCTCATTCCGAGAGGACACCCGTGCCCAGCAGTGCGACAATATAATGGGTTGATGATGATGCCTATGAATGCCGACCGGCACAAGTGTGTAGCACAATTAAGTAACACAATCTACATGTTGATAATAATAATCTTGATAAATCTCTATGTCATAAACAAATAACCTAACGTTGGGACATCCCGATTTCTAGTCTTTTGGGGATCATAACGTCTCGAGAATTTAAAGTAGTCCATCGCATTTCGTCAATTAATAAGCCAATAGACAGCCTGAATAGGTGTATCTATAGTTCTACAAAGTTCCCATAATTATCACAAATGCGATAATGGGCTAAATATATTTACATGCTACATTCCGAGCATTGTAAGTTTTTCCTGTTAATTTTAAATATTATTCAAATGAACACACAAGTTACAAATAACATAATTAAAGTGTATATTGATGAAGTTACTCCAGGCGCCGTCTGTCTGCCCCGTTATCAGTGTCCGACCCGACTCGACGTCCTGTTGTCGCAGCTGTATATTAATAATGTTGTTATCTTCTACAGATGTACGACAGTGACAGCGAGAGTCTGTTCGAGAGGTTGCGCGACAGCATGAACCCAAACAATGTCAACCTCAAGAGTTATTGCTAGACGACGCCAAGCTGTGCGCACATACACTAGCAGTATCGATACGCAAGTCGCAACAGTGCCGAGTGGCAGCTAGCGCCGTGGCAGCCAACAACTGCGCCAGCTGACAACACTACCGTTTAACTATACCGGACTCCAGTCGTCACAAAAACAAAGCGCTTAGTTACAATCTTCTTCAAAAAGGACTAGACAGAATTGAGCTGTCGTGAACTTAAGTAGTTTCGATTAAACAAATAGATCTGAACATTGATTCGTAACTTGCTATCGATACATCAGCTTAGACTGTTCAAAACTAAACTTGTCAACCAAATATAGGTTGCTGTATAAATTATATATTGCCATAAAAACTTTAGTAACCTATTTCGAGCCAAACAGTTACTGCAGATCTGTCCTTAATTGTTACTATGCAATTAAACGGTACAGATTTATCTCATTAATGTAACTGGCAAAAGTGAGAATAACAATAATGGTTAATATCAAGTATCTATTTAGTAGATTATAAAATAAGAATCAATATTTCTTAGGACTAAACTGTCCCCAACAGAACATATCTTAGGGGAATAAATCAAGTGTTATTTTCGACAGTCTAAGTTTAGTTTTGCAAGAATTTATTCTTTCCTCTTCTATTTGTAAATATTATTGAAGGGGGAGAACAAATGTTGCAGAATCGGGAAATACGGTTCATAGTACACAGTGGTGGGAATTTTCCGGGAAATATTATATGAAGTCATAATTATACGGATTTGCCCTCTATTTGTTTGATGGGACGAATGTATTTATAAACGGTTGGGAAGTTTAGACTTACATACATTATGGAATAACCCCAACATTGCGTACAGTGAATCACAAAATAGTCATAAGCTAAATGTTAAACCTCTGTACAGTCGTGGAAAGAATGTTGTAAGTGTAGAAAATTATTTAAATAGTCTAATACCTGTAAAAAGCTGTTAACTGTATATTTATTTAGTGTCGAATAAATGTTGTTTACAATATTAATTTGGTATTTTATTGTCACGTCAACCTACCAATGTTCTTTCCGCGACTGAACAGACAACTGCTATATTGATAAAAAATTGCCGCAAATTTTAAGAAGCAGGTTTTTTTTTTTCATATTACAAAAATAAAATTTTGATAGATCAGGCTCCAATACATAACCTCCAAGCCAAAATCAAATGTAATGGTGTAAAAGCTCAACTAACGCCCCAGCTGGTGTCTCGAGAATGGATAATGAATCATCTAAATTGAAATGATGCTGCTTTATTTGCACGAGATATTTACAATTTGACATGAAGACTTGGGGAATGTTGTATATTATTTATAAAAGGATATACAGTTAACATGGCGGTTCTATATATTTATATAACGTTATATTGAATGTTAGAAAATTATTACAATCTTAGTCTTGTCCTAACTTTTAATTTTAAGTAGCGGCTAAGACTTGGTTTCTCTAGATATTGTAAATCTGCGAATTTGATCGCCATGTAACAATGTCTTTATTTTAAAAAGGACTTAGTTTAAGGCCAAATGAGTGCCTAACATAATATATATGTATGAATATATTACTTCTCAAAGTAGACAGTAATGAATCAACCGATAGATAGTACAAGGCTTTTTGTGCGACCCACTGACACCCGAACTATAAGATTTATTTATGAAAAATACATCGGTTATGCACGTGTGAAGTAGAATAGCACAGAAAGTTGGAGTATAGCTAAGTACTGTTGTGTTTCTGCCTATTACATATTATTTGTTCGGAAATCGGGCCAAACTATATAAGTAGGTATTTAGTTAAGCGACGTGCATGTTTAAGGACGAAGCTGCCATTTGACGCTCGTCACGATTATATTATTTTTCGGTAATTATGTTAATGAATATATTTTGTGAAAGTATTTGGCTGCTGAACGTCTGGATGATAAGTGAAAGTTATATGCAATAATTTGACGACACTGGCGGCTCCGAGGCGGGTTATATAATTGCACACTATATTACATTAGAAAATCAGAAAATGAATGTAAACAAACAACTACACATTTAGTTTTCCAATAGTTCCTTTATGAGGTATCATAAACAAAAAATAGTAGATAATAATTGTAAAGTAGCTAGTATCATACAGATACAGAGTACATACTATCGTATATAGTACAATACAATTATGTCCGTCGAGTCGTTGTCGATATCTCCTGTTTATAACTTAAGCTTTCAACAATATATATTATATTTATGTTGGCATTTCTTATAAAATTATTCGTATATTTATGCTGTAGTGATAAGGTGATAACCTATTGTGCCTACGCAAAACGCAAAAGTGCTCAGGCTGTTAGCTCTTATTCAACTTGGCTAGTCTACAAACTGCCCAACGATTCTCCCAAAGCAGGAAACGACGCTGTGATAATTAGACTTCTATTAACATTTTGACGTTTTTTCTTTTCTCTTTTTAACAATAACAAAACAAAGGGTCAGTCCAGACGTTCAGTATCTGAAAGTTACTCTACTATCATAGAAAATAATTATTATATAAGTTTAACTACGTATGTATATTATTTGAATATCCTTGTTATATGAATTGATAAAAAATGGCGTAGTATAACTAAGCGCGTATACATATTGTTATCAGTTTTATATATAATACAATAATAAATACAATTTATAAAAAAAAACTTTGTTTTAAACTTTACCGACGATACCAGCTTCATTAAATATAGTGTTTTGATCGTATAGTCTACTTTTTTAGAAGATACGATGTAGTCCTTTTTGTACATTGACAATCTGCCCCAGGCTGTAGTTTTGCGTGGCAAAATGGATCTCTGTCCCTCTATACGGAGTACCTCAGGGTTCTATCTTGGGGCCTTTATTGTTAACAATATTTATCTCAGATACATCCAAAGTCTTGACACAATTTCTTCATTCTGTTTATATCTTTTTGTTTTCTTTTCTAATTGCTAATCAACATACATATAGAAGAAGAAGCTTGTTATTTGTAATTGTCCTAGCATAATCATATTATTTAAATTTGTCATAAGTATGTAAGCTTTCTGTACAATTGTTGGTGCAAGCAATTTCAATATATTAGTGACGGTTGGGTTGCTGATGACGTTGGCATTTTACACTGTATTTGCCTGACGATGACGTCTAAATCGAATTGTAGAAAACAGTTCCAATTGCTAAATGATGTCACCACAACATTTTAGTAAATAAGGTGGTGGGTAATATGTAATTATATACTAATTGACACTTCCTCTAACCTTATGGACTTTCCCTGTAAAAAATACAGACTGCTACCAAAGTAGTGTAAGAATGCAAATACCTACATGAACGTAGGTATGTAACTAAAATATATTCGGTACTGAGGAAACCTAATGACGTAATATCATGGTTCTGTTTTTTACATTTTTAATAGTAACCCCGAGACAATATTTTTTAGAAGCGCCTTTTTTTCTTCATATTAATTGTGTAAATGCAAAATAGTAGGTACCTATTATAATTTCATTTACAATATGGGCACAAACAGCATTATAGGTAGGTACCTAATTGACTTGTGCCTTGTATATTTTTACAACAACAATAACGTAATGATATATTTTTATTGAATTAGTACACTGAACTGGGCACGACTTACTAAGCATCATAAACTAATAAAAGACGAATAAGATAAACGTCAGAGAAAGACAATAAAATTCTGGTGCAAATAATTTATTGTAACGCAGTAAAATAAATAGATACTATTCAAACTTATCACAATGCCGGTCGAGAGTACCGCCTTCTCAAACGAACGATAAAACTGCAACGATATTTAATACTAGAAATATATATTTTTTTAAACATAATATTACATTATATACTATAATTAGTAGATAAGAGGCACTGGAATGGTCGAGATTTCATTCGTCCGTAGTGTATAAATTTCATACAATTCAATTCCTACTTTAAAAGGATTTATACTCGTAGATTAAGTAAGGCCCGAATAACATTATTACACTTGTCAACATTTGAGCTTTTGTAACTATTATGTAATCAAACCCAACATGAACTGCACATAATTCTTATGCATACGACTTATAACAACACACCTTCTTCTTTAAGCCATCATTTTAAAGCTAGTTATACTATATGACACCGCGATGTTGTTGGGGTCTTCTTGATAACACAGACACAGTTTTCATGTGTGTTTCAATGTGTTAGCTCAAATAAGGGGTCACGCAGATAACGAGAAGCCGCTTCAGATTTATTTATCAATATTGTTTCAATCATATTAATGTTCTTTTCAAATAATTCAATATATAAACTTAGACCAATATAATTATCACAACATTCGATAGATAAAATGTTTAAGGCATTACCCATCAGCAAGAAACAATTAAATATTACTTCAGAATGGCAATAGTGTTAAAAGTAAGTATTTGTCAGAACATGCTATAGTCGTATTAAGAGGAGTGGAATGTGCATTTACTCTACTCTACTTACTAATGTATGTATTAAATCGGCTACTTCCAAACTTTGTCCTCGTAAATATATAAAGTTAGGTAACAATGACGATGAAACATACTCTCTACTATAACAGAGTACATATGTTTGTCTCATCATATATCAATCTCAGTAATACCTATGTATTACTAAGATTGACTCTTGTAGAATAGGTACAGCTGTGTAGTGCTATAGGCCGGCCGTTTAACTCGCGTATCGCTTGCGCGGTAAGAAGGGAAGCGGGGGCGCGAAAATAAATACTTAAAAAAGATACTTATAATTTTATTCTTTACCAACAATGTCTATCTCGAGATAAATCTTTGGATTATTGACTCCGTGTGTAGCGTTACCCGCCCCCGCTCCCTTTTTACCGCGCAGGCGATACGCGAGTTAAACGGTCGGCCTATAGTGCCAATGTCAATGGATAAATATAATATACTATAATACTACACGTTTGCTGCTATATGAAACTCGTGAACGTCGATTTAGCATAACAGACACGACCCCTAAAATGTTGCTAACCAAATTATCTCTGATCTGGAAATATTCCTCTATAATTATATGCGTTGATATGATAGGTACATGCTTATGTACATACATATTATGATCAACGGTGGCACTTTGCTCGATACGTTGTAATAAATAAAGCGTACGTCGTAGTGAAACTCAAACGAAGTAACTTTAGATAAGTAGTAATTAATATAAAAATGTTGAGGTCGATTTCATTGGCTAATAAATTATTGTTTGAACTCACCGATAGCTTTGACCTATGCCTCTTAGTGTGTGTGTTGGAACATTAACTGTAGATACACGCCAAGGCTCTGTTTTTTAAGCTACTATTTCTAGATAGTTAAAGATTATTCTATAAAAATAAATATACTATTTAAAACTAAAAGTTGATTTCAAATGATGAAAAATTGTTGTTTAAGGTACAAGTAGCGATTTTTACCTAGGCACTTTGCCAACACACTGCAAAGTAACAAACAAAGCTTATCATGCAATAGTTCAATAGACGATATCTTACAAATAGTAATACATATATTATTGAATACCGTACTAGCTGCCTGCGGTTTCTCTCACGTCCCAAAAAAGATGTTCTTACTTTACTACACATCAAGATGAAACATCATCATCATCATCATCATCATCAGCCCGTATTCGTCCACAGCTGGACGTAGGCCTGATAGATGAAACATGACACACTAGATTTTACGTTAGACCTCTGGCTATACAACTGTTAAAACAGCATCCAATTGTTTTTTCGTGTTGCGCGTACAAAAATATGCTGACAGTTAGCTGACAGTACATAAAATAATTCTGAAGTTATTTGTTTACCCATATAAATTATTTGTGCTTAAATATATCCTATATACGGTCGGCCAGCATATCAGGCTGAAACAAAATGTCAAATTTTCTCAGTCGATTTTGAACTTAAGCGTTAATACATTAAGGTTTAAAATTATTTGGAGAAATTTGACTGTTTTGTATAACCTAATGTCATGGTGACTATACAGACATCATGCCCAGTCACAATTTTATTATATTAGTATGAAATATAATAATTAAATCTTCCGTCTCTCTATAATATATTATCAACTCTAAAGACAGATATCTAACTCTTCTGGCCAGTACACTGGGGATTCGGATCTATAAGTTTTATGTGACCCATGCATATTCACCCAGGCCGTAAAACCACACGCCTATGACAGAATGACTCAAGAAGCAACAACATTGGTATACACACAGGTTTTTCAACGTACCGTTACTTAGTAATCCATTAGAATTACTGCGCAAGGAAAACATTTTTTTCCTACAAACGAATAAATTTAACGACCGGATTTTTTCATACCTACATTTTATAAGATAAGGTACTTAAAGTCTGTAAAATTAATGAATTAAAAGATGGAAGCTATAGACTAGATAAACATGTTCACTTGCACCTATCTGCAAAAAATTAAGACAATGTTATAATTATAGTCAATTAGTCATTCTAATACCTATTAGGATTAAGGGAATTTCGACACGTTAAATCCCCAACCGATATGAGGTAAACCAAAGCAATAGTTTCCTAAAAAACGATTGCTTCAATTTACCTCTGGAGCACCCTACATTTTAATAAATAAAACTTATATGGGTATGGGTTTTTTGAAGTTTGGGCTGTGTAGTCTGAAACTGATATAGTTGAAAAACGGTTACTCGGTCAGCAATTAGCCTATTTCCTTTCATAATAAGATACTGAAAATAATGGAGTGGCACTCAAACAGCAAAAAACCTAACTCGTTAGTTAGGTTTTTTGCTATGTGGCCCAAATAGTGGTGAGTTACTAATTAGACAATTTTTTTACAAGGATATTAAAAAAAAAAATGTATTAATAAAAGTCATTTAAATCTTAACATAACGTTATTGAAAATAGCATGTAATAGTTTCCAAATATCATTTAATTTTTTTATTGTATTAAACTCCAAAAGGGAAGTATAGTACTCACGGGTACATAAAAATTTTTGAGATTAGAACCAAAAGCATGTTCCTGTACAAACTAGATAATAATTTGTCGAACAGTTGTAAAACATCTGTCTCTTAATCTATAAAATTTAAATTATTTGCCATTCAGAAAAACCTTGAATTCTTGTTTTTGCTCCCGTCGTTGCTCCAGCGGACAAAGAAAAAACTTAATCAGAAACCAACAGTGGTGATCAGCATTCATCAGAGATCAAACTCTCCGAGGATCTGTTCAACAAATTGAGATGTACTGCAGTTTTTAAGTTGGAGCATATATGCTTTCGGTTCAGTATTTTTTTTGCCAACCTTTAACAAACGACAAACATACTTATTGAATTGAATATTAATTATTCTATTATTATGTCAGAGTGCAAAAATCAATTACGTGTATAGGTCTATATTTCTTCTGTAATTCTGAGTAATAAGTGCCTTAAATATTGACAACGCCGCCTCTGCACAATCGTGTGAATGGCTCGTTAAATGTAGCTCTATGGTTTTAACCGATCAAAAATTCAAAAAAATATACCCAATTAACACCAATATACACTTGCTACTTAAGTGCCTTCTTACATCTTTAAGAAGTGATAACTAAGGAAGCACTTCTCAAACATTAGATTCTGGTAAACTGCAGTGACACGTGTGACTTTCCATGAGCCCTACCTTTTTTCATATACCTACTACAAAAATGTATTCTAGGTATAGGCTCGATTATTTCTTGCCTAAATTAAGATGTAGGCAAACGGTGAAAACAAATTCATAATTCGATATTTTTTTCGCAATTTGTAGGTCTTCTTAGTAGGTTTAGGTCCTAGGTACGACATTACATATAATATATTCACAACTGACTTTTTAAATCGTTATTATTGCAGATACTAGTTCATCTCATTCATCAATCGTTCTCAATTATAAATATTGTATAGTAAATGTCGTAATTACTACCGTAGCCGTAGCGTGCCGAGAATTTGTTATAGAATTTGCGAAAAACTAAATAATTTGACTACCCTTTGTGAACGCGGTATTTGTGAGCATTATGTACGGTAAAATTGTCTCAGTCGATTTTGAACTTAATCACCAACATTTTAAGGTGTAACTGGTGTAAGATCTTTTGGAGAAAGGCAGTTTTGTATAACCTGATGCGACTATAAGTACATGTGAAATTTTGAATATATATATGTATTAATTCATCACTATGCACACTTAATTAGCGTTCTGTGTGTGCCAATCGCCTTATTCTAAATATCATCCTAAATTCATACTATATTCAAAAATAAAGCTATTGTCTTTTGTTCACTCATTTGAATTTGAACTTCACTGTACAATACAAGATATAACAAATATGCCACATAGGCACACGTGGTAATAGAAGCAAACAGTAGATACTAAAATTATATTACACATGGATAAATATAATCATTTGAAGCCATCACACTTGTAGGCACTTTCCATCTCCTCCAGAACGTCTGACAACCTCTACTTTCTTATTATTTATTGAATTCAACAATGATGCTACAACACATCAAATATTTTATATAATCATTTCTTAATATAGCGATAAAGTAGGAGTCATTCAAAACAATGGCACATTTTTTTTGTTAATATCGATTAGCCAGCCTTCCGTTGGTCCTCTGTAATCCATACAATAATAAAGGCACCTTCTGTAAGAAATTCTCAAATCGTCTCCGAAGATTTCAAATAGCCCCACTGTATCTTAAAATATGGTCAACAATAGGATGACACTGTTGTTACATACAATTTTATTCAGAAGCCGCTCCAGCACCGAACTTGTGCAACTGATTTTAAACAATCATAATGTACAAATGTTAGATGAAATATCAATTATGATGAAACATTATTTGCAAGTAAATTCAAAATAAATATGTTTGATAAAAGTGACAATAATATGTTCGGAAATATCTCCAGGATATTTAATTTTAATAACAGTAAAATGGTATGTACCACACGTTATATGCCCAGAAGCCTTTGCTGTGAAATCTGTCTTAAATTATTTTAAGATATTTTTCAAAGAACCCTGTATATGTGCGATACCTACTATAATTAAAAAAAATATAATAATTTTATGTGGTGCTACATAAACTTATGTTACTGCCGAACAATTCGTGGTTCATGGCAAAACAAATATTTAGATAAATGCTACCACACCCATAAACTAGGTTAAGAACCACAGCTTCCAAGGGTCACGATCTCTTTACTTGTTTTCCTTAGCTACTGTCACACACCAACGCAATCCTACAAAAATTATTATAATTTATTTTTTTATTAAAATAACTTTTACTTTTAAATTTGTACTGACTTGTGATGTGATGTTATAATACAGAACTATTGCCGAGAGGAATATGATATTTAAAACAATAAATATCATTCGAGTAAATAACATTTAGTTTCGCTATCGCACCGTATCAAGTGATACCTCTTCGCGTACAGTTGCATAACACTCCGCATTTACTATGCAATGTTACTACTACAATAAAATTAGCCTAAAAAGACTAGAAAATGTATTAAATCTCCGTATAGTACGTAGGCCTGTTAATTCTTAACAGATCGAACACATTTGGAAACACGTACGTGGTGTTAAACCCGATCATACCGTACGTGAAGTACTTATAACTAAGCTCCACTATAATTTTATTTTTGTTGTCTAGGCTGTCTTCAGAGTTTCGTAGTTCGTTCTTATCTTTTCCGAGAAGGGCGCACACGAAAGCGTACGAAACTGATTTACCGATGGCTCTAGTGGCCAATACGCCACAGAAACCCAGTATGGTCCTAAGAATAGTGCAGCCCATCATCTCGTTGGAGGGCCATATGATCTCGTAGGGCGGGTCCAGCGGGCTGGCCACCATGTTGCCCAGCTGGTAGTTGGTCCAGGACCCAACCAAGATGCCCGCGCACACGCTTACTATCATTGTCGTGTCGCCTCTGAAAAAATAATTTTAATAACGTTAACGTAAAACACGAAGTGGCGGCAAATGGATATTAATTAGGAACATACATGCGTTTTTTTTTCATTTTTTTTATTAATTCTGTACATCATAACAACACAATAGAAGATATAACTATACCCGGGAACGCTCAATTTTTTTTAAAAAAACATTATTCAACATACATATCCAAGATTGAGCTGTTTGAACGCCGCCATTGTTCGCGCGCTTCGGATGACGTCATGGGCCGCGATCATCGCACGAAGTGTTTGTTTATTACGGGTGTTTTGGTTAATTCCTATAGATTTTACCATGGAAGAGGCTAAAAACCCTTTCTTTCGGTATTGCATAGTACCAAAATACAAAAATACCATCAGAACTACTCCCGATAAAGTATTTTTTTCTTCTTTCGGTCATCGTATATAGTCTCACCACTGACGAAAATCGCTCATGACACACAAATTAAAATATATATTTCCAAGATAATTCCTCTTCTAGCAGCTTTCGACTACGTGATTGGATTCAATTTAGTGGCCCGTGACGTTTCATTTCGTTCGACCAATGACAGCGCGTTTTGTAAATTTGAATTTCGCTCGCATAATAAGCACTTTTTAATAATTATTTATACAAATAAATAACAATTATGTAACAAAATGTTGTTACAATAATACTTTAAGTATGTTTAAGATTCCGGAAAAAAATATATTAGGCAAATTTAAACTTCATGCATATTCCTAATTAGTTCATGCCATATCCTAAGAATTAAATAGAGAAAGAAACATTAGTAAGTCTTACATAAGTAAGTCAAACAAGTCATGTGTTATCAAATGTGCAACTGTCGTGAATCATCTGGGAAGACCCTGCACCGACATGACCAATGATGATGCTATGTACATATTTTATGATTATGAACAGTAAATGCATCTTACAAACATTTGTGAGTGAGTGATATAAGGAAAACATGATAAATGAAACAAGAAAAAGTCAACATCGTGAAACTACGTCTTATAAATATTTTATAGCGTTTTTTAAGTTGTATCTAATGGAATCAGGGAGAGTATGCTAAAGTGTCCATATTAAGTTTAATTGTGTAACTTTTACAAACATTGACTAATATACTCGTAAATAGCATATAAAAGATAGAATAGAATATAAAAAGCGTGAAAATGATATATGATCGACATCAATTTGCTAATAATGATCCTATATCATTTTCACGCTTCATTTGAATGTTTGACGTGTAAATCAGTTAATTTAAATCGTCGATACACGAAAGACACGCGCGATGTCGATGACCTATGTTTTGTCTGATTATGAGGAAATGCCATAGTAGATCTAGATGGTACTGCAGTGAAACTTTGTACATGAGTTTTTTTTTCTTGTCCGTTTATCGATAGAATAAAATTTAAAACCGGAAGGCAATATCTTGTTTAGAAGTTGGGCGGCCTTATCACCTTATCGCATTATAAAGGAGAAATACCTTATCCTCGGATAGAGGTGACATCTTAAGATGACATAGGTTTTAATATTATAAATTATTAATGAAGAATGGAGGTGTAAAGGGAGACCAAAGAAAAGATGGATGGAATGTGTGAAGGATTAGATGGAAAGGGATTGCATGATGAGATGACAAGTAACAGGGATGAATGGAAGAAAAGGACATGCTGCGCCGACCATTGGGAAAAGAGCAGCAAGATGATGAATAATGACTTGGGTTGCTTATTTGTAGAAAATAGTATCAAGATTCTAAAAATTTAAAGTATTCAGTACCATGTATATACTTAGGATCACCCTCACTGTATGTACTGAAGGAAGAAAATATGAAACGCAACTTGTTAAAAAATATGAAAATTATTCTCAAAATCACATGACTCGTTTTCTTATGCTTCTTTAATTTGTTAAACGGGTTAAAATACATAACAATCACTGTTGATTCACACACTTGACTGCAACTTTATAGTTATTTGCCAATCGTAAATCTAATTCATGCCTATAAGCAATAAGAACCAAGTATGGAATGATATAAAAAAAAAAATGATCTTTAATTTACCTACCCAATACGATGTACATTTCATTACCTCGTGGGCGTCCACTTGTCCGCGTTAGGATGAAACACGATGACGAGTATGGACGCTGCTATCACGAGGAACGGCGACAGCTGCGAGGTGAGGAGGAACCCATCCAGGTGGTCCACCAGGGGAATCAGTATCGACACTAGTGACGTTGCCAGCAACAAGCCAGCTGCTATATCCTGGAAATTATTAACATACATTTTACAACTGTTGAACTGTCATAATAATCTTAGATTCTTTATAAGTTTAGTGGGTCAGTTTAAACACAATTAATAAAAATTAGCTTCCATGTAAAATATCTTTTGTTCATGAGCAAGAAATCGGAATTTGGGCGGTCTAAATAGCCAACTATAGCTTTAGACTTTAGGGTAAGACGAATACACCAGAACCATTCCATTTGAAGACCGTCTGCTAAATATAAGGAGCTACCATTATTCGACTGGTTGCCTAGTATCAGTATATTCTTATTCTAGTAAGTTACAGAATTGGCAGACGGTCCACCTAACGCTAAGCGATAACTTCCACCGATTTCGACTGCAATACGTCCTAGATTACGTTTAATCAAAACGCGTCCTAAAAAAAGTTGATTGTATGTTTGGCGCCCTCTGGGATCGCCGCGGTCTTCATTGATAGTGTAGATTATCGATGTTCGACATCATAGTTCATGTGGCATATTAAAAACAAACAATTTCCTTATACTTATGTTATCAGGCAATTACTTCTTTACCAAGAACAGTCAGCTTCGTATATTTCCTCAATGAAGGAATTTCCAGACTGACATCAACAAGTCAACAACGTCGTCTCAAACAAGAAATATTGTTAAAAAAATTAAAATTATTTTAATAATATGTCTTATTATTTTCCTTTTGGTTAGAATATTTAATAACTGGGTTAAACGGCCAGAGCATTGGGTTACCTATTTATTTTGTGATTGGGTCTTAAAGGAAAATACATTCGTGGCAGTTATTTTTCTCATTTATGGCTTATACTACATGCAAACTAGACATTTAAACTGTAAACCTATATCCCTTGGGGAGTCGGTTTAACTATCAGAAATGGGTTGATGAAATTGAATAGAAGTAACTTACCAATACACTATGCATCCCCAAATAGACTCTGCTGACGCAAATAAGAGTGCACCACGAGACGGCTATGATCAGCCCCCAGTGTATAGGGTACTGGTACCTGTCCATGGTGTACAACAGAACAGAGAAGGGAATGGACACGCCCACCATGGCGTGAGTCGACGGCATTCCATACTCCACCGCCCACTTCTGTTGCAGCTTCTTGACTGGGTATCCAGGCCGTGGCCAGCGTATTATGTCTTTGAAACCTTGACCTGAAAAATAAGAAAAAGATACTTTTCTTATATATAGTTTAAGATGAAATCAACTAAGATGTTTGATTTTGGGCCAAAATTATGTAAGTCAACATAGATAAATAGGAAAAAAAGACGGGAATTTCCTAAAAATACAAACAAATCCATTTGAAGAAGAGTACAGTTGTATAAAAACTTTTGTTTGGGAGATTATTTGAACCATGAAAACTTTTTAAAGTTGACATGTCAAAATTAATCGTCAAAATAACATTTTACATTGTTGCACAAAATGTACATCATAGTGCTGTGTTGCTCCACTTAACCAAGATATCTCTTTAATGGATATTAAAACGAAGTAAATTAAAAATTATTCCTATACTGTATAGCTACATTGACATACATTGATGTACATGGTGTTTCCCAGCTCCATATATTGCTGGAACATCTCCTTTGACCGATCGCCGATTTCCACCTTTATAATTAAACAACATAAGGCTTATAAGGCCACAACAGCCAACACACTTTACTGTTCCTCCTACTTAAGAAGTCAAGGCTCTTTTCATTGTTAATAAAATAAGTACCTATTGAATTTAAATTACTTAGAGTATAGAACTTATTGTCACAGTAATATACCAACAAAGTATAGAAGAATGTTCACAACTTCAAATTATTCTTGAAAATCTCATAGATAAGTATTGAACATCATAATTATGTCAGAAACTTTTATCATTCAAATGTTACATGATTACCTTACAAATTGTTTAGTTAAGTATGGACTTCATATTCATATATGTAGCGTGATGTTTAATAGCTTAGGTTACCCCTGATAACATCACCTACCTGCCAGTGAAAGTTCTGTCAAAATCAGTCCAACTGTTTTGGAGATTAGCAGAACTAACAGACCAACAGATGTGAAAACCTGGATAAATTGCAACTCTATTAGAAGGAAAGGAAAACTTTAGAAGAACAGGTTTTATAATTCTTTAAGGATAAAGTGGAGGTGCTTGATGTCAGTAACAAAAAATAATAAAAGGTTAAAAAGATGCAACCTGTTTTTAAAGGTAAACTTCTGACCTTTTACTAACAACTCTCAGTCACAAATCACATTTTTACCCCTTCCTTGTGCAAGACCAAAAATAGGTTTTAATAAAACCTCTAAATATTTGTAGACAACTATTATAACAATACCTCGAATAGCAAACTTGAGTCTTTGAAGGAGGACAAAATATTTCTTTCTGATTACTATAACACTGTTTGTGTGTTGTTTTATTAATGTACAATCTTATTTATGTTCAAGAGTTTAAAATCCCAAAACAATTCAAGAGTTAGACATGGGCAATCTCTTTATACAATGCCAAAATGAATAAGCTTTCATAGCAACCATGTAAGTGCAATTTAACAATTGACTCAATAGCAAGCATTTCAAATGGCCTCTTCGTGTCTAGCTAGACACATAGGTTCACTAATAATAACAGGCTCTCTTGTATGAGTGAACTGGTTTCCGATAGGAGTTTTTTTAATACATAATTTTCTGCAAATGTATACTATGATCTCATACTAAAAACACTCACCAATATACATCACCACTGTCCAGACAAGCACTACTCTCCGGCCGACAGCTCCATCTATGTTCCAGAACCAAAATGGAATAAACGTAGCGTAAAATATCTCGTCGCCTAACTCAGTGCCCAGCACAAACAGGTAGAACCAGAATTTATTGTTTATACAACATTCCACCGCATCCTTTGCACCATTTTCGCCAGAACTGTCGGTATCATACGAAGACTGTGAACTACTTGATATATTACTTGGAATTCTCTTGTGCTGCTTGATATCACACTCCTCGTTCACACGCTCCACTCTATCGGAATGTACTACTTTGGATGATTCACTTTGATGCGTGCTTTGATTACTTTTGTAAGTAACACCGAAAAAGTTTTGCACCTTTATCACTAATAATGGATCTTTTAAATATTCTATAATCTGATCCCACATTATGGAACTTTTTGTACTTATTTACCAGGCTGCAAATTGTGTATTTTTAGCACCCTTCTTATTAATCCGAGGAATCAAATCAAATCAGCGTTTTCTCGCCAGTTTCTAGCATAGATTTATGTTTTCAATGACAGACAGACAGTTGATCACAGAAGTCATGTCAAATTGTTTGATTGTTTGTCTAATAGAGATGGGTAGCTCGCGAATGAGAGATAAAAATGAGCTAGCTCTTTGTTTCCAATCTAGCTCTCACTCACTCATTCGCTGAGAGACTAGCTCTCCGGCTCAATTAGTTCAATGAATCTTCATTGTAAATCGATCTTTATTTTTGTGGAGACAAAGTAGAAAGTGCTTTATCATATTTACTTATCTAGCTCTTCGCATCAATCAGCTCAGTGGTTCTTCATTGTAAATTGATCTTTATTTTTATGGAGACAAAGTTGAAAATGCTTTGTCATATTTACAGATCTAGCTCTCGGTCTCAATTAGCTCAATGGATCTTCAATGTAAATTGATCTTTATTTTAATAGAGACAAAGTAGGAAATGCTTTATCATATTTACATATCTAGCTCTCCTGATCAATTAGTTCAATGGATCTTCATTGTAAATTGATCTTTATTTTTATCGAAACAAAGTAGCAAATGCTTTGTCATATTTACATATCTAGCTCTCCGGATCAGTTAGCTCAATGGATCTTTAATGTAAATTGATCTTTATTTTAATGGAGACAAAGTAGGAAATGCTTTAGGATATCCACATATCTAGCTCTCCGGGTCAATTCGCTCAATGAATCTTCATTGTAAATCGATCTTTATTTTTATAGATACAAAGTAGAAAATGCAGCATATTTACATATCTAGCTCGCTGAGCGCTCACATGTTGTAATGAAAGGGTATGTAAGTATATCTCTCGCTCACCGAATAACTCATTGGCTCAGGATTCAATTTGAGCTAAATGAGCTAAAGAGCTAAAAGAATGATATATCTCTTTTGATTGAAAGAGCTATATCTCTCTTTTCTTTTCATTGAGCTATTTCTCGCATCTCTATTGTCTAATGATTTGACAGCTGGCTGGCTGAGCTCAGCTGACTGGGGACGCGTTCCACTTGGCGTTCACAACGATCAAAATGCTCCTTTAGGACGCGTTCCACTGGGCGTTCACAACGATCAAAATGCTTCTTTAGTCGTTACCTTCGAGCAACACGGTAGGGAGTAGCCTTAGCGATATATTTATTACCGACCAAATAGTTCTGCCATTTTTTGCGGGGGGAAATGTGCACACAAGCGCAGTTTCGAATGTAATGACGACACTAACACTATCAAAATTAAACAATACCAACAACACAGCGCCTTGCACAGCGCTGAAACAGCAAATAGCCGTCCAACCAAACGAAAAAACTCAAAGTCGCGACCACAACGACCGCGGTCGTCACGTGGAACGACCTTAGAGCAACATGGAAAGGCAGAAGCCATCCGTAACGTTCCCCTCTGCCAGAGTACAAGCCCAAATGGGCATATGCATTTAATAAAACCAGTTTGCCGCTCGGATTTTTAACTAAACCAAGTCCAGCCGCGCGAGTGAACACAGCGGTCCTCAAAATGCCAAATTGTTCGGATTTCTGCTGCAAAAAGAGGTCTGGAGCATCAAATCTACTAAAAGATAGTGTTACATTTCACATGTAAATAAATCTTTACCGTATTTTTCTATTTAATTACATTTAGACACCAAATTCGTGTATGTATTCTTAAATTATTATCAGATTTGTGTACCAACATCGAGTCCGATCGCCTGTCAAAATACGGATCGGTCGAGCGGTAAATCCGAATTATTGCCGATGAATAATTTTGTGATGTTATCTTTAACGTTGAACCAAACGCGTAAGCGTAAGTTTCTTATTAGCGAGAGCCTTAACTTAAAAAGCGTTCTAGCGCTGCTTGTTTTTTATCACTTCGACCCACCTTTTTAGATGAGTCGTTGTGGGCGTCGCGAGGGCGTAAGTCATGACGTCATTAGTGACGTTTTCGCCGCGACCACAACGACCGCGGTCGCCATGTGGAACGGCTAAAGGAGTGTTTTGATCGTTGTGATCGCCAAGTAGAACGCGGCCAAAATTACATTTTTACACAAGGACTGACTGTCAAACTGTCAAAACACAAAACTTGTCACTGTCAGTTCTAAATTCAGTCAGTTTCAGTTGTCAAAAAGTTTATAGATAGAGGTTTGACCCGCAATTATTATTTTAACAAAGTTAAATTGCAAATTAAAATTTTTGTTACTGTAATTTTGTTATTTCAGCTTATTGTGAAGGAAGGTGTTTATAATTTTGTAATTTTGAAGTGGTTGTATGTAAGTTTATAACTATTATACTTTCAAATGCTTTAAGTACCTTGTTAATAAAATTTAATGAATGCCATAATATTAAATAATTATCTCTTCTCGACGACTGACGACACTTCAAATTACCTAAAGATACACAATTATTGCGTGTGTAAGATAATAATTAATAAAATCCATTCTGAATCTTACTAGAAAATTACAAGCTCTATACCCACATAAAAAAGTTCACATAATTAGATTCTTGCTCTTAGGTACGGCGCTAAATAGAGTGATACACACCGGGTTCACTTACCTTAATTTAAAAAAAATACCCAGAGATGACTGACTGCTGGTCATCAGAATGGAATTGAATTCATTTAGGTTCTGCTAGTTAAAAGTGAGATGATTATCATTTTCAATAACATAAATTTAGCAAAGCCCATAAGTATAGAGTGCATGACTATAGATTTTGTATTGTCTGGAATTAAATAAAGGGTTAAGTATTTATTAAATAAATAATGCTTGCATGTTTTTAATATCCTT
This sequence comes from Subacronicta megacephala, assembly GCA_958496365.1. Taxonomy (NCBI): domain Eukaryota; kingdom Metazoa; phylum Arthropoda; class Insecta; order Lepidoptera; family Noctuidae; genus Subacronicta; species Subacronicta megacephala. Next base: position 398,238 of record OY292520.1, on the reverse strand, counting down.
AACATATGAAATATCTATTTAATATGTATTAAGTCCTATTTAGTAAGTACGTGGGTGGCTGAGCTTGCTTTGCTTATAACTTGTGAAAACAAATTGTCATCCCCTTGAACCCCTGTAGATTTAATTGAAACCTTTAGAGCTGTTTCCAAGATCGCAGTTGAAATATTGCAAATATTGCATTATAATATGACAGATAATTCTAAATATTTATTATTACTTACCTATAAGTTGGTGTACAGACTACAGAGGTATAGAAGTGGGATGAACCAAGATGAAAACAGTTTCCTCATCCCAGTCTACATCAGTCAAGGAATTTAGTAATATGCAGAACTTTGTTTAAATATTTTTTGTTTTACCTAGCCAATCAGCCTGTTCATAGTTCCAATTATCAATAAGGATTTATTCCAAATAAATGCAAAAGTAAATCTGTCAGTCTGTTACATTTTCATAACTAATCTACTGAACAGATTACAAAAAACTTCCACAAGGAGTTAGATTGCATCCTGGTGAAGGAAATTGGACCTTTTGTTTACAAAAAAATAAAAGTACTTTTGGGATGCAAGTGAAAAAAAAAGGAAATAATACTTTTGGGACCTGAGTGAAACAGCCCATAATTTTAAAAATAATTTTGTTTGTAATACTTTCTCATTGCTGTTATCACTGTAATGTGAAATCATACTGATAACAGCAATGTAACACAAAACCCACTGACTGCAGACTGTTAATTAATCTATTTATACTGAAATAATTGTGTAATGTAATTTTTTTATCTAATTATACCATTCACAGAGTTATTAATTCAATTTATTTATTAACTAGCTTTCCGTCCACGGCTTCGCCCGCATGGTTTCTCGGCTTTTCTGCATTTATTTTTTTCCCGGTTTTGCAACATTTTTCATTTATGCTCTGCTCCTATTGGTCTTAGCGTGATGATATATAGCCTATAGCCTTCCTCGATAAATGGGTTATCTAACACTGAAATAATTTTTCAAATCGGACCCGTAGTTCCTGAGATTAGCGCGTTCAAGCAAACAAACAAACTCTTCAGCTTTATAATATTAGTATGGATAACGAAATTCTTGTAAATTAGTTGTCTTGATTTATTTTAATATACATGGCATATACACCTCTCTGTAAGGGGTTAGGCTGAAACTATAGAAAACCACTTGTTATGATTCTTTCATACTTCATTAGCTTGGTCCCTGTTGATACATCTTGTCAACTTGACAGAGCTCACCCATAAGGTTGATGTGTGTCTTTCTAGAGTGCAAGTCACCTTTATTTGTTCTTACTTAATATAATATTTCTAAGTTTACGATTAATACTTATAAATATTTTTTTTTATGAAAATATGTATTTGGTTCCGACTTATTATATTCCCTTCACATATATTTACTTGTCTACGTGGGGTGACTTAATTTATGAGCAAATTGTAAAATTGTAAATCAATTGCTAATTGTAATTATAACAAAAACATCATTATTATATTTTAACTGCCTTATTAGTGTAGTAGTCGTAAGCGCGACGCTACGCTAGAGGTCCTGGGTTCGATTCCCACATCAAGCAACAAGTTTTATTAAATTTTCTATAAGCTCGCCCTATACCGCTTGGGACCAGTGGAGTAGATTCAGCCAGTATTCAGACCAGTATTCAGCTATTGTTTGATTAGTAAATTACCTGTATTATTTCGAAATCACTTTTAAAAATTTTGGTCGCGCCGTAGTCAACCTATCTTCAAACAGTAACTTTTTAACGGACCTATCCACCTCGATTAGATTCGTAACGCTTGTTTAATGTAATTACGTGTATGTACATAATTAAACAACAATCTCGCAGTAGATAAAGTTGTTGTACGTCGACTGTTATCTGTTCTTCTCACTCTCCAATACAAAATGACCGCACTGATAAGGCTTCTGCAGTCAGTCAATACGCGACGGTCACTATGTATGTACGCATCGCACGCAAATGTGGACAAATAGCATTTTAAATGCAGTTTTGAGACTTGGATGTACAGTTTACCACACATACTTTAAGTGGCTGAAGAAAATATCAAACATGACTATTGTTATTCATTGTAGTAGTTTGATAAATGATAACAATTGAGGTAGAAAAGTAAACAACGCGGTAGGTAGATCTGTTAATTAGGTAACGGAAAACTATTACAGTGCTATATCAAGTGTCTGAGATCCCTAAAGTTTAAGTTTTTAATTCTTTACTTATTTTCATGAGCTACTTACATTCTTGGTAGCATGCCCTTATATTTACCAAGATGCACAATGTAGGCACCACATCCTTTTCTATAAATTTAGACGCATTAATTATGTAGATAAATAGGCGGATTAAATTTGTTGATCGTTTACAGTTTCGTAAGTAGCAATATAAATATAGACATCTTATAAATTGCAAAGGCTTAATTAAATTATCATAATTCTTGAGCAACAGATAGAGTTTCACGTAATCTAGGACCGAAAGAGCTTCTAGAATATTGTAACCCCTCATTCATACACAAATTTTCAATAATCGTCAATTGTGTTGATAAACAGTGTTCTGAATTAATACATAAGCACATCAAGAAATGTTACTGATGATTTTTTAAATAGTGCAATTTTACTAGGTCGCTAAATAGTGCGAATGGCGACAGAGGAGGACATCGACACACTCAAACTGTACTGGGATCACTTCTTCAAAGCGGAGACTGGCACTTATGAGGTAAGAGTTGTAAGAACCAACTACTTCAAAGGACTGGACCTTTGTTCATGCGGCGCCGCGGCGGCCTGGTGCGGATCAAACAGAGCTTTATCTTACAAGTATTCGTTTTCCAACTCGCTAGATGCGTCGCCATGTTTTCCTTCAGCTATAATAGATTAACGACCGTAATCTTTGATAAAGATGGATGTAGGTAATTGTAGCGCAATGCTAGACCACGAAATATGAAAGCTATTATCCAATTGTATCACGGTCGCGCTCGGATAGCTACACTTAAAAGATCGTTACGTTCTATTGTATACAGCATCACGCCAGTGTTTCTACGCAAACTGTCATAAAAGTAAAGGGTACCTTCTAAGAAAACTGCGACCAAAATCTGGGAGACACTTTTTTTTTCAGATTCAGGTATCTTTCGATTCAGAGTATTCAAACGTGTCAAATAGACACGATTCACTAATTACTTTAAGCTACACAACTATGCTCAGTATAACTTTCGTAACTTAGCATTTTTTCCAGAAATCGACTTGGCTGGACCTGTTCCTGGCCGAGTTCCTGATACGCGTTAACGATGGCGCCAACCCTAAAGAGTTAATTAAATTTTGGTAAGAACTACACACTTGACACCAGAATTTCAGGAAATAATCTAAAAATAACCTAGGTATTTTTAAAATACTTATTTGGTTTAACAATTTGAAACTCTGTTTGCTATCAGTAACTAAAATTCATCAAGAAAATATATTAGTATTAACAGACTAAATCTGGTTCATTAAAACAGTCCAGTGAGTGGCGTGGTGACGCTGGTGGGGTGTGAGCTACTGTGTGGGATTCACCGCGTGACGTCATCCATCAACACGCACTACTCGGTGCCGCTGCCCTGCCTCGACACGAACGTGCTCCCCTCTGATAATGCACTGTCACATCTGGAAAACGACAATGACAGCATCGGTGAGTACATTGCTACTATAAGACAGCAGCAGTTCCAACTTATATCAGCCTGCCGTTGTATATAAGCCTCTTTGTTTAAAAAGGTAAACTTTGGTAAAGAGAATTTGAAACTGGATCTCCATATTCAAATGCTTAGATTGAAGCACAAACCTTTCTGTTTCTGGGCAGGTGGTTAACTCTACCAGTTTGTTCTTATGTGGTCTTTGTAGTGTTGATCTATAACTGACAATAACTATATAAATGGTTGTCCGGGGTATCCTACTATCTTTTGTAGCTCCTGCCGACTGTAGTAAAGGTTCAACTCACGTTAGCAATATTACTTCTCCATTAAAAATAGTGAGCTCAAATGGCTAGTTACGTATGCATAAGCCTAAGGAGCCTGTGTAAGTGTGATTATTATTTATAATAACACTGTCATTACTAACAAGCTTACGTTTTACAGGTGCTGACCCGAAAGCTGAAGAGACAAAAGTGGGTCCAGCGAGTTTGTTCACGCGGATCAACACGCAGTCGTCAGAACAGATCCTCAGGAAGTACTTGCTGGGAGGAGTCGCGTGGAGATGCCTTGTGTTGCTCAAGGCTTTAGGAGTCGAGGTTAGTAGATATAAAATATCTCATTTATTTTGAGAAGTTCGAACCAAAAGTAGGGGCTGAATATCATCTATGTCTTCCTGCATCTGGCATTTAAAAATTCTGAGTTAGCTAATCCAAAAGCATGTTACAAAGCCGCATATGGCCTAATAAATGAGCCCGAACTATTTAAATTAGGGAACCATGCTACCAATCACCTAAAAGGATGCTGAATTCTTGGCACTGTAGTAGTTCTTCAAAATCATTGCCATGGTCTGGCTAAGTAGGCGTGGCATGCTGATAACTGTAGTAAACAACATCAACGCGTAAAATTAAATAATCTTGTTCTCGGATTATGTAGTAAATCGTACTAATCTATACGCATTATTGACAAGATTGTAGGTGCGTACGATTACATTTGATGTCGAACTAATTAGGTAGTTATTTCCATATTGCTTATAAAATTTATTTCGTAACAATTTGTGAAATATTTTCTCATAACTTTTTTTTTTTATAAAAAAAATGCTTACTAGCAATGTGGGTCGCATATTACTAGTATTCCTGTTAACCTCTCGTACTAAGCTAAGTGCTTGTATTACGAGTGGGTCCACTACGGTAGTGCAATGGGTGGGTTTCGAACCGGCAACCACCTGATCGCAAGTCCGACGCCCTAGCCATTAGGCTACCGCTGCTTTAAACTAACTACTTTTAACTGTGACTGCAGCATGAGATTTGGTGGTGATAATGTCAAATTACACATTTACCGTTGAGGTCTGTATATTATTACAATATTTTGAAGGCAATTTCTCTTCCCAATTAAATTTATTAAGTATCTACTAATTTTGAGATTGGAAATAGTGGTGTGCCATACAAATTCTAAACTAACACTCGTTTTACAGAAAATAGACAGGATCGTAACATCCACTCGCCGTTTACACTAAAAAATTTACCATAGACATACCTTAGACCATTTAAATGTGATGATTATATTTTTCACTTATTTCTATTCATTCGACACGACTCATCTAATCGAATCATATTGTAAATTTTATCTGTTTACTTTAAAAAAAAGTCAAAACCGAGATATCGCTGGTCTTATCGAAAACATTTACATATCGGTAGCATTAGATAGTTGAATGGAGCTCTGTCTATGGTTCTCACAACTCCTCCTGGAACAGAACTATATAAACAAACTATAACAAACAATAAATTTATTCATAATTACAAAGGTAAAATATTATACAGGATAACTTACAAATAATTAGAAGGTCACTTGATTATATATATAGTCTATTAGTATTGATATAGTCACTTGATTATCTATATATTAAGTTTTTAATAATTATTTAGGGTTGTACTCAGGGCTATTTTTTTATGATGCGGAATATCAGCATGGAACAGACTCCTGATCGATTTTGGCGATTTAAATATTTTCAAGTTCGTAGTAGGTACCCACTTTGTGCTCTTATGTATACGATATTGTAGATAATTATCGATAGGTCGGCAACCTCAGCGGAAACGACGCTGTTATCAGAACACACAGTGTGACCAGCGTCACAACACATAGGGACTAAGGTTCTACATCTTAAAGTATATTTATTTATAGAAGTCACGAAATTTCGGAAAATAATATAATATCAACAATTATTTTCATCATCAATCGCAATTATTATAAGCGCGGGTGACACTGCGGAGCACAGTAAGGTAATACGTCTATTGATATGCTTCTACTCAACGTGCACTAAGCGCAAGAACTGTTTCACATGTTAGTAAACATAATACTTACATAATACATCATTATTTGCAGTACGCTGTGCGATGAAGCAGTACCTACATACATACAGTTGGTTTTTACGGAAATAATTACCTGTTAACGTAGACGTTGAACAACTTTTAGTAGTCGATACAACGGAAGTAACGTTATTACAACAATGTTGATTTAGAAATTATTATTAATATTGGCCAGTGGTTTAGCTCATTACATATCTTAAGTATGTTCATATCTAAAATAACTCCACTGACACAATTGTACACTAATATAATATCAGGTATCAACTTGAATTGCGTGCTTCATCTTAGGTTTATGCTCTCCATTATGCAAGACTAAAAAAATATCTCAACCACTATACAACAAACCTTTATTGGCTATTATGCTTAATAATAGCCAAAAAAGGTTTGTTTTATATGTATCGAATAAATTTAAAATACCGTCGTGGGTCGCAGTCATGAGCGTCCGTGTGCGTCCTAATAGTTAGGGCACGTGTGTTCAAGTTCAATGTTATAATAACAAGATTAAACAATGCAAATTAAATGAAAATAAAAGCAAAACTAAAAAGTTAACTCAATAACATTAAAAATTAAATGAAAATAAAAGCAAAAGTAAAAAGTTAACTCAATAACATTAAAAATTAAATGAAAATAAAAGCAAAACTAAAAAGTTAACTGAATAACATTAAAAATGTTTATTGAGATTCAGAATATGATAACATTGAGGCAGTCCCAGTGTGTACGTAATTAAAATAATCTACACATTTTCTTTTTGCTTTGGTCTTCGTCGTTGCACCTGACAGCTAATCACAATCATATTCCTACAGTGCGTGTCTTGTGCGGTCTTCTGTGTTGTATACCGCTTGATACATATTACCACAACGTTTGTGGATGTACATTAGTACACCTCTGCCGAACTGATTCAACTGTACGATTTTTCCTTCGAAAGGAGTCTGAGCGGAGGTTGAGCGGTATAAAGCTGCAATTATTATGTCTCTTACTGTTTGCCTTGTTATGCCTTCATAAATTTACCACAATCTGAATTTTTAAATGTTAATGGGATTTGATTACAATTAATTCTAATAAAATGTCAGGTTTACTGAGATTTCAATCAGCTATCGGTCATAGCTACAGTCGTCAACAGCACTATTAAGTTATGTAATAATAGTCATATAATAATTCAATTTACTGGACTAAATAGTTATTTTCAAATGAGGAAAAATTTACGCGTTTAGTTTGAATCGTTTAAGTTCGATAAAGTATCAGCCAGATTGCAGTGCACAGCTGATCGTACAACGACACAAACTGAATCCGACACCCTTGTGATATGGGAAACAGATACAGACAGATACAGATATGGATTGAGTCATATCGAAAAAATCTGAAGCCTCAAATCGAAGAGGCTTGAATCTATCGTACAGAAATTAGTTAGTCCTAACTTCATAAAGTCTGGTTTTTGGAAATTCCTAGCGAATGCCATATTAATACGAGAATTTTGATATTAGCATTTTTTTATAAAAGCTTACTACAGCTAACAGCTGCGACCGACATTAGCAATGTCGGTCGCACATTACTCGTATTGCTGTTAACCGCTCGTGCTAAACTAAATAATTGTTAACGAGTGGGTTCACATCGGTAGTGCAATGGGTGGGTTTCGAACCGGCAACCACATGATCGCAAGTCCGAGGCCGTAGCCATTAGGCTACCGCCGCTTCACCATTACCATTCTTGGGTTTGTCGGTTGTTCTGTTGTAATCAATACACATTTTGTTTGTTATCCCTTGTCGTATGAGACGTTTACTACTTTACATCCCAAATGAAATCAAAATTGCAAGTATGTAATTTGTTGTGTGCAGGGTCTATCTTGCTGTCGGCAGTTAAGTTCCGTGCTGATCTGGTTGTTCGGGGAGCTGAGCGTGGCGACCAGCAGCACCGGCGCTGTCACAGCGCAGGCGCCGGCGACGCCACGCACGCCTATACATGAACTTTTTTCTAACAGGTATGTATTTTAATGACGAAAACAGTCTACGCCCAGTATGAGATATAATATTGACTGAGTACTTCACTAAAAAGGCGGAAAAACAGAGGCCAGTTTTTGGAAGGTCAATTTTGCGTCCGCGTCGTCCAAAACGGAAATTGTGCTGAGTGATGTGAGGGATTGCGTTGTGGGAGTGGCTCAGCCCAATGTCCTTATAGGTGTGGCCGAGTCTGTGGTAGTCTTGTCTATTTGTAAACTACATCATTTAAAATGGCTATAACTTGACCATTTTATTTTATACTGTGTACATTTTACAACAATTAGTTTTTTTACTACATCTTTTCGTATTTTTCTACATTTGTAACAAAAATAAAGGGAGAATGTGCGTGTCCCTGGAAAAAATTAAGTAACATTATTCAAATCAAATCAAATGTTTTTATTTCAAATAAGCTTTTACAAGCGTTTATGAAACGTTATTGACTCTAGTTGCACGGTTCCAAAAGGTTGATCCTATGGAGAAGAATCCGGCAAGAAACTCCATGGACACTCTTTTAAAATAAAAGATGTTACATTATTCACTTTACACTATGGCGATAACAGGATGTGATATTAAACTAGTAGACCATGGCTAGGCAATCGCGGACTGTCAGGCGTAATGTCCAGCAGTGAAAATTCTTAATGAGACATGGGAACATCGTCTGTTGTGAACACTTATCACGTAATATGCCGGGTACGCGTGTACTTACACCTACATTATCTACGCTACAATGTAAATAAGAATTAAATGTAATCTGTTCGCGAAGGAGCCGCAGAGCTAACAAACAGACCTTGTCTGCCCTTGACACGGCGACACACATCCAAAATAGCTAAAATACCTGGTCAATGAAAAATAAACTTATCACACATTGTTGCTCGATAAAATATTCTTTGTAAAGCTACATCCTGACTCAACAACTCTTAGATACTTATATCTAAGAGTTGTTTTGCCTTAAGTTAGTCTGTGATAAAATCGAATCATGTGTTCGTTATTTAAGTGCTGTATTAATACTGTACATTTAATTATTAAAAGAGCTATTGAATGAGGGTTCTCTTTTAAATTAAGAAAATAAGGCTTCTGTGGTTTGGGCAGACTTCACACACCTTCAAGAACTTTATCCCAGTGGGTTCTTTTAACTGTTCAGTTTTCCCATCCGCGTATAAATTCTAATGAAGCTTAATAATAAATGTCTGTGTAATGTTTTTAAGTTCGTTTAAAAATGTAAAAAAATATGCACTATGATTTAATAACGGAGATAATAAATAGAAGTGCGTGTGCGTGCGTATCCTGGATGCAAACTTTGACTACCGTACGCGAACGGAAAGCGCTCTCATCCTAGGCTATCTCATCTTAAAACTATTCTTGTTTTTTTTTCTGATTATGAGGAAATCGTCCCCGTATACCTACGCCATGCTTTTATTGATGTGTTCCTTTTCAGGATATGGTCCAAACAGAAGCCAATCCCCGGGCAGACGTCGAAGGTGCAGTCCGCTCAATCTTCTGACAGAGGCTCTGTCACTGGGAGGTGAATGATAACACTTGCGTCGTAACTACTATATAAAAGCTTATCTCTTTGAATACGTTCACTTATATGCGTTGTCGGAATGATTTATGCTTTATCTTCTTATGTCGACAGGTCAAGGTACTCAGCGCAGCCCAAGCTTGACTCTCTAGAGCGAACGAAAAAACGTATTTCCAAACACACGGACCAGTCGTCAGAGTCGGGAGACTCCAACGACGACCTGCAGATACTGAACCGCTCTCTAACTATCAAGGTGTGTACGCCCAACGATGACTTCGAATACTTCAACAGCACACGATCCTCCAACGAGTACCCAAACGACTCGTACTATGATCCATTTCACACTCCCAGGAAAGCCAAGCCAAAGGCAGATGATTACATGACCGATAAACACAAGGAAATCATCAACTCAGAAATAACAACATTCCAATTCACTTTAATTATAACGGACTTGCTCCAAGAGCTCTGTAAAGCTGAGAGCAGTCTGTCTGGCTCGGAAGGTTCCCAAATTTCAATGCAATGCATCAATTTTTCCTTACGCAATCTATGTTCATTACAATTTACTTCTCCGCCCCAGTCACAACAAGAGAAAACCCAAGAAGTATCTCGAATAAAGGTTGCGCTGACAGAACTGCTAATAGTCTCCTTAGACCAAGTTTTAATTCACTCGGATCTCTGTGCCAAACTGATCAACAATGGTATCCTACCAATGTTACTTCGAATATTAGAAGATATTATTTCAAAGTGCAGACTGAACAAACTCGATTACCAGAACAGAAAACAGAATAAGACTGAATCGGAAAATTTGCTCAAATTCGTTTTTGGAATCGCGTATTCAATAACAGCTTTCTTTCATTGTTTGCTGATGCAGTGTCGGAGTGTAGACAAACTTAGAGAGTTCACCGATCAATTCAAATTGTATGGGGAATGTCTCAAGGGTGGACTTTTGGGAGAATGTATAGAGCTTATGATCAGAATACCGGCCGACAAAGAGGAGAGTATTATTTTAATTAAGAAGTTAATAGAAACTGTTGGAAAGCTTATTGTAGGTATGAAACGCGTTCGTAGTGAAGTAATACATTCCGCTGCGTGTCCGCGAACGAGGCACAAAGTATGTCGACAACGCGTCGCCGCTGGCATGCACCATCACCACGACATCCTAGGAGAGGCCAGCTCGGGCCTGCCCATGTCTTCCACGTGCTGCATCTCCGTACTGTACGGAACTCTGACGTCATTACTCACCGACGACGAAGTATCAGCGCAGGGTGCGCTAAGAAATAAAATATTGAAAGTTATGTTAAATTGCGGAGTGTGTTGTTGCTTCTCACCGGGGCTGTTGATGGAGAGCATAGTGAGACTGATGCTTACCCACAACAGTGTTGCATTATTATGCTTTCAAGTTTTGGAGCACACTGTGTATGGAGAGTTAGGAGCAAGTATCCTATTACCAAAAGTGACAGATCAACTGCCGTGTTCAATATGTGAGCCGTGCGATGACAAGAAGGAAGCAGCCAAGAAGTTGTGCTCGCACGGCATCAGTCCCGTCGAGAGGAAGAGTGTGTGGTCGTTCCTGTACCACTACAACTCGTTGCTGCAGCTGGACAACCACAACAACGTCCTGCACGCCACCGTCACCCACCTGCTGCGGGTCACTCCCAAGTGCAGGATGGAAATGAAATACGAACTGCTCTTCAGCGTTATATACCCAACCTTCATCGTTGCCAAACATAGATACATAATACGCATGGAAGACTCCGCTTATTTCTTGACAGTGTCATGCCTAAATATTTTCGCTAGTCTATTGAATACGGTGTCATTCGCCGAGCAATTTATTCAAAAAGGCGGCCTCAGCTATGTGCTGGAACTGGTCTCACTATCGGAGTTTTCAAATCAATGCTGTTCTATATTAGAAATAGCTATAATTGTGGAGGTGTTTAAATTGATGAAAGAGAACTCGGAGCTGACTTACTTCAGAGAGATGGGCTCTTTAGCGTCAGTGCAGATGTTGTTCAAGTCTCTGACAGAGGTGACGAACAATTGTTACTACATCTTCAAACTCAAACTGTCGGTAGACACATTCGAAGAATTGTGTGACGTCAGTAAAGAACGAGATATGTTGGCATTTATTCATCCTACAGAAACGCAACCAAGAAAGGTCTCATCACCGAAAACAATAAAGACTAATTTCGCATCCAACGAAAATGTAGTCGAAGAGTCGATTGAAGACTACATAGAGATTTTGAAGAACGTTTGTACTTTTTGGAAGACCTGCGCGAACCTCTGCTTGTACAGTCCGATGTTCCGGGAGTACGTGGTCAGCGAGAGCGTGTTCCTGGACAGCTACGCGCTGCTCAAGGTGATGTTGCATTACGTCTGTAACTGCGAGTGCGGAGGGCCCGAGATGAGGCTGCTCATCAAGATCACTGAAGCCTTGCTCACTGTACAGCTTTCGGCTTCTGGTAAGTTATTGATTATATAGTATCTTTTAAAGGCAACAAGTAAATTTAACTGGTTTGGCCTGAATAAGCCCTATTTTGAAGTAAAACTACAATTATTGTTTTCGCAATTAGTTCTATCTAACAATAGCCTTCTTTTTTGTTAAGGTGATTCCCCATGGCATAGGGAAGTCATGATTTAGTGACCATTAAATCTTTTTTATGTCTAATATTACAACCGGTTCATGGTTTTACCCACATGATTCGTAAATACTTAACTTGAAGATGTTAGTTAACAATCCAGCCAAATCACCCGAAAAAAAAACTCTATATGACTTAATTAACCGGTACTTTTGCTATTAAACCATTCGCGACATTTTCGAACGTTTGCTTATGTTTTTATGGACAACATTTTAGTGACAGTCAATTACAAAGTAATTAAATAAGTGCATCAGAATCGTTTTAATTGCATTACAATGAGTCACCTGTGAATACCTAGTGTGACCACAAGTCAGGCACAGCTGATTCCACTAATCACATAACTTTATTAGTACAAACTAGTTGAACAACAGCCCGCAGTAAGGCGACACCCCAAGCTCAAGAGCAGAAGCCCTATAGAGTTTCATACAGTATGGATAAAAGTAAGAAACAACAAACGATTTTGCACTTTAACGTTAGTAATCTAAACTTCATTTTTGTGTGTAGCTCGGGTTGCCAGAGTTGCAAACAAATTTATTCTTTATGTGTTAACTTTAAAAGTTGATTATTGCATGTGTTTAATATCTACAGTTATAGATACAGCGAAATTTGCCGTCACATGTCACTCGCGGCTCGGTCGTTTCACAGTAGATTTGATTACACATAGCTATAGGTACTTTGCGTTGATACCCTGACATTGACACGGTTAAAAAGAAGACCTCTGTCTGATACTAATAATAATAAATTAACAGTATTGTACATTTTTATCGAAGAAAATAATGAAACATACTTGCGGAAATGTTTAGTCAGTATGAATTTTAACTTCGTAGGCGAGATGTAAACATATTTTTTTGTAAGACTTCCAAAGTTAAGGTCTTGCATAATTTAAAATAAGATTTGTTGAAGGTCACCCGATTTGGGCGACATATGATTTCAATAAAAACAACGTAACATTTAAAAAGTTTTGGTTAATGAACACATTTACAATATTGTATTCTTTTAATAACACAAAATAACCTATTGGAATGTGAATCTCGAGACGAAATCGATCAAGTAATTTTTCAACTCAGTGTGCACTATTATGTCCTACACTTATATTCGTGCTAAACGCTAGCTTTAAAAGTCTACCTTAATCCGTCAAGCGCCATATTGTAGACACAATGCAAAATCGTTTTACCCTCATGAGACCACTAAGTGCATCAGTGATTTAAAATGTGTTTTGTTTCCACGACAGCGTTACATCGCGTCGTTAATTGTTTGTTTACAAATGTTTCATTTGTCCATCCAGACGTAACTTCAGGGCGTTCAAAGGAGACCAGCTGTTGTATAGTGCGCTCGGCGCTGGGGGCGGCTGGAGAAGTGGGTAGGGCGGGCGGCGCCCTAGAGGGCAGGGCGGGCGGCGCGCTGGAGGGCGGCGCCGGGCTGCGCGCGCTGTGCGAGGCGCTCATACGGGTGGCGGCCGCCCGCCCCACCGCGCACCACGCCATGCCGCGACTCACACAACCCAAGGTAACGTATGACATCAACAAACATTATACTAAAAACATTTCATATGACCTCCTGTATTGTACTGATTTACAAGCATTTGTCTCTCATCGTAGTCCTCTTTTCAAAAATGCTAGATTTACTCACTATGTCGAGCGCAACTCCAACAAGAAATATTGCAACTCATTATAGACTGCACACTGGTATATTGGTTGAATAAAGTAGTGATGGTTAATGGTTAGATGGAAATGGAGCGCGGATTGCTTGATGTCGGATGATCAACTTACTTTATAGTTATTTAAATATTAAAACTAAATATGTGCGTCACATTATTGGTCATACAAGGTGAAAACAATAATGGTACGGCGGCCAGCGCATCAAGTTACCACAAAATGACAAATTTTCTCAGTTGATTTTCAACAATTTAAGGTATAAAATCATTTGGAGAAATTTGACAGTTTTGTATACCTTGACCTGCTGTACAATAAATCTGATGACAAAAACTTAACATCCCTAAAAATTCAATTTCTTTAGTCTCTAGTCCAGTCTAGTGAGTCTATACAAAAATTTAATAATTACTGTAGAATAATTGGGTTACCTTATTACGAAGCATTGACCAGTTAACAAATAACAAACAATCAAATTTACTCATTTTAGATGTAAATTCTGGCTGTGGTTTTTTTTTTACTTTTGAGTGTTGACAAAATGTACCCTAGAACTATAGGTATTATCTTAACGTTGTAGGTGACCGATCCCTACAATACCTACGCATTGTAGACATTGAGGATCGGTCACCGGTACTGTAGGTACCCGGGATAGGTACTTATAACCTAATAAAAATAAGTTACTTTATTTTGAACCTATATGCCTATACCTACTTCTTTTGTTGTTGATACTTAATAGTAATATTTATTATAGTACCCAATCAATAATTTTTAACCAAAACATAATAAAGTAGTTGTCATTGTATTTGTATTTTGATTTCTGACACGCGAATATTACACATTGAAATAAAAATAGTCCTTATCGAAAGGTACCTCTCATTTCAATTTGAATTAAACTTGAAACCTATATAATGATATTGATGATCACATCAATACCTATTATGACAGAAACAGCCTTTAAAACCTAATCATAATCTATAAGTAAGTACTAATATTATAAAGAGGTAAAGTTTGTGACGTTGTAGGGGGTAATCTCTGGATCTACTGAACCGATGTTGAAATTCTTTCACCAATAGAAAACTACAGTATTCCTGTTCCTAGGCTATATATTTTTCCGAAAAATCTATAAAAAAGTATAGTCCACGCAGGCGAAGCCGCGCAGCCGCATAAAACTAGTATAATCATTTGATTATCTTGTTGTGATCTTAGGCAAAATATAAACAAATGCACCAAAATAAAAACCGTGTTCCGTTTTTTTAGTCTATAATATAATAATTTTATCATAAATTCAATTTAATGAGTTTGTGTTTGTCACACTAGTCTTGGATATTGTAAATATATGGAAATACATACCAACACCGGCCAGAAATGGCTTCGACTTCTTCACGGTTTGCATAATTTAAGTAGTAGCAAAACCTTCATGCGTGAGCGTGGGATTGCAACCATGTGGGAAAGCGTATCGTCAAGCGTTTGGTTGTCCGATGATGAAAAGGTTTTGGGTGAATTAAATTGTGTAATTCAATGCATACTCGCCGAAATGCAACCAATAAAAAAATAGAAAGGCTAGCAACTCTGTGCCGAAATTCAAGGCTGAAGTGTTGCTGCAAACATACATGCATAAATACAAACTTACTTAGTTGTCCTATAATGTTCCCACTGACACAAGACACTTGACACAAGCCCCCTCTCGGGGAGCAGGAGTGGGCCGTTAACCACCTCGTGGGCATCGCGATTTCGAACTCGTGCTCTCAAGTTTAATAGAAGCTCTTTCAAGGTTTGCTTCTGAACATAACTAAAATCATGTTATAGGCATCTTGACGTGGGAACTTATTAATGATGAGCTCACCTGTCAGACATGTCGACCTTGACCTACAACCTACGTATCGTCGAGACAATTTCAGAAAGGTTCTAAATAAAAAATCAGGTAATAACAATGCCACTTACATTGTCGATTGGGAAATGTCATGTCATCAACTCCATTACATTGTCCCACTGCTGGGCACGGGTCTCCTCTTAGTACGAGAGGGATTAAGCTATAGTCCGCCACGCTAGCCTACTGCGGGTTGGCAGACTTCACATGCCGTCAAGAAAATCTCTCAGGCATGCAGGTTTCCTCACGATGTTTTTCTTCACCGTTTAAGCGCGTGATATTTAATTATTAATACGCACATGACTTCGAAAAGTCAGAGGTGCGTGCCTTGGATTCGAACTCGAGACCTATGACTTGGCAGTCCAATGGTCGTATCACTAGGCTATCACTGCACTTGCCAAAATGGCAAATGTATAGAGCATAAAACATTCTCGCATATAAACAAATTCACTTGCGCAGGAACACATTCATCCACCTGATCTGCGACCACATAACTTGTTACTTTTAGTCTCCAAGCCCAAGTTATATAAAAACCATAATATGGGTACAATAAATATGACGGCATGGTTGGCGCAGTAGTTGTCGATCGGTTCTGTGCCACGATCACGAGCTAGATCTCAAACAGAACAATATATTTGTATGGCCGACAGGAAGTCGTTGCGGGTCAGGGTGTTTGTGTGTGTGGTTAACGTAACCACGATACACCGTGTATACAGCATAGGTTTAAAAAAATATTATTATTACAACCTTGTTGTAATAGGAACGTGTACCTAACTCAAACAAACATCATAACACGAATAATACCCATTGGTACTTGTTTGTTGATTATTTGGTTACTTGTCTTTTCATGAACAACTAGTATACAAATTTGAGACACAAACAGAATGCCAGCCACATTAAATGTTGGGTATGTGTGCCGTTGGTCGTCTAATGTTACCTCACCAGACCGGTTTCCGTATAATCAAAACTGCATTTAATTGATAGCGATATAGAGTTCCTTATGTCACTACAAAAAAGCTACTTTCTATTCTATAAGAAAAAGCTTTTAAAGAATGTCAAAGCTTTTAACGGTATTAAATCTTCTTGCGTTTTAATTAATTAACCTTCCTTTAAATGTGACTGTAGATTTCGTCATAGGTGCTCAAAATCAAAGCTACTGATTGCGCTCCTCACTGCAGTCGTAGACTAAAAAGTGTTGAAGTCTTCAGCTATTTACTACTCAGGCATCCTCGCTACCTTCTGAGAGTGGTAATTTGAGCGGGTGACAGTGGTATTTTTCTACTAATTACCTAAGAAAAGGAACCTTAACATATATACGTATTTTAGTTAAATGTATGACTCAAAAATTTCACTAAGAATACATTATCAACTTTTTGGAATTAAAGTTGTTAATGTATTCTTAGTGAAATTTTATTTCTAAAATGCTATTCCTAAGTTGCGGTCGCACCGACTCCTACCACAATATCAAAATACGGAATAACTTGACTCCGCAGCCCGCCATTCGCGGCGGGGGACTTATTCATTTACTTACACGCTGCTCTTGCACTTGGATGCATACAACATTTTCTATGAATATTTCAATATTTTATGGTGGCCAAAAGTGTAATAGAGTCGGATTGACATTAGTGTCGACAAGAGTTGATTTGTGTGTGTGGTAGTGCGGTGTCGAAAGTCTCAGGAGAATTATGGAGCACTTGGCAGCAGGTAGACAATAATGCCCTATTTTTATATTGTTATAATGGTGTAGGGCACAAATCTAGCTACAATTTGTAGTTTTAGGTCCCTTCCAAGTGGGCACAGTTAAAGTTGAAATCGGAATTATTAAAATAGAGACGCCCAATTATAGTTTATTAAAGATATTTATCGAAGGGGTCACAATTCTTACCGAAATCTTACTACATTGATGCGGATATAGGTAAATAAGATAATATTATTAATAGATAATATTTCCTTGCGGTTATTGTACACCATATTTATAAGGTACTGGAACTGTTTGCGGTATTTATTTAGATACACTTCATTGTGCATCAAATACATAATACAAAAGACATGAAACTATGTACCTAATTAAAAATATACAATTTGCTGCCTACTCTCCTGAGTGTTTTAACCACACTGTAATTTACTGTTAACACGTCCATCAATATAGCGGTAGCCCAATAGGTAGGTATATTATTTTTGGGTGGATAAAAATGTTTTCGCCAACCACAAACATGTTGTTGTAAACATCTGCCAAAGTCGCCTAATGAGATTATCCGGATGTGTATCATATCATCAAACTACCGTTTACTAACTTCTAACTGTTCTTCCTCTCTCGTGCCAATGCATATTTCCTAGCGAACAGTCACCAGTCAATATTTTTTTTACATATGCTTGAACGTAAATCGAAATAATTCAACATCTAATAAAATCATGTTATGGAAAATGAATACGTCCGCGGCCTTAAAATAATGCTCAGAGTAATGTAACGGTACATACTGACTATTAGATGCGGAGGCTACAACAATTATTAAACAAAACTGACAGCATCTTACATTCACACTAAACTGAGTGACATTCAATTAATCCTTTTAATGACCAATAGGTTGACTATAACTATAATTTTAGTGCAGAGTAATTACGAGTATAACAATCATCATCATCAGCTCGTATTCGTCCACTGCTGGACGTAGGCCTCTTTATGTAAACGCTACATTAGCTAGGTAGCTAATTATAACAGTATACAGTAATAAATATAATAAACAATATAATTGCAGATGCGCCGTTGTATTTTTGTTACGTCGTTAGTCAAGGTTACCACCTAAAACTTGTATAGCTTCTCTCGCATTAACGATTTTTGTACATTTGAACAAGACCCTTTGGTTGTTTTGTACGTTTCTATAAAAATAAATAACCATGGTGTACCTTGCCTTGTTATTTTAACTTCGATCACCGGTTTTGGGCTAAACAAGAGCTAGTAAAGAAGAAGCGTCTTATAAATATTCTTGACAAAATCGAAACCACAAATCGGTTTTTGTCCGGTACAATTCCTAATGCCTTATTATATAAATACTGGTGCAATGATTCCATTTGCTCTGAACCAATTAAATTAAGTAATTAACATAAGGCGCCAGTGTGTCTGTACTAATGATAATATGTTTGTCAACTATTAGTTCTAGCAGGAATAAGCAGATTTGTCTATTTTTTCGTGAAGTACTACTGTACTTCTTTTAATTATTTTTTTTAAAGCTTACTAGCACTGTGGGTCGCACATTACTAGTATTCTTGATAACCCCCCGTCCTTGTATTACGAGTGAGTCCACGTCGATAGTGATCACAACTCCGACGCCCTAGCCATTAGGCTACTGCCGCTTCCTTTCCAATACTTTGTAGTGTGTGACGCGCCTCCACCCAATATATTGTAACTAGCGTGTAATTGATGCACTATATTATAGACTGTCATAAGAGATAGTTGGTTTTACTCGTCCTCCGAACACCCGCCATTACATGGCGACCCTGCCAGGATCCAGGTCACATTATTCCGTACTGTATGTAACACAACACTGAACATTTATCCATTTAACGTTCATGTTGTTCCCTAATGGTCCACCTTTGATGCAGTGATATTGATAAAGTGTAGTGCGTGGACAGGTGCCGCCGCTGCTGTGTGCGTCGGGCGGCAGCTCCGCCGACTGCTCCTCCAGCGAGGACAGCGTGGCCGGGCCCTACGCCAGCGAACACAGCGAGCCCTACGTCACCAGACCCGACGAGGGATATGAGGTGGGCACACGTCATCAACAATTTACACTCAACTTCATTCCAGTCGTGTTTGATTTAATTATCTTTTTCAGTATTGTTGTTTGTATTTATCATCTCAAGTCCACAAATATAAGTAATGAAAATGGAACACCTATACATAAATAAAAGGCTTAATCAAGAAAAAAAGAAACAGATTATTCAGCCGCAGTAAAGACAAGTACATTCATTATAAGCTATAATAACAAAAAAATATATAATAATAACGCATTAAGTACTATGCCCAAATTGCGCTGAAAGGGATCTGGTTCAGCATATACCAGACAAATTTGCCTGACGCTGGTTTTCAACCAGGTCCTAATCACGCACGGACGTGAAACCAGGTCCTTAATAATTATGTTGTATGCAAAACAAAAAAAAAAATAACGTACCCATTAATAATATTGGAATAATATGACAAGGTCACATAAAAGTCCAAATAAATAAATAAATGAATATGTTTATATATAAAGATACCTAACATTGCTAGAAATGTACTATACTTTGTCCATTATGTGAACCGTTTTTTGACAGATGCCTTAGGCTGCCTTCGAACGTAGCTGTTCCAGATTACGTAAAAGTTAACTTTGAAATGCGTAACAAAATAAATGTATTATCTACCTTATGTTATTCAATTATCTTAATTATGATTCCTTGCAGACATTTATAATAGCATAAATGTAACGGATTTTCCAAAAAAAAAAAGATTATTGTTAAGCGTATTAAATTTAGTTACATTCTACCACATTCTACCGTGCCTAGTGATGCAATCGAATGTATTCGCTGCAATCATTTTGAACAATGACATTAAATCAGTATCGGAAAATAGCATAGTGGATGCTATTTTCCTAATTCTAATATCAATAAAAAATAAATTAAACAATCTTTTTAAAAAGAAATGTATGGAAAATGAATATTATACAAAAAATAATACAATCAGATGAATATTATACATATTTATTTATTATGGGTCGTCGTTGCACCATTTACGATTCGATAACCCAACAATCGATAATCACTACTGGACAGTAATCAAAGTGTCAATAATCGGGTCGATAATCGCATTGTTACGTTCCTGCAATCACTAGTTCCATCTGTCAAAAAACGGTTCTCATAATGGACAAAGTATACGTGATAACGGAAGCGCAGCGCTCAGTAACCGGTTTGCAAAAACTACACCGGTGGCGCTCGCGCGCTGGGCTATGGTGTCAGCTATGAGATGCCATACGTCATGTGGCATTAAGTATCAGCGATACCTAATTAAGGAACTATTATAGGTAATTAAAAAGTTCTCTATTTTCTTACGTAGACTTTTTAATTAGACGATTTGCATTACACTAAAATTAACTGACGGCATTCGATATTTCTATTAAAAATTACCTATTAACGATCTACGACACCATAATGTAGACATGTACTAAAAACACATCGACATTGCAGTCGATATCCACGAACTAACTAGAGACAAAAAATATCCATAAAAACTTGAAGCCTTGTTTGCATACACGTGCTTGGCCAAAATTTATTGAAGGCTGATGACCTGTTATTATTACTATTATTTAGAAATAGTACCAGTCTACGACCGCCATAGCGAAGACTTAGCTATGCAAAGAAACGATGACTAAAACAACACATGAAATTTTATGCTTAAAGATCAACACAGTCATTCATCATTCAAACAATTTAACGGATCCCTTAAGAGGATAGTATCCGCGCCACGCCTTTTACAAATGTAGTTTGGTCCTTTCTTGAATTTTAACCAATGAAAGTATTTGAAATTGCAGTAACAATCTTATCATCAAAATACGTGTACTTTACACGTACAATTTCATTTCAATTCACGGTCAAAAAGTTACATGAGCTCAAAGATTGGTAATTTTCGATAAAACGACCCAGCTTTATGCCAGTATTTCAAGATAATTTATCAATACCGAACCATTTTGACTCATGAGGAACCCAGATAATATAATTAATATCCTTTTACAAAAAAAAAAATCTACGTAATAATTATAATAAAAGAATAATCTCCAAATTTCGGAACATGATATACGCGCGAAAATTTTGTGTTGTATGTGTGTTTCACCCCTCGGGCACGCGTTCGCATCGTGAGGGATAGAGACAGCGACAACAGTGCAACATTGTTGCGTTCGCGAGGGACACTCCTCCTATGTTTCTTCAAGGGAACGAGGTCAAACTAAACAGGTTTTTAAGAATCACGCGAGCGATTCCCATTATCTAACATAATTTCTCTGCCGCGTTATCCAACACTTTTAAACCAATTTAAAAAAAGACATAGTTCTCCATTTATCTGTATATCTAATTAATTCTTTGATCAACAAAAAATCTGATTCATATCTCAAACCTAATTAATTATGGATGTAGGTATAATATAAACATCGTAAAATTCAAAGACTGGTTTCTTTTTTTAAGGTTTATTGCTGTATGTAAAAAAAATACTCCATATTAATAATATGTGCATTTTCATTCTCTCTCATTCTTTGGCAGGCGGATGTAGAAGTGGGCAAACTGGACGTACCTCTGTCGTACAGAACTAGGAAGCTCTCCGGTTCATCTTCCGCAATACCATCAGGTACGTTAACGTGACGGATTAATTTTTTAGGACCTTTACGTAAAATCTTGGTAACTTATTTATTAATACTCGAAATATCAACATATGTATGTATCATAGTATTCTAAAATTAAAACAATATATCACGTCAGAGTTAAAAGGGAATTTAATATTTATGTTGACATTATTTAAATTAAATAACAGGTCTCTAAGCAAGCTGGGCTCGACCTATCAGTGCACTGCGATAGGTTGGATTGATTTATTCTTTCGGATGAAGAAAGGACGTCATTAACTGTATTAGACTCAAATCTCACACACGGAAATATCAAAAAAGAAATAAACGAATAAAACAAGTTTACCGTAACTCGGATGACATGCTAAGACAATCTCGTTTTCGTTATATTAATTTCCATATTGTAACAGGAGTGAATAATTTGCCTCTAAAAGTTTGAGTTGTTTTTCGTATTTTAAATAATATTTGGCTGTATGTTCTTAACATTATTTATTCTTAAATTTATTCATACAAAATCTAAGAAATAATAAAATAATGGAGATAAGATCTATTTAAGTATGTTAATGCGTTGAGCGAAGGCACGAGTAAAAACGAGAATGAAACAGCACAGAACTGAATAAACAGTAAACAATATTATGACTTAATTTCTAAAAATAATTATGCAAGAGTTGTATTGATAAATATTGCACTATTTTTGCATTACGCTTGCAAAAAAAACAAAGATGCTCGTATTGCCCTTATTTTCATCTTGTTGACCATTCTTAAGTGCAATTAGTAAGGAATTAGTAGTCAATTGTGATCAATAAATGTTCATCAAAGTAAGCTTGCCATATCAAAACTATAGGTAAGTACTTATATGACTGTGTATTGTGAATCTAATGGTATCGAGACAATCTATTCTACATATAACTGACGATGTTTCTGATACTTAATATTATGGCGGTTAATCTACATAATTATCAATTCAACTACCTACTAGTTTTTACGAGTCTATTTGGACGTGCGTAGTTTAGTGACTTCCCGCGTGTATCGGTATTCGAACACCGGTATACTTGACTGATTTCGTAGAACAGTTTAAGATGTAAACGTTTGATATTTTAGTTTCTTTGTTCAGTGTTTTAGTGGCGAAAATAATTCAGATAGGCTGGTCATAATGGAGTCAAATCCATCTATTGCAGATTTAATATATTTAATTTATAAAGGTATTTTCTGAGTTGAAGTGAATTGTGATTAACTTTATTATTATCTCGTAAATTCTTAGTGTTAGTGGTTTGAACCACGTGTTGTTCCGAATACGATATAATACGAGTATGTTTTGATCCGAACCGAGACAAAAATACATACTTAATTGTAATTTTGAAATTATTTAATGGAAAAATGTGTATTATGTCATCATTTACATTCCAGATGTTCTTGCATAATATTACGTAAACTGATCACTGTCGTATATCCACTCAGATAAACCATTACCAGTGTTCCTTTATCCCTGTTCAATATTGGTGCCCAGTTTACAAGGTGTATTCGTATGTGTTTGGTCAGGAGTGTCGTCGCCGCCGGCCGAGTTGACTGCGGAGTGCGGCGAGTACACCAAGAGTGGTGATCTCGCACACCCGGAGCTGTGTGTTATCGTCGTGGACATACTCACGCAGCTGATACAAAAGTACGTACTCTCTGTTATTGTTTCTTTTCAATGTCATACGTTAAACCCATCATCAATAGCATATTGATGATGGGTTAATATGGGTAATAAATATTAGGGGGCGATCCCCCTAATATTTATTAACTGCATAACTTGAGACTGGACACATTGAGTGTAGTTATACATTTAGTGTGTATTTGTCAGTTTTCCCAAATAAATGATATATATTGTAAGATAAGTATATTGTTTTAACTTCTACTGGTTTTAAATTTAAATGCAGACATTAACAACAGTTTTCCGTCTCAGATTATTACAGGTATAACTAAATATTTAAATTTAGAGCTGGTGTTAACCCAGGTACGTCGATTGGTCGAATTAAGTGGTTTAGTAGTTTTAATGGTCTTGATTTAATGCAAAAATGTTAACCTGAATATGTTTTAAATATTTGAATTAATGTTTATAAGTTAACTAGCTTTCCGCCCACGGCTTCGCCCGCGTGTTTTCTCGTCTTTTCTGTACTATAATACATCCACATACCATCACGCCTGTTTTCCCCGAAGGGTTAGACAGAGGTGTTCTTAAAGTACACCCACAGTTCGCCGGTATGTTTAGGTCCCATGTAATAGGGGGCGAGCCTATTGCCATTCACCGGGCACAAATCCAGACTCCGAGCTGCTTCTGAGAATTTCATAGAAAAACCCAATAACACTTTGCTCGACCTGAGGATCGAACCCAGAAACTCTAGCATAGTAGTCGCGCTTAGGACCACTAGACCACTAATGAGCAGTTCTGTACTATAATATGTATGCATAATACATATAAACCTTCCTCTTAAATCACTGTATCTAATAAAAAAACCGCATCAAAATCCGTTGCGTAGTTTTAAAGATCTAAGCATACATAGGGACAGACAGGCAGCTGGAAGCGACTTTGTTTTATACTATGTAGTGACTAGCCACCTCCCGCGTTGTTACAGGCGTAGAAAACTATTACAGTTTTAACAATCCTGTGTTAAATAGTGGTTTTTAACTTTTTATGTGTAAAATGAAATCATAACGCTCACTGAATGAATCTGGAAGTTCGGTGGGGTTTGTGAAAATACTTACCTACCGTAAGTTAATTATATACATATTTAAATATTTAATTTTACACATAAAAAGTTAAAAACACTATTTAACTTTTTATATGTAACATTGATATTTTTAAGCGAATTTTAACGAGGCGTATTGTAAAATGATCGTTAAACAAACTTGTCTAACTAGTTTATTTGATTTAATTTTTGATATCATGACTCATAAAATTTTAACTTCTCGATGTCTGTACATATATTGAAGAAAACGTACTATTAGGAGTATTTATATGAGCAGTACAAACTTGAAAAATAATAACAAGCGGCGGTAGCCTAATGGTTAGGGCGTCGGACTTGCGATCATATGGTTGCCGGTTCGAACCCCACCCATGGCACTACCGACGTAAATCCACTCGTAACACAAGCATTTAGCTTAGCACGAGGGGTTACCAAGAATACTAGTAATGTGTGACGCTTTGTCAACTAAGCTACCGAGACCACTGCCAGTGCCGTCGAATATCTCTTCCACATTTTACGTCTTCAGGCGACGTCAGCATCATCTTTTGAAGACATTACTACGAGTATGTCTTTCAACCACCACGACTGCCTTTACAGGTAGTTCAATGTCGAACGATGCCTTACCGCATTATGCTTATTTTTCATTATTTTTTAGCATTATAGGGTAAAGCACCCTATTACTGACACCCCCCCAATTTATTGACACTCTATTTTTATTATCAAAATATAAGGAAACCTAAGTGCGTTATTTATTAAAATGATTTTAGATAGTTTATTTTTGTATGCCACTGGCACAACTAATCTGTTAAAAGAACTAAGACGGCGCCAAATAGCTGATTCAAGCAGTGCAATCAGTGAGTTTGAGGGAAAAAATTGTTTTTCTTAGAATTTCAATAAGGTAAGCGTTCATTTGAATCATGTAAAGTATTCAGAAATTGGAATACCTTTCTTTGAATGTTGTGTTATTCTAATTTTGAAGGTTTGTATAGCAGATTTCAATGGTTATTTCACCATTTACTGTGTTAGTTGATTTTTTACAGGGTGTCGGTTTTTGGTACGCCGATAATAGTGAAATTCCAATTTATTGACACCCATGTCAATAATTGGAATTTTCAAATAAGTTTTGGAAGAGGCTAATTCAATTGTATATACCTAGTTTATGACTTGATATATGACTACAAATAAGATTGAAGTCAAAATACACCTTTATTCCAAATTCCGACATGGGTGTCAAATCAATTTTCTGTATACAAACATCAGTGTTGATAATTGGCCAAGGCTATGTCAGTAATTGGAATAAAATGAAGACATAGGTACTCAGATTTTTTCTTACAGAAGTTACATCTTTGAATACTTCTGCATCCTTTACACTCATAAAATAAGGATTATGCAAGTTATGAGCAGATAATAATGCGGTTATTTCGCGAACGAACATTTCGCCTGTGTCGCATGATCGCTTTCATTAGTGCTTAGGTATGTGTTTTGTAGTTAGACAATTTCTAACATAAAACTTCGAACAACATTGATTAAAAGACTTCAGAACCCTTAACATAAAGGCCGTCCGGGTCCTGCTACTCTCCTGACCGAAGACGAAGAAAATTACGTAGCGGAGTGGATCAAGAATCATTAAAGATAGAGAAAATTCTCCTATTCAAATTCCAAAATCTATTTTATCCGAGTATACTCCAATCAAGTTGCAGAATATACTCGTACTTCGGCAGTCAGACACTTCAAAAATTAAAAATTAAAATAAAAGAAGGAAAGGCTTAGGAAGGAATTTAAAAAAAAAAGAAAAAGAAGGAACAAGAAAAATAAATAATGCTCAGAAAAAAATTATAAGCAGAAGCCTAAAAAATAAGAACACGGGTAAAGAAGTTGATAAAGCCAAAAAGTTGTTATTTAGCTATGAGTTTTATTTTATCACATGGAAAATTTAAAAAAGCCCCACAGGAGTGTGTCAGAAGAAGATTGTGAACTTACTACGTACAATTAAAAACCACCCAGAACCCAGTTAAAAAAATAAAGCATTGACTGTAGAAGAAATTGAAAGATTTTAAACACTGAGATAATACCCAAGTAGGTACCTATTTAGAAGTTCCTCTTGAGAATTACCTCATTATTTCCAGTGATTTCAAGTATAAACAAAAAATACGATTTATTTGTTAAGTTGACTGATTATACTCAAATTTTTCTATTCGTAAATACAATTTCATAATAAAATAGGTTAATTACAAACAATTAAGATTTGTTTTATTTTAAAATACTGTATATAATTCTTATTATTAGGTAAACCTACTAAGAAAATTGCAGTGTCAATAAATTGGTTCAACACATGACGATAATAGGGCGGAATGTGTCAATAATTGGGCAAATCATAGTAAATCAATAAAACTTGAAAAAATAATACCAAATATCATCGAAATATATTTTTTGTTAATTATTATGGAAATACAATACTTGCTCTATTATTATAAATCGGATATCCAACGGGCAATACCGTAAAATGACAGATATTAAACTATTTCGGCACGATGGCCCTTAAAGTGTCAATAATTGGGTATCTTACCCTATATTGCAAAATGAATTTTCTAATAAAAGAAAATTCATTTCTTCGTGAACATTTCGCAATATTAATGCTTATTTAGCACCGATGTTGTTTTAGTGTTCTTATAGATTAATTACTAGATAGATTAATAACTAGATTTTTTTAAGGCTGTTTTATTACCTCGTTTCTGAATTTGCAGTTGTTGCGCAAGATTAATATCTACTATTAAATACGTCCCAACGTTTTGAAATTTTTATAATGATATACGTATACTCCATTTGGTTAGGTACTTAACTAAAGGTAAACAAATCATAAAAAAGGTTCTTTTATAGGGCCATTTTTCATCTTGAAACAAAACGTAACCAAAATAAATTATTTAATCACTCAAAATAATTTTCCTTTACTATACTAGCATATTTTACTACTTTGTTTAATATTAAATGGTAATTATAAATTCTTAAGCTTGCGACCAATAAATAAATCAAATCTGATTATTATGTCATAAAGTATTGCAATGTGTCTACTAGAAAGAATCTAAAAAGACAGGAAATCAAAACCTTTTCCTACTTAATAGACTTTTGATAACTCGAAAAAATTAAGAAGTAGTAGCGCGAGGAAGCGCGGCAAAATAATTAACCGATATTATACTTACTCGGGTAACCAGACGCCATTCGT